>JASAOG010000068.1:2172500-2355000 GCA_030265305.1 Biomphalaria pfeifferi
TATTAGGCCAAAACATACACGTGCAGTCGTCATGCATTTTATTAAGTTAGAGAAATCTTTTTCTCTAGAGATAATAAAATCTATAATTATACTGAATTCTCAAGATAAAAAAACCCAAATTAATTAGCTTTTAAAATATAGACGTAATTTAACAACCGCGAGAGATTAGTACTCCGGTATTTTATAACACTTTGATATTGGTAACTGGGAGTGAAGTTTGATAATGTGTACTAGATTTTTACTCGGTTAGTTAAAAGTTTGTAAGGTTTACTATCAGGTATCTGTGCATTTGTCTCTACTTACAGAGAGTTATGACACACAAATATAAATCGTTAAGACTCAATGAAGCAAGAAATCACTGTATCATTGACTAGAGGGCACCATTTGTATCTAGTAAGTGACACATTCTAGTAGTTAGAGTACCTCCTGGCAGAACCTGTCACGCCGCTGACCCTAAACTGTATAGGCACTGCCGTTCCTTTTGGATACATCAGCTGCGTGGAATGGGGAGAACTGATGTGTGGGCGACATCGTTCCGACCACAGCTAATGCCCAAGCATTTATCTCATTTCCATGAGATGATCCATAGTCCCTTCGCGTCTGATGGAGGCCATAGAGAGTAGAGAGTACCTCAAAGTCACTATCTAAAAAAATGACAAATGTGTTACATGTTTCGGATGTTCCTTCAGAAATGAAGATTATGTATTTCCTGGTCCAAACCTCCCGCTGTTAGACAATGAGATAGCAGCGGGCAGGGTGTGAACATGGGACTATGGAGAAGTCCAAACAACAGTCCAGCGCGTATACCACACGACCAGGCAACCATTTATAAGCGACAAGTACAGCAACAGCTCGTTGCCATATCACAGGTCTGACGTCACGACAGGTGGAATGGCAACGGGCAATTGGTCTGATCCATCAACAGGTTCTTCGGGCATAATATAACCATAGGTCTTGAGCTAACCCAGTTTAATATTAAAAGTCATTTTATTCGGGAGCTAAATTTCATAAAAATCATCAACAAGTTTTCGTCGAAAAAAAGCTCGCCATTCATTAACGCGGTAATTAAGTTGTGAATATTTTAAATCCTTATCTATTTTAGACGTCCAGGTCATTGTACCAGTAAAATAATTCTGTAATTTGTCATTTTCACTTTTGTTTTTGTAAAAAAAAAATATTCTTACCATTTAATCTAGAGATTTTTATCAGGATTTAATGAGCTAACCCTGGTTAATAACTGGCTTCTTTTCCCCAAATAACCGTCTGAAATAAATAACACTGTGTCTATAAATATATACAATCAATGCAGTGGCGTAGCTAGTGTTGGGGAGGGGGATTCAATTTGAAAATTCCCCCAGGGCCAAAGTGAGTGTTCAAAATTTGTTTTAAAATTAAATATTACGCCATTATCACATGTCATGATGTCGAATTGCAGGGGTTCCTAAGGAGGATATGCCCTCTGTGCTCCCAAATGCTAAGATACGCCAGTGCACGTGAGTACTATTTATCTAAATCTCCCAGTCTCTCTCTCTATATCTCTCTTTCTCTCTTTCTTTCTTTCTCTATCTTTCTTTCTTTCTTTCTTTCTCTCTCTCTCTCTCTCTCATTCTTCCTATCCTATATATAAGATGGTTGTATCCTAACAAAAGCTTATTTTAATGGGACGCTCGTTATGCATAGAGTTACCAGAGCCAAGAACATTCAGAGGAGGACAAAAAGGAGGACAAAGACCTTACAAGGGAGGACACAAACAAATCTGTCAAAGTAAACTTGAAAAACAAGAGCTAGGATCACACTGTATTTAATAAAACATCTAGGCAAATCAAAGGTTCTAAAACTTCTAAGTCTAAGACACATCTTTTCCCAGTAGTATATCATTAGTGTAAACGTACTGGTGGAACTCGGGGCCGGCCTTAGGCCACTGCAACCTATACGATCTGAAAATTATTATCAAAAATTATTAAATTCTCCTGTGATCTCCTGAAAAATATACAATGTCGTCAATTTTATGATGCCAATCCTACGTGCGATTAAAAAAAACGGCATTGTCTGCTTTGATTTAATAAAAAAAAATATTGCAGACTAATGGCTATTATCCTAATATTTTAATATTATGCTTAGCTCTACCTAAAATAGGCCTCACGCAATTCATTTCGCACAGGGTCCCGCGATTGTTAGGGTGGCCCTGGGGGAACTCCATGCATGGGATTTTTTCAGAATGTACATCATGAAATAAGCACCTCTCACTGGAGAAAGTTTATCGATAAACAAAAACTCATTGTCACTTTACTGCTGTCTATTAGTGAGTATTAGTGAGTATTAGTGAGTATTAGTGAGTATTAGTGAGTATTAGTGAGTTAATGCAATGGATTCCATCCCACTGTGGAATAGAGGAAACGAGAGGTCCGACAGTTTGGCCAAGCTAGGAACGCTTCTTGACCCACCAGAGGTGCCGCAAACATACAAGTGCAAAAGCTAGGATTTGTGAATGAATCAAGTTTAAGTGGTACAACAACTGGGACCTTTGTAGCACGGGTCGGGAAGTCTGGAACGTTGTCAAACGTCGAAACAGACAAGACGAGTGGTGGCAACTAGACAGAAAAGATGTCGACACTGCCATGCTGAAGACGAGTACCGCGGAGCACATCCTCTACGACTGCACAGAAACACATTCGAAGATACAAATAGTCTTGAAACAGATAGAACTAATGCATGCGGGGGTCTCGCCTTCTACGGAGACAGGCAGACCCTACAGAACACTGCCAGATACCTGGGCGGTGCTGTAAGGGATTAACCCCAGTACGGAGCCTTAGTGCAGGGAGATTTACAAATTAGTGAGTTCGCCAGGGCACGCTGCCCTGCCTCATCGTGGCGCTAGGGTGGCAACTGTCGTGAGAGGGGACGGCTAGGGCAAAAAGTAGCAAAACAAGGCTCCCACAAGAGTGTCTAAGAGGGTGCTAGAGTCTCCTCATTTCATTGTGCGGTGATCTAAACGAGCTCCCGCAGAGATCAGTCAAATCCAGCCGTCGTCCCTAAATGGGCCGCTACATAAATGGCGTGTCCAGCACGGTAGATTAAAGGGGCCCCGGTGGTACGGAGTGCGCGTGTCCGCCGGAAGTGAACGCAAAACCAAACTCTGTTAACCCCAAGTCTACCCCCCCCCCCCCCGCCAGACAGAGTGGTGTGAAGGAGGAACACATCGCTCACTTCAGGCCAGTAGAAGGGAGCTCTTGTTCGCTTTTGCTGGCTTGAGAGTTTTTTGTGTACTAGTTTATAGAGTATTTTAGTTTTGTTAGACAAATATATTGTGTATTATTTTTAGCGACGTAAAAGTAGTGACGTAGTCAGACAGACGAATGACGTAGTAGACTAGGCGAACAAGAACATTATGGCGATAGCGAAGAAGAAGGTTATTAAGCAGTATAGATAGATAAATCGTGACGGTTAAGAGGACTAGACAGACTTCCCAGTTATGAATAAATGTGTATTTATAACAGTAAAAAGTAAATATTGTTAACCTGTAATGTCCTGTGGCTAATGTGGAGTAATTACTGGAATAGCAGTGAAATTGAACATGGAATTGGCCCACAACATAGTTATTGAGGCGCAATGTCTATCCGCTTCATAGTCTTCCCGTGCCCCTGCGGGCACGCTACCTCACACGAAATTAAATCTTTAACTCTTTCTCTCCTAAATTGACGATACAATGGTTGATTTGGCCTTATTAAATTATAGCAATGTTTAATTTTATAAACTTTACTTTGTTTTCTATAAAAAGAGCCTGCTTTTCCCTTTAGTTCCAGACGAAATAAAACACTTTATGATAACAAACGAGAAAGTTTGTTATGGTTGTGTCAGAACAGAGTAAAAGAAACTGAAGACTTCCATCAGAACGTGGACAATAATTGCGGAGAGAAAGAGTTAAATTAGTTTCTTGCGTGAACCAAAAACATTAGAAACTCAAATTTAATTAGGCCAATATATTTACTCGTGATTTCTATTGTATTTATTGATGAGGTCATAAGTCATTAAATGAAAGCATATGAATGAAAGAGGGGTGCGATGGCTGAGTGGTTAGACGCTTGGTTTCTGAACTTGAGGTACTGTGTTCGAATTTCGGTGAAGACTAAGATTTTGAATTAAGGGATTTTTATGGTGCCCCTGCGTGAGGCGGAGTCCAACCAAGTCTAATGGCTACTGACTTAAGTTGGAGAAAGTAGGGGCGGTTGGTCATTGTGTTGGCCACATGAAATCCTGTTCGTTGACTTTTGTCTAAAGAAACAGATGACCTTAACATCATCATGTCCTAGAGATCGTACGGTCTGAAAGGGAACTTGACTGTCATTTTATATGAGTAAGAGATATTTAGATACAAAAACTAATTTGGTCTCCTTAGAGACCAATTCATAAAATATTTGTCTGGTGTGATATTTGTAAATAACTGTAAGGCGCGTGCGTGCGAGTTTTCAAGTTTATTTCTGAAATGATAAACATTTTTTATATATATATAAACTATTGACATAATTTTACTACATCTAATCAAAAGATTTCTCATATTTTGTTACGGACAATGAATAATTGTGTCAAGTTTCCACTGGATCTGAGTCATTGAAGTGGAAGAAATAACGTCTACATGAATTGTACCAGACAAAACGCGTTAGTGGATATAAACATAATAAAAAGGCTTGTCTTTCGACTCCGAAGATTAATGATTAATGCAGTATTTCCCGTGGATACTCAGTGACCTACATATTTTGCCATTTCTAGGGCAGGCATAACCATTGTCCGCCTGTGATCGAGTTAAGATTTTCTTTTCGCCTTGAACTTCTGAAATCCAATGTGTATCCCGCGGCCTTTGTGAGTGACCTCCAGCTTTCTCGATCTGAGGCCGCATGCACCCAGGCGCTCTTTTCTATGTCAGTTAAAGCAAGTCGGCGCCTAAGCTGGTCTTTAAAGCGTTTCCTTGGGGGCACCTCTGTTACGTCGACCACCTTTTGTAGCTCACGTTCTGTAAAAGCTAGCATAGTTGTTGCTCAATTGATTGGGTTAGGGTTACAAGAGGCTGTCGTTAGTGTCCTGTTGGCGTTTTGTTTGATGTCGGGGCTTTCAATAGATAAAGCTCACTAACACCAAACCAGCAGTCTCACTATTGCATATGTGTCCGTATCACTATTTCATACGTGTCCATCTCACTATTTCATACGTGTCCGTCTCACTATTTCATACGTGTCCGTCTCACTATTTCATACGTGTCCGTCTCACTATTTCATACGTGTCCGTCTCACTATTGCATATGTGTCCTTCTCACTATTGCATACGTGTCCGCCTAACTATTTCATACGTGTCCGTCTCACTATTTCATACGTGTCCGTCTCACTAATTCATACGTGTCCGTCTCACTATTTCATATGTGTTCGTCTCACTATTTCATACGTGTCCGTCTCACTAGTTCATACGTGTCCGTCTTACTATTTTATACGTGTCCGTCTCACTATTTCATACGTGTCCGTTTCACTATTTCATACGTGTCCTTCTCACTATTTCGTACGTGTCCGTCTAACTTTTTCATACGTGTCCGTCTCACTATTTCATACGTGTCCGTCTCACTATTTTATACGTGTCCGTCTCACTATTTCATACGTATCCGTTTCACTATTTCATACGTGTCCTTCTCAGTATTTCGTACGTGTCCGTCTCACTATTTCATACGTGTCCATCTCACTATTTTATACGTGTCCGTCTCACTATTTCATACGTGTCCGTCTCACTATTTCATACGTGTCCGTCTCACTATTTTATACGTGTCCGTCTCACTATTTCATACATGTCCTTTAAACATGAGTGGCAGCAGCTTCATCACAGTCAGTGGAGTGTGCAATAATATGAATATTAAAACAACTTGTTTATGAACATATGGGGGGGATGACATTGGTTATGATTTTGAGCTTTTGGCACATCGGCACAATTCAGGCCATGTCGTGTCATTGGTTATAGTAGCACTGTCGCAAGGCAACCTATGTGCTACCGATGGATCTGGCGTACCCGTGACATAGCAAACTTTGGGCTAACTGTGTCGTGGCAGACCTGTGACGTCACAACCTATAGGTTACCTGTGGCGCGGCAGACCAATGACGTCTCCAACTATGAGTTGCCTGTGATGTAGCAAACTTTAAGCTACCTGTGACGTGGCAGATATGTGACGTAGCAGCCCATTGGCTTCCTGTGAGTAGCTGACCTGTGACGTAGTAACCAAAGGGCTTCCTGTGAGTAGCTGACCTGTGACGTAGTAACCTAAGGGCTACCTGTGACGTAGCAGACCTGCGACGTAGCAACCTATGGGCTACCTGTGACGCGTCAGATCTGTGACGTTACAAAGAGCTATTGCTCTCGACTGCGGTAAATAACAGGACTTTTGAAAGATAAAGTTAGCATCAGATAGGTATTTTATTGTACTTACCGTTATCCTCTCGTTGAACTGCACCAGCATAAGTCAACACTACGCAGCTAGACAACACTAAAATCAACAACATGTTTCTAGAAATCTGCATAGATAAAAGCCAGGAAAAACCAATAAAGTGACGCATTTTCTTGAACTATTCATCAACAGATAACAAATCATGAATACTATTTTTAATTGTCCTACCTTGGTTTTAAATTCAAAAACTTTCGAAATATCTGGAAAGTGTTGAACTTCTTTCAACCAGCTCTTTTTGGCGTAATGCTAAAATAACAGGAACTTTGATAGACTAATAAAAAACAAGGCGACGATTTACAGATGCGGGTACTTTGACATCCAATGACTTGTTCATGGCCTCTTGATATAGGAATTCTGTAGGTGTATTTGAGTCCAAAACAAGGGACATTGCTGATAAAAAAAAAACGTGTCTATCGTTCATTGAGCTTCCGCGTGATAGATTCAATAATTTTTAAGGAAATAGAGGAGATATTTTATTTAGGAAACTGCAACACTGAATCATTGGTGATTTACATTACACAATACACACCTTTATTACTATTTATTAATTTTATTATACTTTTAAAAATCAATATTTCACTTTGCGATTTCTAATGCAACCATTTTTTTTTCTTTCCATATCATGCATAATATGTATTCTCTGTACAGTGGTGTTGTAATGAAACTTATTAATAAACTGGGGAAGGAGAGGTACTGGTTGGTCTCAGTTTCACATTCCTTACAAGACTTGGAGTTTCACATTCGGGATTTTTCGGTCGTTGTGCTGGTCACATGACACTCTCGTTGACAGTCGGACACATTCAAGGCACATTCCTCGTCCCATAGGCTAGGACAAATGTGTACAAATACTTCCCTAGTGCTATTAGAGCATAGAATGGGTTCCCTGAGCTAGCCAGGAAAACCAGTGACTTGGCAGAATTTAAGTCATTGGTTAATATGCATGACTAAATGCATGACGCGTTGGACGCAATCATCTTCATTTTTGAAATAACGTCTGTATTATGTAAGATAAGATAAGATAAATGACCTTTTCACCATCTGCCCTTTAGACGAAATGAAATACAAGATACGAAAAATGCAAGAACAGAAAATGTTAAAACTAACAGGTTGAATTAGTAAGCAGGTTATAAAGCTATATGATGCAAGTCCTTAATATTCTTTGAATAGTAAGCACACTGTGGCCCGTATTACAGAAATACCACAATGAGATTGGAGGTCGCTCCAATATATTTTGTAACGTGTATTGACTCTCCTTAGAACTGCACAACACGGCATAGCCAACTCAAAGAATTTCTCTACTCAGGGCCTCTAAATAATGTAAATCTCTTATGTCTAATAAATCACAGTACTGTAATATTGACAACACATAAAACTGACTGTAAAACTGCAGCCACCGTAGTTCCGTATCACTTTGCATTGTTTTACCATTATCTACTGGCCTACCTTTCTTGACCTGGAATCGTAATGGACTTAACTGTTCAGGATCAATTTTATGTTGAATCTGTACCGAATGGATCTTGAATTGTGACTTCCTCAATCGGGAAGTGACACTATCGCTTTTTTTAAAAAGGGTTTCCATATGCCTTCTCGAAATACTCAGAGAGACACATAGAGGCACACTTTTTCTTATTCTATACGCTAGAACAAAAGCGTGCAAAATCTCCTTTTTCCCTAGTACAATTAGAGAATGAAATGGGTTGCCTGTATCAGCATGTAAAACCAACGACTTGGCAGAATTTAAGTCATTGATGGACATGCGACACTAGTTTGAAAGGCGTAGGACGTAATTATCTTTTTATTGAAGTAACTGAAGTAACGTCTGGAATTTATAAGATAAGATAAGATAACAATTTTTTTGTCATACTCAGTATAAATAAAATCAGTTCAAATCATGTTTACTGTTTACATTCATACCCTAAGAATATATAAACAAATGGATATAACTCTTTTATACCAAAGACATAAACAATACATTGAATATTTCCGTACATACCCCTGACATCTCCTCTTACGATATGACTGTCATATTAAATAGAAGTCGTACAAGAATAATTGTATTTAATTAAAAGGTCAGGACCAAATATATATATCAACAAATCATGTGAACGGCTTAACAGACTCTTTAATTTAAATAAAGTCCAAAATATTTCCAGTATCTACTCAAATGTTTACCTCCTTTGAGTAGGGACAATGTTTTAGATCACTAGATTTTTTTCTGATGCAGCCGTAACTTTTACATTCTCTAAATTTTGCCCTTCCAGAGATGTCGATTGTAACTTTCTGCAATTTTGTATCAACGAGAACAATATTATTATTATACTGAGAATCCGTTAGTTTATTGTCCACTTCAAAATCTCTATGAGAGAGAGAGAGAGAGAGAGAAAGAAAGAGAGAGAGGGATACAAAGAAATTAAGAGAGATAAAGTAAAAGAGAGATGTAAAGAGAGAGAAATAGACAAAAGTAGAGAATAAAGAAAGAAATGGAGAGAATTAGAGAGAGAGAGGCAAAGAGAGAGATTTGTAAAAAAAAAGAAATTAGGGACAAACAGAGAAAGAGTGAGAGAGAAAGAGATAGAAAGATATAGAGAAAAGGAGAGAAAAGGATGGAGAGAAGAGGAATGAAATTCAGTTCATTGTGACAAACAAACTAGTACTAAAAATTATGTTAGATCAGGGGTTCTCAATAATAAGGGATCGCCGAGCAAAAAAGTTTGAGAACCGCTGTCAGTTAGATCGTTGAGGTGCGACATGTAAATTGAAGATTAAAAAGAGAGCGTATACCGTCTTAAGTAAACAATATTTAGTGTATAGGAATTTTAATTACCTCGCTATTGAATTGAGAAGCGAAAGAAATGTCCAAGATTGTATGAAGGACAAACTTTTGTGTTTAGTGGAAAAGGGGAGGGATGGAGGAGGCGTGGCCGAGAGGCCAAGTGCAAAGTACTTGGCTTGGCGTGGCTTGGCTACTTAGAAATGGGCTCGAGATTCGGCACATGCTATAAGCATGAAAATAGCGCTATATAAAAGCTATAATAAAAAAAAGGAGGAGTAGGAAGATACATTTATTTATTTCAAGCTAATTTTGTTTATCTACTACTATGGCTGATTAGCTAATTTTGTTTATCTACTACTATGGCTGATTAGCTAATTTTATGCATCTCTGTTTGGAACTGAAGAAACCATTCTGAAACTAGAACAGACACAAACTAAAGCAGTGAGTTTCATAGCAAAGGAATATTCACATTTGATTAGATAAAACCTTCAGTAAAATCATTAAATACAAACTCAAACTCGACCCATGAAAGGGTCCAATCAGACAAGTCAAAAGGCAGGTTTTAATATTTTCAGAAAGAATATCAGAATGAAATTCTATCAAATTCAAATGACAGAGAAGAATGGGGAAAGAAGTTGAACTAACAAACAAACAAAATACAAAAAAAAAACAACAACTTAAAAAACAAAACAACTACAAAATACAAAGTACTTGCATTAATTAGTTTGGATCAGTCATGTCATTAAATTTGTAATAGATCTAGACCAGGCATGTCAAACACGGCGTTCGGTGGGAGGGGGGGGGCCGCATGCGTCCCGCGACCACTTTGCATGCGGCCTGCTTGGCCACCTCAAAAATTATCAAAATAATGTTAAACTATTTTGCTGGAAAATAAGAGATGACAAGCTATTTGAATTAAGAAATTGTTAAACTGAACAACGAGAGTGAGTCTGCAGTGAAAGCAAGCTACATTTTGTCAAACTTCATTGCTAGCCGTAGCAAATCATTTAGTGAATGTGATTATAGGAAGGAGTGTATCGTTAAAGCTTCCGAAGTAATTTGTCCAGAAACGGTGAATGTATTCAAAGAAATCGCGTCAACTAGGAACACTGTGGCAGCTAGAATAAGTGACATTACAGTCAGCTTGCGTGAACATTTAAAGAACAAAATAGCTGATTTTGAATTCTTTTCATTGGCTCTACACAAGTCAACTGATGTAGTGGTTGTAGCACAGCTGGTTATATTCATAAGGGCCTGTGGCAGGAATTTTGAGATACACGAGGAGCTACTTGAGCTTTGTTCTGTGCATAATACCACAAGGATGGTTTTGAGAAATAACAGGAGATGATATTGCAATACAATTTATTATTGGTAAAGATAGCTAGTCTAACAACAGATGGCGCAACAACTTGCAAAAATAAGAAAGACTGATGGTAATTTTAAATTGGTTCATTTTCAATGCATCATTCGCCAAGAAACATCTGCCGACAGAAATTACAGTTCCCGTATGTCATAAGACCAGTTTCAGTTGCTCTCAATTTTATTCGTGCCCGTGGTTTAAATCATCGCTAATTTTCAATGTTTCTGGATGACATTGGACACAAATTTGAGTGTGTTCCCTACTACAAATAAGTCCGCTGGCTCTCATGTCATAAAGTATTGAACATATTTTTTTTTGCACTGCGTGAGGAAATTGTATTGTTTCTGAACATGAAATGTTAAACATTTTGTAACGGAACAAAAAGTTCGGGATTCGGCATTTCAGTTAATCCTACTGGTCACCTGCAAGACTTGAATTTGAAACTTTAAAGTAAAGACGAAATTGTCACAACTGCGTGTAATCATGTAAAGTGCTTTCAAGCAAAATTACGATTTTGGATAAACCGAATATGAAGTGAAAATCTTGTTCACTTCTCAACGTGTGAAGAACTTACCTTTACTTACCTTTATCTATCCCTTAGTCTGTTGGACCTTACCTTTACCTATCCCTTAGTCTGTTGGACCGTTGGGGCACCAGGCAAGATTTGTGCACCGTCTTTCTCCATTCCTCCCTGTCTTTTGCCATGTTTAAAACCTTTATCAATGGTAGGCTCGTCCATTCTTTTATGTTGTCTTCCCATCGCTTTCTCTGTCTGCCTCTTCTTCTTTTTCATGGTACTGTTCCCTCAAGGAAGGTCTTTGCGACCCCCGTGGATCTTGTAATATGGCCAAATATTTTAAGCTTGCGTTTATTTACAATGGTTAGAAGGTTATCATGGGGTCCGATCGCTGCAGTAACCCTGTCTCTAATCTCTTGTTTGGATGCGGTCTTTGAAAGTGATGCCTTGCATCCTTCTGTAGCATCTCAATTCCATTGCTAGGATCGTCCTGGCCTAAGGCTGCAACATTTGGTCAATATGTTTACACCTGGAGACGTTAGTAGAGGCTTTCAATGACCGTTTTCTTGACTTCGTTTCATACGAGCAAAAGAATGTTCGTTGTTCTCATTAGCTTCCCAAACTGCTGCTGGTCATGTGCAACAAGAGCTGATAGAATAGCAGTCTGATTCTTTGTTGAAAGCAAAGCATATAGAAGTGGCTGTGCCAACATTTTTACAGTTATTTATCCTAAACGGTACGTTGAATTGTGGAGATTTCCAGCCAGAATTCTAGCTATGTTTGCAAGCACTTATCTCAGAGCAGTTTTTTTCCCTAATGAAAGCTACCAAAGCACTTCATCGTTCGAGATTATCTAATCAATATTTGTCATCAGTAATGAAAGTGTCAGTGGAAAACAAACTTCAACATGACATAAAAAAGTATCCCCGAAAAGATGTCAAGCATCAGGACAATATCAATACATAATCCTATTACCTAATTTTTCCCAAAAGTACTACAAATTTAGCTAACTAAGGGATGGGTATGCCAATAATCATTGTGTGCTATAGTAAAGTTTCTAATTTACATAAAACTAGTAAGCTGTTTGGCAACTGATTTTATTCTGTGGTCCCTCAGGTCATAGTAAGTTTTTTAAAATGGCCATACACCTAAATAGGTTTGACATGCGTGATCTAGACCTAGAAGCACCTGTTTTTAAATCCCGCTTTTTACAGTAAGGAGCACAAACAAGAAATTCCTTACAATACTTTCTTGAGGAACATTTTATTATATGCGTTGAGAATTAAAGGTGTTAGTACTCGACCCACGACACCCTTGTTCGCAATGGGTTAACTTTAAAGAACTAAAGGTATCAGTACTCGTCACACGACACCCTTGCTCGCAATGGGTTAACTTTAAAGAACTAAAGGTATCAGTACTCGCCACACGACACCCTTGTTTGCAATGGGTTAACTTCAAAGAACTAAAGGTGTTAGTACTCGCCACACGACACCCTTGTTCGCAATGGTTTAACTTTAAAGAACTAAAGGTGTTAGTACTCGCCACACGACAACCTTGTTCGCAATGGGTTAACTTTAAAGAACTAAAGGTATCAGTACTCGCTACACGACACCCTTGTTCGCAATGGGTTAACTTTAAAGGACTAAAGGTATCAGTACTCGCCACACGACACCCTTGTTCGCGATGGGTTAACTTTAAAGAACTAAAGGTATCAGTACTCGCTACACGACACCCTTGTTCGCAATGGGTAACTTTAAAGAACTAAAGGTATCAGTACTCGCCACACGACACCCTTGTTCGCGATGGGTTAACTTTAAAGAACTAAAGGTATCAGTACTCGCCACACGACACCCTTGTTCGCAATGGGTTAACTTTAAAGAACTAAAGATTTTGTAAGTGAAACAAAATAATGAAAAATATGTTACGAAAAGAAAATTGTGATCTAAGGGAGTTAACTCAAAATAATATCTATAACCATCTGCTAGGAATTGTATGAATCTATAACTAAACACACTTCATAACAATTGGTGCGTTTTTTTTTTGTATTAATTCCCGAAAGGTGGTTATTTGTTGGCATAATATTCTGGTTGGGGCGACAAAATCGGCCTAGGCACTTCTATACGATTCTGGCGCACAAATTATATTACATATATTAGGCATCTAATTATACTTGTCCTTAAAATCATTATGTAAATTTAGATATTATGTTTAAAAAAAAAAGTTTCATAATTTCGTAATTTAGATCTTTTAATAAGTAGCCTGAACAGTAAGCAATACGAATATTTCATGATTTTCTGAAACTATTTTGTTCTACTCAATGAGTACAAGTATTTCTTGACCAGAAAAAAAAAGAATCTTGCTACCATTTAGACCTACCATGAAAACTTCCAAGTATTCTGTGTCATGATACTTCTTAGCCTATTCTATATACATCCTTAATATCCAGTGGCTTCGTTCACAATCTCCTTGCCTACAAGACAACATAATTACAAGATATTGTCAATAAATATACATCTTAAAAATTGTGTATCTGTACCAGCAACGTATCGCAACATCTGTGAATCTCCTCGGATTCGGTTTCACTTCTAGCCATGTTCTCGGGAATATGGAGCTAAATATACAAATCCAACTCTACATTTTGAATTCATTTGTCCAGCCACGCCACAAAGTCATCTGCTGCTTTGTTAATAACTTGAAAATCCTCTTCGAGTGTCTACATCTTTGCTTTGGCTACGCACACAATGTTATTTGCTCTAAAATGTTCAACAATTTAATTCGTGTTACTCGCGCGCTCATGAATACCAACCTCTAACAGAACAAACACAGTATAGAATGAAATAATCCAGCCTTTAAATAACAACAGTTTATTACGAAATAAGAGAATTATCTACGTCGTATCTAGAAATTTGCTACAAGCTGGGTTCCTATGCCTGACCGTTGCCGACACTGTGGAGAATTGGTGGAAACAGTGTCGCATCTCTTACTAGAGTGTCTGCAGCCCCAAGAGCTGCGGGGTAGTTTGTCTGCAGAGTCACTTAACCTGTATGGGATCTTAAAGGCACTACGCCTAACAGAAGAGTTTCTCGCCAAGGCTCTACGGGAGGACTGATCCTTCCAGCCTTGCCATCAATTGGAGTTCATCTCAGGTCTCATTTGCCCGTGTTCGTCCGTTTATCGTTTCTAATCTGTTTACGTTCTAACATTTGAATGCACTGTCGCGTCACTAAGGAAATACCCAATAAAATACAACTTAACGCGTCCTTCTATTGTGTTAATACACATCTATGTGGCTCTTTCAATGGTCCGACAGGTCCAAGAGGAGACCAGCCCACCGTGCACTTGCCCGAATGCAAATAGCCAGTCCACCCCTGTATCCAGGAGTAATACCTCTATTTTAATGAAGTACTATAAAAAAAAAGAAAAAAGGAAAACAAGAAAAAAGGAAGAAAAAAGAAAGAAAAACAAACTACTTCCCACTCATTTCACGTGTCAATCTATTCATACATGTTAATTAGGGACTTAAACTCTGCTAAATCATTGGTTGTTTGTCTGGCTCATTTAGGCAACCCGATCAATTCTTTAATGGCACTAGGGAAGAAGAAGCACTTGTACGAAATTGTTCTAGCTTATGGAATAAGAAATGCGCTTTATATGTTGACATTTTGAAAAAAAAAAAATCTATCAATTTTATTTAGGTTTAGGTTACCATTCAAAATTTATAAAAATGGAATTCTTATAAATTTATATCTATAATCCTTTTAGTTTAAAGTTAATCCTAGAATGGGTGTCGGAGAAATAACGATTACACACTTTTCACAGACAGACAGATAGATAAACAGACAGTAATAAAGAGTTGATATAAGCTTTGTAAAAACAAGCTCTATTTCTAAGGCTACTGATATTCACACACTAACAAACAACGTGAACACTTAGTTGTACACACACACACACACACAAATGACACACCCAATTATCTCAAAGCAACACTCTAGTTCAGATTGTACATTTGTATTGCTTAAATTAATTGTTCGAGGTTTAATATCGAATTTAGCTTATAAGTTGATGATTATAAGTCAATACAAAAATGTTCTTTCTGTTTTAGATCTTGACATCTGAAATCTGTAGATTGGTAAATAATCAATATAAATACGTGAATATCATTACGATTTAAGAAACAATAATTTGCAATTCATATTGATATAATATCGTTTGCAACGTAATATCAAGAAGTTAAACTGCATTAATTAACATTTCTTTAAATGATATTAACTAAGTAAATTTAGTACTCACTGCATATCCAGTTAGACTGTTAAACTAAACTGTAAAATTTGTATGAAAGTAAAAATAAATTATGAAAATTACAGATACAACAACATACATAAATTTAGAAGTTTTTTAAAGATTGGTTGATTTTAGCAAGTTAAAGATTGACAATGTTTACTGTGTAAAACTGATTGTATTACTCCATATAGGTGTATTAGCATTAGTCACAGTCCACTCTTTTGTTGACCTATTGTATTATTCAACTATTGCGGCAACTGGTTTGTCACTAGTATTTATTATTAAAGATCCTGGAATAACATTGATTGAAATGCTGACATATAAACTGTAGTACAGATATAGAATTTAGTGTTAGGAAAAGTCACTCAAACCTGATTACTTTAATATTACACTCCTGGCCCGACTTTCTTTAACGAGACCTAAGAAGGGACTGGACAAGTCCCCCTTAATTCTATCTTCACTGTCCCCTTATGCTCCCCCACCCTTTCAGTTTCTATGATATGGGCAAATAGTTGTCTCCCCACTGACCAAATCAGAAACCCGATTAGTAACGAACAATGATGAGATTACTCCCGTAAAGCACGTGAAAGGAAGCCGGAAGTCTGTCTCAATGTCGCCTTGTCCCCGTACAAGGACAGCCCCGTATGCCGCACACGAACCAGTTCTCTCTATCAAATTCTTGTTCCGATAGACCTTCATGCAGATCGCGCCATTCAGAAAGAATGTGGTCAACTGTTTCTTCGTCTTCTCTGCAGTGGCGACATCATGTGTCGCAGTTTTCTCGAAAACGTCTGAAGTAAGTACTGATTAGACTTGAAAGTGTCAACTTAATCAGAGAAAGCGTAGTAAGGCAACACTTATTCAAGGGGATTGAACCCAAGAAATTTAGGTATATCTGTGAATCCTAAACGATTAGTTTCCCTTGTTGATATCAAACAAAATAATTAATTACAAGTAATAAACTAATTGGTTACTTTTTAAAAAATTGATTCAAGTCTTGTCTACGTCAATGAATAATTGTGCAAAGTTTCAGCTAGATTCGAGAATGGGTTTGGGAGAAATAGAGAGTTATTTAAGAGGACAAAACTCGATATATTTAAACATGTCAGTGAATACTGAATAATTAATTTTCCTTGGTTTTATCCAACAAAATGATTAATAACTAGTAATAAATCAATTTCAATAACCTATCAATCTGTGTAATTACTAGATCAAATAGTTTCAGATCGATATCATTTGATTTGTGTAACTTTTCGTTGTTATGGCCCGCGAAACGAGTGTCGGAGAATGGCCATGGCCCGCGAAACGAGTGTCGGAGAAAGGCCATGGCCCGCTGAGCAAATAAGGTTGGGCATTATTGCCTTGAATAAATAGCTTCTTTTTTAATATACATTTTGATCGTTGGTACTATGTTTGTAGTACGAGAATATTGAAAGTGTTTCTGAGCGCTATAGTCCAATCTCATTGGTGGACCAGTGGGAGGAAGGGGTTACCGGGAGGAGGTTTTCCGTGCTGCCTTTAGCCGCCCAGTAAACACAACTCTGCTCGAGTTGGGTGTCGAGCCTTGAGCTCACTTCATAGGTAGCCAAGCCAAGTTTATGCGTACTTAGCCTCTCCACCACGCATCCCACGTATATCTCAGTTATACGACAATACTTACTGTTCGTTATGTCGAAGGGTGATCGCTCGGCCTGCCGAATATAAGAAAATACAATTATACAAAGATATGTTAGCATTATTGATTAAAGGAAGGGTCCCGGATTGCATACACAACAGTAGTACAGTGAAGGGGGAATATGCAACAGCGCCTGGTGACCGCAGCTTCCCGGTTCCGTCCGAACTTTGACTCCCGATGCCGTCACTGTGGAGAGAGCGTCGAAACAATGTCGCATATCTTGTACGAGTGTCCCCAGCTCCGCGAGGGGGACCTGTCTGAGCAGTCACTCGACTTGTATGGTAGCCACGAGGCATTAAGTCTACAAGAGATACAGTTATAGAACTCTACTATTTTTTGAAGCACTGAAACTCACGTGACTCTCAAAAGTAGAAATAACACACACGTGACAGTCATAATGAACCCTCACGAGCAGGGGTGGACTGGGTATCAAAATCGGCCCCGGAATTTCTATACCATCCGGCCCATAAATTATATAGTATATGATGGACATCCAGATCTAGGTCTACGGTCTACCTGTCGTCAAAATTATTATGTTACATTTGATACTGTATTTGATAGCTGTACACATGCTTACAGTGAGCACTACGTGTTTATTAGGAATAAAGGCTTTATATTGCTTTTTAATCGCAAAATGTATAGGCCCTAAAAGGATGAAGCTCTATGGATGTAGGCTATTACATCATTTAGGAAAATATGTTAGATTAAATTAATAGGCCGTAGTAGAGTAGATTTAAAAAAAAAAACTACTTCGTTCAGGGGCCACTTCCCCTGAAAAAGGAATATTATAAAACATTTAACAATTTAATAGTGTCATCCATGGGGCCCTTATCTTTTAAAATACAGACGTTATTTAAAAAAAGAAGATGCTTACTCTGGTCCTACCAGCCCATTTTGATACCGGTCCACAGGGCATTTGCCCGAACGCCCATATAGCCAGTCCGCCCCTGCTCACGAGACAGACGCACGACATACACATGTGACACTTACGTAGACGTGACACTCACATGTTACACAGTTACGCACAAACATTACATCGCATGGTACTCAAGCGCAGATGGTGTATAGCAATTGACACTTACACATGACATACACGTGCACACACGTAACAAGTAATGTGACACACACTGTACAGTTGCATGTACAACTCTCTCACACACACACGTGACAACTACATTCAAAAACACACTTGACATTCGCGTGTACCACACGCACACCCTTGACACGCGCAGCTGCCACAAACACACAGTCAATACACAGTCAACACACAGTCAACACACAGTCAACACACAGTCAACACACAGTCAACACACAGTCAACACACAGTCAACACACAGTCAACACACAGTCAACACACAGTCAACACACAGTCAACACACAGTCAACACACAGTCAACACACAGTCAACACACAGTCAACACACAGTCAACACACAGTCAACACACAGTCAACACACAGTCAACACACAGTCAACACACAGTCAACACACAGTCAACACACAGTCAACACACAGTCAACACACAGTCAACACACAGTCAACACACAGTCAACACACAGTCAACACACAGTCAACACACAGTCAACACACAGTCAACACACAGTCAACACACAGTCAACACACAGTCAACACACAGTGTGTTACCAAACGTTTTAGCTTATTATAATTATAGATTGTTTAGCAAATAAAGTCAAACTCTTTCGAGATTGGTTCTTCCAAAGACAAAGGTATAATATTTCACTCCTAAGACTTTCTATAATCCAAAGGTCAGAGCGTATACATGAGTGCGTTTTATCATTTACCGTTTCGCTGAATTAAAAAAAAAATCAATCCTAAAAACCAACCAGCACCAATTATTTTTAATAATTTGGTGCGCAATTACCATCTATGTAGGGTGTCCAGACACCTATAGCCTTTAGGAGGACACAAATACGGGCAAAACCTTACCAAGGAGGACAAAAGATAACAACAAAGTCAACTTTATAAGCCGGACATCTCAGTCAAACACATAGTTAATACTAATACTATTAATACTAAGCTGTAATGTAACTTTACTACAAAGCTATTTTCTCAGGATATTTTCTGCACATTTTACTTTGTGTACAGAATAGCTCTCATTGAGTGAATCCCAAGTTTATTTCTCTCTAGAGTTCACTGTGCAGTAATTATGGCATTATGCCCGGAAATACAAAAGAAAAACTTCAAACATTTTGAGGATTTCTTCAACACCAAGAACGTAACGTTTATTGGTTGATGCTATGTGTAATGGGTTACTATCAAGTGCATTTATCATTACACTCTATAGAAAGGTTATACAAATCAACAATGTGTACAAACATCTTGACAAATTTGATCTTCCTATTGTACTGGAATGTTAGTGTTTAAACCAGAAAATATAAAGTCAATCAAGTCAGCCGGACATTTTCACTCTTTTGGCTAATGTTAGCCCCTTGGTCTACCAGTCTGAAGGTTGGTTAGAATTGCAGTATTTGCTGTAGCTACGCAGCCCCAGCTGCAATCTACATTTTTTGCCACATCCAGCCCAGGCATAATCATTATGCGCCTGTGATCGATTTAGAAAAAGAAACACATAACATAATATAAATTTTCTTATTGTCTATAGTAAAACTGAACTAAATAGTTTGCTACACGCAGTGTAATGTGTAGTGTCCGAAGTAAGTCAATTTCGTACTTACCTCCCTTTTGAGATCTCTTTTACGCTGAAAGAAAAATTTTATTTTTTTAACAATGGAAGGGAGTATAATCTCAGTCTCTTTAAAGAACACATCACTTTGTAAAAGTTATTTTTTCCAAACTGTGATGGATCAAGCATCTTACAATACTAAAGAGAAATGGAAATTTTCTACTACGCCCAATGACCCCCCCCCCAAAAAAAAAAAAAAATCATAGTTAAAAAAAAGCTTATCTAAGGAAAAAAAACAACAACTCATCACCAACAACTATATCTTTCATTACTGTAGACATTATTTCCCTTTTTCCATATTTAATAAGATAATGTATGAACAATTGTTAATTGATTAATTGGCTTTTTTGAAATTTATGTCTTGTTAAACACTATAATTAATTTTGTCAGGTTTCACTTGGATCAGACATTGCGTGTGGGAGAAATATCAAGGGAACGGAACCCTACATATTTTTGCGTAGCTGTGAATCATGAAGGATTAACTTCCATTGTTGATATCAAACAAAAAAAAACTACAAAGAAAAATTAATTGACTTATTGGTTAATTATTTAAAAAATTGATTCGTGCCTCTATACCACTAGATAACTTGGCAAAGTTTTAAGATATTACGAGTAGAGTTGTGGGAGAATTAATAAGTACTATTATTTTACCAGACAGACAGAGAGACAGACAGACAGTTTCAGTTGATATAATAAACAAACAGAACTTACGTCTTGTGGTGATAATCTCCAGAAATTTCTTTCAGTGTACAAAAGATTAAATAATACATACACTATATAATAGATATACCATATACCAATTCCGTGTAAACGGGGCACAGAAGATGGAAGCTTTGATAAACGAATGGAATTTACTTAATCTAATTTAACCAAACATAACATATTTTGATGTTAACTTTTCTCAGCTAAAAAAATCAAGTTTCTAATTTCTTTTTTTTTATAACACACACACACACACACATATTCATTAGTTCTCAAGAGCTCGCTCACTATGGCGTCCTAATAACTTTTTGGTTCATCCATTTATAATTCTCTTCTATTCCTTCTCGCTTCATGTTGTTACATTAAGTTTCATTATATCGTCCAGGCTCTATTATATCATCCAGGCTCCATTATATCATTCAGGCTCCATTATATCGTCCAGGCTCCATTGTATCGTCCAGGCTCCATTATATCATCCAGGGTCTATTATATCATCCAGGTTCCATTATATCATCCAGGGTCCATTATAACGTCCAGGCTCCATTATATCGGCCAGGAATATCAATATATTTAAACATGATCTGGAAGCAGACGCCAAGACGTGAGACAGTTGGAAAGACTCGCCCAGAAACAAGACACCTGGAGGAAGCAGGTTGGTGGCCAATGCGCAAGACGGGAGGACCACAAGAAGAGATGAGAGGATGCTAATGTCTCTTTATATCGCTTGCTCTACTTTTTTCTATTTTATTAAAATGTAATTGTTTAGAGAACCTAAACGGGATATTAAAAACCAAAATTTAAGCCAAGTTGATTTGAGTGTAAAAATAAAGATGAACATACCGTGATGCTATATGGGACTACAATCCATCCGTTTAGATCTCTGTCGTCCTGTGTTTAAATAACATGTTTAAGAGCATAAGCTGTAGTAGTAAATGCATATATTAAACCTACTCATGCATAAAATATGATATATATAGTGATCTAATTATAAGATAAGATAAGATAAGATATTTTTGATTGATCCAATAAAATGGTAATTCAGTTTGACAACAGAGGTACAACAAAGAATTACTGGTGTTACAATGTGTATCCTTATTTCCCTTATTTCCTAAAGTTCTGGCGTTAATTTATATAACAAACAACTATTCACAATATACATGTTTCTCGTTATACTGTAATATATATTATATCATTCTCCCTCCTCGCCAATCCAGATAATGAAAAAAAAAAATTCGACTATTTTATAGAGGGGCCGTTGTGGTTGAGTGATTAAGCTCTTGGGGTACTGAGTCTCATCTATGTGAAGATGTTGAGTTTCGGGATTCTCAGGGAGCCCTGATTTCACCCAACTTAAATAGGGTACATGACTTAAGTTGGGTAAAGTAAAGGTCGTTGGGCGTTGTGCTGGCCACATGACACCCTGCTCGTTAGCCGTTTGACCTAAGAAACAGATGACACCATCTCTGCCCTATAGATCGTATAGTCTGAAAGGGGAACTTGACTATTTAATAAATGTATATATCGAACTTGTTCTTGTTCTAGGGTCTGACGTCTCGAACCCATTCCTTACATCTCCCGCATTCGTTAAGGAGGCCTTGGGATATAATGTAATAATCTTCAATTCTAAACCAACTCCCGAAATACATGAAATATAAAAACAATGATATTCCATATTCCTACCTGAAACCACGATATTAGCAGGTATTAGCAGGTCTCCCCCCCCCCATCACTAAGACTGCCCTCTTTCAATAATACGCGATGAGTATGAAGCGCTCAGATGTTTCTAGTTTTAGTAAGATAAACCGTAAATAAATACAAAATTCTGCGAGGAACAACAAAAATCTATATTTATTTCATTTTGATTTTGTCAATAATAAAATTCACACATATTTTACTGTTTTCGACATAATAATAATGGACCTCATTCACCAATCGTAAACACATAACATTTTGCCACGTGGTTCTCTATATCTTCTATACAAATTACGTAATACATATAGGCTGTCACGTGATACGTAATTTTCATTGTTTTATCAATATTATCACGTGGCTAAACATTGTTTGTTTACGATTGGTGACTGAGGTCCATTAGTCTGCAAACATAAGTCCAGATCTAATGAACTAAGCTAAATATTGATCTTTACATAAACTACGACTGAGCTCTAACACCCAGACAATACATCTATAATTCTTTTAAAACATTTTGGGCTGAAAGTGTCCTGTGCTAATGCAGCTGCGTCAAAACAACCAACAAGTCAAATTGAAAGGGGGGGGGGGGAGGTAGTTCAAACGAAAATTCGACTGTTGCTGCTGGAAATTTATTGACTTTGTAGTTCTGACTTGGATTTGACTTGGAGTCTGTTGTTTGGATTAAAAAAATTTCAGTTGAATATTGCGTTATTTCTGCATATTTGGTTTTGAAATTAACTTGTGCATTTGAGAGATTGTGTCTTTATTAGTTGTATAAGTTTGATTTCGTTACTACGCAAATTATATATTTTAAGTAGGTCATTTGTTGCTATTTCAGCAATCATAAGATCTCAGGTTTGACTTGAATGTTGCATCACTTAGAGTAGTGTTTAAAGATATGGTCCTACATTGTTAATTTAAGGGAAGCAGATTAATTAATAAACATTTACAATATAAAAAGGTATGCATTAAAGGTCCTAAATAAGTCACTTTAGTTACACTTTGGTACTCACCTCGTTTTCCAGACCCTTTTACGCTGAAATTAAACTATATTTATAAACATAAGTACAGATTAAAATCCCAAGCTATTTAAAGAATGCCTTAGTTTGCAAAAGATGTTCTTTCTAAAGTGCCATAGGTCAAAGGTCAAGCAGCATATAAAACATTTTGGCTTAGAGAGTACTTTGTCCAACAAAACAACAAGAAGAAAATTAATTTTTCAGTTTCTAAAAAAAAAAAATCTGGCCTTGGATATATTTATGTATTATAATAATTATCTTATCTTATCTTCTATAATACAGACGTTACTTCAAAAAAGAAGATGATTACGTCCTACGCGTCATGCATTTAGTCATGCATATTAACCAATGACTTTAATTCTGCCAAGTCACTGGTTTTTTCTGGCTAGCTCAGGCAACCCATTCCATGCTCTAATAGCACTAGGGAAGAAGGAGTATTTGTACAAATTTGTCCTAGCATATGGGACGAGGAATGTGCCTTTATCTTGTTGTTTTTCAGAGTATTTTATTAATTTTTTTTTTGTATTTGAAGATTATGGTTCAGTGTTTTATGTATAATTGCTATTTTACTTTTGAGTCCTCTGTCCTAAAGGCTTTCTAAATTTAGTGATTTTACTATAGGTGTTACTCTAGTCAAAAGTGAATTTTCATTTGTTATGAATCTCACTGCTCTATTTTGTGTCTGTTCCAGTTTCTTAATGTTTTCTTGAGTTGAGGGGCCCCACACGGAGGATGCATATTCTATTATTGGCCTAACCAAGGCTAAATAACATTTTAGTTTTATGTTCTTATTTGATTTATAGAAATTTCTTTTAATAAATCCTAATGCTTTGTTTGATTTTTTATAGTTTCATCAATATGTGGATTCCATGACAGTTTTTCATTTATTATAACACCTAGGTATTTTGCGTTTTTAGTCTGTGTTACTGGTTTGCAATGAATAAGATAAGTGGAATAAATTTGTTTTAGTTTTTTGTTACTCTTAACAACTGAAATTTTTCTGCTCCAATTTGATTCCCATTTCTGTAATTTATCTAATTCTCTTTGTAAAATATCTGTGTCTTGTGTTTTTTTTATTGATCTATATATTATGCAATCGTCTGCAAAAAAACTGACTTTTGTTCCTGAAGTAATGCGATTTGGTAAATAATTTATGTAAATTAAAAATAGTAGTTGACCCAAGACTGTTCCTTGAGGTACACCTGAGTTTACTGTTCTTATTATGTATAATTATGTATAACTTAGCTACGTCGACCAAGCATGCGGGATACAATGCACACACAACTCTCTAACCCTCGATGAAAAATTCATGAAAAGATACTACTTTTATTTCTGCAGCTCGGGGTAGAGTTGCCCCTCGTAACTTTCGAAGCGAATGAGATAGCTAATATAGTCAAGTCTACTGATAAAAATTTAAAAAACAAATGACTTACTTTTTCTGGTGATGATTTCCAAAAATTCCTTGCAGTCTACAAAAGAAGGTTTCAATATTTTTAAAAATAATATAATAATGAAATTCTATAAAATATAAATGACTTAGAAGAATGGACAAAGAATGTTCACAGATCTTATGTGGTGCCCCAACGGTCCAGCAGACCGAGGGATATGTGAAAGTGAATGTGCAGTTAGATGTGAACCTGGCCTAACTGATGTCTTATAATAAGTATCTAAATATCTAACTGTTTTGTAAAGGGTAATTCTCTTTTTCAAAGCCTAAAGAAAAAAAATTACTTTGAATATGATATATTTTAATTTTGCATGGGCTAAGGTCAAGCAATTATATGAAAAACTACTATGTAATTGCTTTTTTTAATTATCTTCCACTATATAGATTTTTTTTTCTTTAAACAAAGTAAACATTTTTTGTAAATTTTTTTTAGTATAAAAGAATTTATTTAAATATGCAATACAACTGTATGTTATAAATGTGTTTAAAAAATTGTACATAATAGTCTTCCTTACTAAAAAGCTTCCTGTGTTACTATTCATAGTGAATAGGTGTAAAAATGCTGTAATTTCATGGAAAGAAATTGCTTGCACAATTGATTTAAAAAATTGGATCTATCGCATTCAGAAAATAAAAACGTAGCCGTTGCATCAGAACTTTGAATGATCTAAATTATAAAATAATATGATGTTAGATTTTAACTATCTTTTCTAGTTTACTAAATCTAAACGCGACAGACGCACGGAAGAACGGACAGACAGACCACACAAAACTAATAGCGTCTTTTCCCCTTTCGGGAGCCGCTAGAAAAAGTCAAGAAAGCTGGTGTCCAGAAAAGAAAGAGTCAGATGCTAAAAAAGTATGTTAGGTTGATCATTAAATTGTGGCTCGTATGTTAAAATTTTAGAAAGAAAAGATGGGTGTTGCGGCTATAATAAACAATATAGAGCCTAGGATGAAATCAATGAACGTATCCCGTGTACAGCTAATATGATATAAAGAAACTTACCCGAAATTTAGGAATGTCCCAGAAATTCCTTTCAGCCTAAAAAGATTATATATATATATATATATATATATATATATATATATATATATATTATTAAACTATATATATATAACTATTAAACTGTATATGAATAAATGTAGTGTATACTAATTCATAGGAACTATACTGTTCTTCGTGTGCCTAAAATGATCAGCAGAAGCTCCTGCAGTTTCCTCTACGACCGCCCAATGCGGCTACCTCAGCTCTATCCCAGGATAGGCATATTTTGTGTCTGTTATTAATATTATTGATGTTTTATTTTCTTTGAAAAAGTTCTTTAACGTTTAATGAGAACATTTCCACATAATAATGTTTTGACGAGTTATAACGAGTATTTTTCTTTATTAGATCATATGATCATTTTTTCCATTGCCATTAGAGCTAGAAACGGGCTGCGTGAATCAGCCAAAAAAATCAACTATTTAGCAGAGTTTATGTTTTTAATTAACATACAAGAAGTTGTTACCGGTTGTTGACTTGTAGAACCAAACTACCGAGAGACAAAATTAAACCTTTGTAGGCGTAATATATCTTAACTAATAAAACTTCAAATAACTTGAATAACTTCTATTTGTGTATGAGGCTAGATGTAACTTTATTTATAATATAGACATAATGAATTTGTGATAAATGAAATAAATGTATTAAACTTTAGTAATAATATTTTTTATTTATTTTTTACAAGTCACATTCACTTACTTTTTCTGTATTCAGATCTCTTTCGACCTAAAAAGTAAAAGTTTAACGTAGGTATTAAATCAACAATATACTACTGTCTGTATGATACGGTATAGAATACATCAAACGAGATTCCGAACACATCGGAGAGTGCACAACACTAAACTAGATATATATACTTATAAAACTTGTGAAGACTTCAACTGAAGTTTAGTTACAGATGAGGATGTCGTCTTGGCTAATAAATTTGTCAAGACTAATGAGTAGTCTATTCTCCATACTTATAGCAACAAGCCCTAGGTATATTCTTCCTTCTGTATCATGTAGACCTCTACCCCCCCAAACAATCTCCAATGTCACTAGTCGTTCTGGCTTCGTCACTAGATCTACATTTGATCGTCGCTAAAAACACTACACAATATATTTATAAACAGACCAACATAATCTCTAAACTAGGTTACTATACTATATGTAAAGTTCATCTTTTCTTTGGCCAATAGTTAATCAGGATAATGTCATGTGGCCAGCACAACGGCCAACTGTCATTTCTTTCAAGTATCCATTAGAGTTGTTTGGACATACGGGAGCCCATAAAATCCCGATGTTCAAAATCGCAGTCTTCACACTCATTCGATCCCAGGCTTAATCACTTAGCCATTGTGTCCTCCATTTATTTAACTGGTGGATATTTTTGTTGCAATTATTTGAACTCTTTTGTAGCGGGCCACGAAAGACAGAAAACAAAGGCATTAAGGCTTGTATCGGGTGTCGACAAATATGCATATTGCACTGGGCTTTGCGTGGTTATGTGAAACACTGCACTCATCCTTACTCTTAGGAATCGAAGGCATTGCCATAACCAATCGTTTATCTAAAAGAAATTCAAACTCAATTGGTTGACAAAGATATAGACTTTCTCTAGTGACAACACGCTCATAGTCTCCAGAAATTGTCACGTTTTGGAATAGTACCAACACCTTTCCCATTTGCAAGAAAGCTTATAATACAATTAATGGAGTATACTTTATAGCCCCTTTCTAATACATCCTTTTATAACAGTAATAATAAATGGGTGTAAAAATGTCTACATTTTTAAGGACATATATCAATTATTGCCTCAAAAGGTATTCATATATATAAGCGTATTTATAAACGTATTTTAGTAATCGGAGTGTATTTTATCCTATTTTTTCTGATTGTTCTTAGATAGTCATGTCTATAGTTTAAGTTTAGAGTTAGGTAATGATTAAATGAATAATGAAAGAAAACTTACGTCTTTTTTAATAATGTCCCTGTATCTCTGTTCAGCCTTCACGAGAGTGGAAATAAAATATAACTATATGTATGTATAGATAGATAGATAGACAGACAGACAGACAGACAGACAGATAGATAGATAGATAGATAGATAGATAGATAGATAGATAGATAGATAGATAGATAGACAGACAGACAGACAGACAGACAGACAGACAGATAGATAGATAGATAGATAGATAGATAGATAGATAGATAGATAGATAGATAGATAGATAGATAGATAGATAGATAGATAGAGATAGATAGATAGATAGATAGATAGATAGATAGATAGATAGATATATAGATAGATAGATAGATAGATAGATAGAAAGATAGATAGATAGATAGACAGATAAATAGACAGAGAGATATATAGATAGATAGATAGATAGATAGATAGACACATAGATAGATAGATGTAGAGACAATACTTTCCAACAATGATCTCTTACTGATATATATATATAATGTAATAATCTCAACTAAAGTTACATATTAGCTGAGATAAAATGTGAGAATAACAGTTGGCTTTTATCTTATTCAATGTCTAGAAGACGGAAGATCACAGTGTGTAATGTGAATACAGATTTAAAATGTATATAGATTTACTGTATTTATAATCCAGGTCTCGCATAGCTGACGCTGCAGAGCTAGAAAGGAGGACTCTAGCAATGGAATTGAGATTTTGCAGACGGCCCTTAGATATCACATTTACTGACTGCATCACAAACGAAAAGATTTAGAGACAGGGTTACTAAAGCGATTAGACGCCTCGATGACCAGCTAGCTATGGTTAAAAAAAAACACAAACTAAAATTATATGGCCATATTACAAGTTCTTCGGGGTTCAGTAAGGCCTTCCTTTAGGGAACAGTACCAGGACAAAAGAAGAAGAGGCAGACAGAGAAAGAGGTGGGAAAAAAACATGAACAAAATGAATGAGCTTCAGGATAAAAAGAGGTTCAATTCAAGGCACAAGACAGAGAGGACGGTCGAAGACGGTCGACAAATCTTGTGTGGTGTCCCAACTGTCCTACAGACTAAGGGATAGCTGAAGGTGATAGATGTAATAGAGTTATGGGTGGTGACCTTTTATATTAGTAAGACACTGGTCTTCAGCTAAGCAGTCACTATATAAGTTATAAAAATCTTGTGACAATAATTATAAAAAAAAATATTATATAAAGTTATTACATTATTCTTATTTCAGTTATAAACTGTGGAGATTGTAGGCTCAGAGCGTACAGTAAACACACAAAATGTATAAACCAGCCAGTCCAAATATTTGTTTTTAATTGCTAAGATGCATTTCCTGCTATAACTCGATGAAGAGTAAGTGTCAAACCATTGGGCTGTTCATTGAATCGCCCAGCCAATCGTAAGTGTATAGGGAAACAGGATTTATTACAACAAGGCCAACCTTAGGTAACTCGAAGCCCTAGGCCCCAAATATAATAGAAAAATAACAAATTAAGACAGAAAAAAAAACGCTATGTATTATAAACCTTCTTGTATCTGTATTTAAATCAACAAATAAGTTAAAGTCATATAGCGGAATTTCCGTAGCGTTCAATTAGCGTTTCGTAAAAACATTTTCATGCTGATGTAGATGTCATAAACAAATTTTCCAGCTCAATCCAAGTGGCGATGCCACGAGTGTGCTTTATGGATGATTCATGGTCACCAGGCTAGAAATAATGTTTTGAATTTTCCTCAAAAGGAAGAAACAAATGGTCTTCTTACATATGCAGTCTAACGAGAAGAAATTCGTTAATAAACCGTGAATTATAGTAAAGACTTAAAGCTATGCTAGTAGCTATACAGTTCTGCTATGTTTGAGTTTTGATCCATGTTTCACATTTCTTTCACTTTAAAAAGTTTCCTTAAGTACAAATCGGAGGCCCAGGTGTGGTTGCCTAGTTTGCGTATGCCTAAGGCCGGCCCTGTTTTCAATTATTATCGTTGGGTTTATGATGCATACTGACTTAGGAAGTGATCAGTTCAGTAAGGTACGAAGGCTTCTCTCTTTTTCTTTAATGCACTGATGACATAGCATGGTAAGGCAAAAGGGAAGTCGCTGATTTTAGTCTTTGATTTCCTGGGACAGAAGAGAAAAAAAGAGAAACGCGAGGCAGAGAGATGTAAACATTGACAGAGAAAAAAAATGTAGACATGTCCTCCTTTTGCCGGACGTCTGGTAAACCTAACTCCACACAATCTTTCTGTACATATAATTTTAACGATACCGGAGATAGTAGAATAGTTGTCTCCTCAAACTCAAGCCTCCATCTAATAGCCTACATTGCCATACATTCATCTCTTCCAGATTACCAAAATTAGAGCGAATATTAATTATTAATTATTGAACACAGAAAATTACATAAAATACTGTAGAGAGAATCGCGCAGCAGAACGTCAACCCAAGGAAGCAACAAAACAGAACTGAAGAAAACAACATTTTTTCTCTGTAAAGAAATAAAGTGGCAATCTCTTTTCTTTCTTGACCTATTTATATCTACCCACTGACGAAGTACGGGATAAGTTATTATTTTACTTTTTCAATCAGATCGTAAACTTGGTAAGACAGTAACAGAAAGTGACAAGTAATATACAAGCTTTAGTTATATGCGGGCGTGACTATAATTTTGAAACAGCATGTCAATGGCTAATTGATTTAGGACTTCTGTAGGCGGATGTGTCCATATATTCTCTTCTTATGCTTTATTATGATCACTTAGACGACTAGTTCACTGTATCAGATGATCTGCGAAGTGGTTTGCCAGATCAAGCAGCTCTATATATAGTTTTTACTACATAAGTCTGAATTTCGGGCTAGTGTCTTGTTCTGGTTTCTTGAGTATACTGGAGGATAAGGTCGGAATTCTCTGGCGACACTCCTCAAGGTCTTATTTCACAAGTCCCGATTTTCAGCTTTAATTCATGCAATTGTAGTATCTTTATCTTTATTGAATTGGAATTTTTTTATCATCACTTATTTAGCTTTTAATTTGATAAATGCAATAATTTTGTCGTTTTAAAGACATAGGTACTATTTATAATAAAATGTTTCATTTTTGACGTTTCCTACGTCAAAACAAGTAAAATTTGTTCGAGATAGCGGCATGACTGGAGGCGAAGGGTCCCGGGTCCGAATTCTGGTGAAGCCTTGAATTTTTTTTTTCGGGATCTTCGGGCGCCTCTGAGTCTGAGCTATAATGCGTACCTGAAATTACTTGGAAAAAGTAAAGGCGGTTGGTTGTTGTGCTGGCCACAGATGAAACAGATGACATTTACATCATCTGCCCTTTAGACCACAAGGTCTGAAAGGGAACCTTACACCACACGACTATATTGCCTGAACTTATATCCTGAAAATTATTTCCACTAGACCTCGCTGTTGGCCATAGATACTTAGTAGGTATTTATCGCTTTCTTGTAAGATAAGAAAGTGGAAGATACATCATAGTGAGGCATCTAGGATACATCATAGTAAGGCCTCTAGGATAAATCATAGTGACGCATCTAGGACACATCATAGTGAGGCATCTAGGATACATCATAGTGAGGCATCTAGGGTACATCATAGTGAGGCATCTAGGATACATCATAGTGAGGCATCTAGGATACATCGCATTTAGACATCTGTCATGTTTAGGAGCTATTTGTGTTGTTAAATACCTGTATACAATTAAGGTCCTGACAAGAACATCATTTACACACAGTCGTACATAGAGTAACCAACTATGTGGATAGTTTAAATAACAAAAAAAATTTATTGTATGATACTGATAGATGTATATGTACAATGAGAATGATAGAATGATGAATAGATAATAGATATATTTAACATATATAGCTAGTTATTATTCAATAATTCACATAAGCACCTTGCTACTGACACTCAAGACTATAATATATATTTCTAAGACGACAAGCGACGCCCACACTAGCATACAACTCCAACACTGGCGCCCTATAAACGAAATAAACACAAAACTCAACTTTAACTCTAAAACTAGAAATAGTGACAAGCTCAACCAATGTACAATAAGAGATATCCCACAGGAAGTAACTCACCCTTAACACGAATCAAAAAGTTCTACTGAAGAATTAAGTCCACGAAACTAGTACTACAAGTAGAGGATAAAAAAACAGAGTTAGGAGAAAGCAAAAAAATTGTCTAAACTACGTGACAACATCTAGGATACATCAAAGAGAGTCATTAAGGATACATCATATTGTGACATCTAGGATACATCAAAGTGAGTCATTAAGGATACATCATATTGTGACATATAGGATACATCAAAGTGAGTCATTAAGGATACATCATATTGTGACATCTAGGATACATCAAAGTAAGTCATTTAGGATACATTATGTTGTGACATCTAGGATTCATCATAGTGAGGCATTTATAATACATCATGTTGTGAAATCTAGGATACATCATAGTAAAGAATCTAGGATACATCATATTGTGACATCTAGGATACATCATAGTGAGGCATCTAGGCTACATCATATTGTTACATCTAGGATACACCATAGTAAAGAATCTAATATACATCATATTGTGACATCTAGGATACATCATAATGAGGCATCTAGGATACATCATAGTGAGGCATCTATGATACATTATGTTGTGACATCTAGGATACATCATATTGTGACATCTAGGATACACCATGTTGTGACATCTAGGATACATCATAGTGAGACATCTAGGATATATCCTGTTGTGACACCTAGGATACATCATAGTGAGCCATCTATGATACATCATGTTGTGACATCTAGGATACATCATAGTGAGGCATCTAAGATACATCATGTTATGACATCTATGATACATTATAGTAAAGAATCTAGGATACATCATATTGTGACATCTAGGATACATCATAGTGAGGCATCTATGATACATGATATTGTGACATCTAGGATACATTATAGTGAGGTATCTAGGATACATCATGTTGTGACATCTAGAATACATCATAGTGAGGCATCTATGATATATTATGTTGTGACATCTAGGATACATCATAGTGAGGCATCTATGATACATTATGTTGTGACATCTAGGATACATCATAGTGAGGCATCTAGGATATATCATGTTGTAACATCTAGGATACATCATAGTGAGACATCTAGGATATATCATGTTGTGACACCTAGGATACATTATGTTGTGACATCTAGGATACATCATAGTGAGGCATCTAGGATATATCATGTTGTAACATCTAGGATACATCATAGTGAGACATCTAGGATATATCATGTTGTGACACCTAGGATACATCATAGTGGGCCATCTATGATACATCATGTTGTGACATCTAGGATACATCATAGTGAGGCATCTAGGATACATCATGTTGTGACATCTAGGATACATTATAGTAAAGAATCTAGGATACATCAAATTGTTACATCTAGGATACATCATAGTGAGGCATCTAGGATACATCATGTTGTGACATCTAGGATACATCATAGTGAGGCATCTATGATATATTATTTTTTGACATCTAGGATACATCATAGTGAGGCATCTAGGATACATCATGTTGTGACATCTAGGATACATCATATTGTGACATCTAGGATACATCATGCTGTGACATCTAGGATACATCATAGTGAGACATCTATGATACATTATGTTGTGACATCTAGGATACATCATAGTGAGGCTATATCATACTGTGACATCTAGGATACATCATATTGTGACATCTAGGATACATTATAGTGAGGCATCTAGAATACTCTTCTTATTTAGGCATCACGAATTGTTATTAGAGTGGCATCTATTTTTTTTAAGTAGTTACATATCGTGATAATAACAATTGGGACATCTAGGATAGTTCTTATCTTAAATGTTTATGTATCATTCTGATTTAAGAATTCAAAGGTATAGAAAAAAAATTGATATAAAACTAGATGTGAACTGTTTTGAAGCCATGGTGAACTTAAACAAGTTTTTTTTTTCTTTTATAAAATACCTCTATTCATGTCACAACCTCATAGAATCTTGGTGAATGGTAAGGCCAGAACAAGGATCCCAAATCTAAGTTAGAAGTTTAGGTAGAACTAGATCTTTTTTTTTAATACAAGGAAAGTACCGATAGATACAAATTTACACAATTATAGCTTTGGTTCAGTAACTAAAGTCGTTAGGACATTGATCTCAAAAGCTGAATTTATTATCCGTTTAAGCAAAAAAAATAATTTTTAATTAAATTTTTGATACTTTGTTTTATTTTAAGTTGTTAAATGTCTTTGTATAATTGTGTTTTTTAAATGCTTTTATTGTTTGTGTGTGTGTGTTTAATTTTTTATATGGTCAAACTTTTTAATCAGCTGGAATTCCTGAAGCTTTTAAACATTTACAAAAAAAAAACAGGTCAATGTAATATTTTGATTATATGGACTCATTTAACTTTCGTTAGTCCAATATTAGAATATGCATCCTCTGTTTTAGACCTTCGACTCAGGGAAACATCAAGAAACAAGAACAAATACAAAATAAAGCAGTGAGATTTATAACAAACAAATATTTAAATTTGACTAGAGTAACACCGATAGTAAAATCACTAAACTTAGAGACACTTCAGGACAGAAGAACAAAAAGTCAAGTAGCTCTACTACATCAAACAGGAAAACATAACTTTACAAATAGAAAAACTAAACCTAATGAAATATTTAGAAAGACACAAAGATAGAGGCACATTTCTTATTCCATACACTAGAGCAAATTCATACAAGGGCTCCTTCTTCCCTACTGCCATTAGAGAATGGAATGGGTTGCCTGAATTAGCAGAGTTTAAGTCATTGATTGACATGCACGACTAGATTGACGCATTATAAATAAAATAAAAAGGGGAAGAAAGACAAACATATCTACATAATGAATTATGACATTATTCAGGTATAAAACTAATTGAATAAATAAAAAGATGTCACAATAACATGTTTGAGTTGTTTTTTTTTTCTTGTTTTTACTTTTTTTTTGGAAACCCTACGAAAAGAGAAAAGAAACATCTCTCTGACTATTAACAGTAGACGCCAAGCAAATAGGCAAGACGTTGGGGAAATAGGCTCGCCCAGAGTCAAGGCGCCTGGAGCTAGCTCGTTAGAGATTCATAGGCGGAGATGAAATGGAGGTGTTCTTTAGAGGAAATGTATTGTAATCTTAAATGTGCATCAGACATTCCTAATACTAGAGATTGACAGAAAAAAAGGTCTGCCTTGTCGGGTGATATGTGCTTCGGAAGCGTGGTCGAGAGGCAGCTTACTGCCGCCTTATTTCTGAGGCCAATGAAAGTTTTATCGATTTTCACATTTTTAATTAACTTATTTTAAAAATGTGAAAATCGATAAAACTTTCATTGGCCTCAGAAATAAGATCGTTTTTTTTCATCTTTTAGTATAGACATATTGAGCTGCTTGTATTTGTGTAGAGTGGTACAGGCTAGAACTTGAAAAGATGCACCCCTTCTGCTGCTGAATGAAGAGCTGCAATGGTGTTCGAAAGCGCTTATGTCAGCATAAGACATGCTAAGAGAAATCAACGTGTAGTTTGATATTGAGTTCATACAGATGTGACGTAATGTCTCCTAAAATAGCCAAATCAGACAACTTTGTGTGGTAGTTCAGTTGAGATACTTGGTTTAAATGCTCTATCTCAAATAGAGATTTAAAAAAAAACGTTTTAGTACCCTATCATATGCTCCAGGTTCAAACCCTTGTCACAGAGGTGCTAGTTGGTGAATAAAGCAATGAAGCTGCAGACACCCTGCTCCTTCTGACTCGACAACTTTTTAAATAACTCTTGCTTCCAGTCTACAGTGGAATTTAACCATACTTCTGGCGCCATCAGTAGTCACTCCCATAAATTTCTCCCAAGAAAAATATCCTTTATGATGGTTGAAACCTTTTTGTGCAGGTCTTTGCGTGATGGTCCCATGCATCCTTCTTATAGCTAAGAACTCCTCTATTTTTTCAACATTGCTGTTAATACCATAAATTCCAAGAGTTAAGAGGTTCAAGATATGCCTGTTTCATACTATGTTTTTCTTTTTAAAAACATCCACATTATCTTATCAAACAAAGATGTTGACTCACTAGCATGTTCCTAAAAAAAAAATAAACATCCGTTCACTTTTCCAGGAAGATTTCAAATTTAAGTTTAAAAGGTCATGGTAGCAATCTATCTATGAACGCTTGACTATCCTAACATAGGGAAAAATACATTTTTATCTTTTATTTTCGGAAGGAGGAAGATTTTCTACGCTCTGTGCTGACGTTTCGGCGGGCCGGATGGAACGACGTCGCGGGCCGGATCTGGCCCGAGGGCGGTATTTTGGGCATCACTGATATAAACTATATAAAAGCTATAATATCGTGGCAGGACACTCTCCAGAAATGGAAAGATCTATAATGAAAGGGACCTGCGTATCGCCAAGGCCAGTGTATCCTATGGCAGACTGTCTTTAAACGCCTGGAACAGACGTGGTATCACCACAAGTACAAAGCTAGGAAATCTATCGAGCCGTCACCCTCCCTACATTGCTCTATGCCTCATAAACATTTCAGGACTGACATAGGTCTCAACAGCCACATGAGGAGGCATAAAACCAATGTGCAAAGCCTTTAGCCCTCTGGATAAAAAGGTGATCATCATCAAACTATGATGGACGAACTATATGTACACAGCTGAAAATCTGAGAACAGTTTTTAAAAAAATATAACTAACTGGATTTACAACAATGGTACATTTTTCAAATACTTACTAAATATATACTGTTTAGGAAAGATCTTAAAAATCACATATGATGACCACGTCAAAAACGAAGAGATATAGAGACAGACTTAGTAGAGCGATGACCTGCTAACTACTTGAAAAAAAAGGCTAACTAAAACTTAATGGCCATATTACAAGCAGAGGCGTAGTGAGGGAGGCTTTGGGAGCACATGCATGGGCGCTACCCTCAAGAGGGCGCCACACAAAGCTTATATTTCTATGTGATGGTACTAAAATTGGTTAAGGGGCGCCAAAATGTACCTTGTCCAGGTAGCACGTTTTCTCACTACTCCTTTGATTACAAGAAACTCAGGGCTCACAAAGACATTCCTTCAGTACTGGAAGAAAGAAGAAAAGGCAGACAGATAAAGCAATAGGAAGACAACATAAATAAATAGATGGGTCTGCCATTGAATACGATTCTATCCAAGCAAAAGACAGAGAGGAATGGATAAACACAAAAAAAATATCTTGTGTGGTGCCCCAAAGGTCAAACAGACTAAGTGATAGGTCAAGTTGAAGGAGACGCTAAAATATGTCTTCAGAGACACCTACTCCGGAACTTTTCTTTGAACTAATTCCCTCTAGAGAATCAATAGAAATATTGACCAACTCTGAAGTATTTCAGACCTATTAGTAAACTATGGTTACGCAAATTAAAAAAAAAACAACAATCTTTATATAGAGCTCCTCCTTCGTGATCGAAGATTAGCACATTTCTCATTCCCTATGGACTCGGCCGCATACGTGGCATGGGTAGATTTTGGTCAGTTGCAGATAGACCTGCTTCCATTCTTACAAATGGAAGATGTTCATTTCTAACACTAGACAGGGTCGGCAACCTTTTGAGTCAGAAGAGCCAAAAATTAAAATTTACAAAATTTCAAAGTTTGTAAAGGGCCACAAAGTTTTGTCTTGCCAACTATAAATAGCACTGGCATAAATAAAGTTCTTAAATAAATAAAAACGAATCTATTTATTCATAAAAAAAATAATTATTTCTATATGACTTAGTGCTTCACAACAGGTTAGGTAATATATATATATGGCATTATTAGATCATTACTTATTACGTGAGTGAATATATTAAAAGAATAAAGCATTTACATACAACACTAACTTGTACTTCAACAACCAAACAATACAGCAAACAAATTAAATGGGAGCGATGGCTTTGGTTTTAGAAAGTCTGGATACGTGTTGTTTTTAGTTTCAAACACGACTCTAAATTTTCATTTGTTAGGTTGATTCTTACTTTACTTTTAATTATATTCAAGCAAGAGAGCGCTTGCTTGCATGAAGATGTCGATCCAAATAAAGTTAGCACTCCAATTGCCAACCTTTTCACTTCACTGTAGCAGTCTGGAAGACTATTCAATGCGTCGAATATAAGTGCCTCATTTCGCGGCATTTCTTTAAAAGCTATTCACTTTTGTTGCGTTACGTATATACATTTCTGGACCTTTAAATTTTCAAACCTTCTTTTCAAATCTGCTAATTCTCCACTCCGGAAAGCTTTACTTTCTTAAGTCCAGTATCAATTCCAAATGGCTCAATGTTGATTTCGTTAATATTTGTGTTGAGGTGATTAACTATGAATGCTAGAATGGTTTTGTTGATTTTGAAATGCTCAAATCTCTCAACAAATTCATCTATGATTTTTTTTAATAACTGTGCTAAAGTAACTCATGTCAACAGTTGCAATGGTTTTATCGCGATATTGCTTTATTTATTACTGCTATGGATAAGTAAAATAAAGTTTACCTTTCAGACCTTTCGATCTATACGGCAGATGATGTAAACGTCATATCATTCTGTGACCCACGGTTAACAAGGGTGTTATGTGGCCAGCACAACGACCAACTGCCTTTACCTTTCCCAACTAATGTCAGGTACCCATTAGAGCTGGGTGGATTTAGAAACGCCAAAAAATCCTGCGATTAAAAATCCCATTCTTCAACAAGATTCTAACTCGGGACCCCGGTTCTACCAAAACATCGGCTGGGTTTTCATTTTCTTGTAGTTTTAGATTCAACTTATTTACTGCTAAATCCATCATAAAGTAACATTTTAGCAACCATTTGTCGTTCTCTAATTTACGGTGATTAATACCATCCTGATTTAGGAATGTATTTATTTCATTCAAGCACAAAGATGGAAGTTTCAACTCCATACCTGTAGAAAGCCATCGCACTTTATTGGCAAGAAGAAAGTCAGAATACTGAGTCTCCATTTCGTTTAAGAACTTTTTACACTGACGATGGTAGAGCGCTTATTGACCAGCACTTCATGCTGGAGTAGGCAGTGAAACGTAAGACATGCGTGGAGACTCGCAGATTCTTTTTTATTTGTTCATGTCCTACTTCTGGCTCCATCAGTTGCTAGTGAAACAAGTTTATACCGATCTTATTGTGTGAAGACATTTTTGCACGTCTCTCGTGAATCGAGCCTAGTTTGTGACGAGAGTGCTAGCAATCATTGAGAAGACCTATACCTGACAGAAAGCCAGCTTGTTGAGTCGTGTCTTGGATGTGGCAAGACGTATCTATAGCATTGATAAGGCAGAAGTAGAGTTTCTTCCACCTGTAAATATGTTACATTTGAAGACATGGGGAGGGGGTGCGGTGAAAAGCAAGTACAAGTGGCCGAGAGATTGACTCGGTGCCTAAATTTAGGTTAATCGATTCATTTTCGATAAAATAAATAATATTTGAGTATGGAACTAAAGAGCCACAGCTTAATATACAAAAGAGCCGCATGTGGCTCGCGAGTCGAAGGTTGCCGACCCCTGGTCTAGACTTTAGGTTTATGTCACTCATTCACACTAGAAAAGAAAAAGTAACTCTGCTTAACACAAATCAGAAAGAATTAAAGAGTTACTCACATTTGTTCTTTTGCAAATTGTTTCATAAAATAGTAAAACTAAATGAGAAACTATTGGCTTTTTATTTCTCGATCTCAGTGTTTCGTTAATGTCGTTCGGAATGTTCGATATAAGAACAGAGACCACAACTAGGAACACAGCTCTGTTAGCGACATATTCTTTGACAATGAAGGAGGGAAATGATAATTTATTTCGCAAATCCTCAGGTTTATTAAACTTCTAAATAGGCTAAAACTAGCATTACACTGGACCTGGGGAGAGTGTAAGGCCTAAGCGTAGACTATATTTAATGTACAATATTACATCCTCCTCTTACGATGTAAGACTTATTATAGCTAGGAATAATAATAGTACATTACGTAGGTACTGTACTACTGGCCGTTTGACCACGTGTGTATGTTTGTATGTGTTCTGATAGTAAAAGTTTTGTACAATTCAACCTCTGATTTAATGACAAGGGACAAAACATTTGCTATTTTAGTGTATAAGCGTGTGTGTGTACGGTAAGTCTAATGCATGCTTCATTCTACTCTTACTTCTGCTATCAATTGATGTGTTAAGTTATATATTTGTATTTGTGAGAGAGAGAGAGAGAGAGAGAGAGAGAGAGAGAGAGGGAGAGAGAGAGGTGTGTGGGTGTGTGTGTCTGGCTACGATTGAAATAGTTGATATCTTTGTGTGTGTGCGTGTGCCCTGCCTGGAACACTTCTAAATCCGTCCATAAAACGGGCCGCGTTACAACGCCGCCCCCAATCCAACATATTATTTGATCCTCTAATCCATGGGTTCTCAACCTGTGTGTCACGACACCTTTGAGGTCAAATGACCATTTGCCGGTGGTCGCGTAAGTCCATCGGAAAACTGGGGGTTGGCATTTTTTTTTATCGAATTTCTTTTTTGTTTCTAATGTGTTGTAACAAGTATATTTGTACTATAGTGGAAATAGATTGACACAAGTGGTGGCGATGGTAAGGGACATTACTCAAACTACATTATTACCAAACAAATTATGAAACGATTGTCAATTTTAATACTCAATGAAAAAAAAAGGGTCTGGTTGACGACTATAAACAATGGCCTACATCCAAAGGATACAGAGGGGCACACCTTGAGTCAATGTCTCCTCCTTGTTGGAAAGTAGACATTTTGTTGTTGTTTGTTCTTCTTCGTTGTTGTTATTTTGATGTTTGTATCTAATGGTTCTTCCAAACTCGATGCTGCTGACCATATCTTCGTTGTGACAGACTACAATTGTCCACAAATGAATTTACTGTTCATCAATGCCTCACCGTTGAGGGATCAAACATTTCTTTGGTGAAGATCAAATCACGTCAATGATACGCTATTGTATTCAAGTCAATGGAAATAAATTCATTATGGACCAGCACTTGTACATGGACTTGGACCAAGAGAAAGTGAATCAAAGTAAAGAGAATCTGGAGAACTAGTCCTACAGAGTCAACAATGAAACAAACCTTAACATTCATAGAAAACAAGATAATAACCAAAAAAAAATACTTTTGGCAACGTAATTAAAAACAAAAAGCGTTGAAAGTTCTAATGTTGGTCTTTAACAGTTGTTGAACGACTAGGGTTCATCTCGAAACACTTTTTCATGTTACTGTAGGGCCCTATTTTGGAGAGACATTCCGGTCCACAAATATTGCAGGTTAAGGTGACTGTATGTGTGTGTGTGTGTGGGGGGGGTCGCGGCAGAGTGGGGATTATAAAAAGTGTTCGCCGAGCATAAAAGTTTGAGAACCGCTGAATTAGGAAGTAATATTACAAGTTATTTAATTATGCTGTGTTAAACCAGTATTTAAACAATAAAAAATATTTTAAATTTAAACAGGCCTAAACGAATTGTTGTATGTTGATCATATTAAACAATACATTCAAATGTCACTCCATAGATTCTGAACTTGTTTCATTAGAGCACATAGCGAAGTACTTGAATCAGTCAGGAAAACATGACTTAGGTGAAGTATAGTACTGACAGGAATGACATTTACATCCTGGATACTCGAGAACGTAATTATTTTCAAGAGACGTCTGTAGCTTGAGCTCTGACTAGCTGCTAGGAGATTTGAGCCAATATAGTACTAGGCCCATATTATGTTGCCTATAGGCTATGTTGCCCACAGCTTACGCAGTCTATACGTTAAGTTAGCTATAACTGATGTTGCCTATAGGTTATGTTGCCCACCGCATATGCTGTTTATTTATGAAAACACGTGACCAAATGGAAAGGAAAAGGTCAAGAAAACGTGAGAGAGAAAAAGAAAAAAAAAACGTGTTAGAATTCCTCGTCAAAGCGATGTAGTCAAAGTACTCGTCAGTTGGGAACAAATAATCCAGGGACGTCACTGAATCTCGAGATCACTTGGTACAAAGTAACACTTATAATTCGATTTAAGTCTGGAGGTCATGGCACGTGAGATGATGTAGAAACACCATCTCAAATATCCCCCAAAGATGAAGACTTACACGCTCTCATTCATGTATATACTTGTGCGCCTTTATCTTCCTGTTGTCTAGAATAATAATTTATTGGCTGAAAATTCGTTTCCTAAAGATATACAGATACTTAAAATTTCTAAAAAAAAATTCGCTAACATAGCCACAAGTATTCAGGCTCCACCCAGAACATTTCACGACAGTACGAGTTGAAAAAAAGACATTGTACAAAAGAAAAATTAATGTCACGTTTTCACACTATAATTTTCATATCTATATCTATATCTATCTCTATCTCTATCTATCTATCTATCTATCTATCTATCTATCTGTCTATCTATCTATCTATCTATCTATCTATCTATCTATCTATCTATATATATATATATATATATATATATATATATCTATCTATATATATATATATATATATATATATATATATATATATATATATATATAATATATATATATATATATATATATATATATATATTTATATAAATATATATATATCTATATATCTATATATATCTATATCTATATCTATCTATCTATATATATATATATATATATATATATATATATATATATATATATATATATATATATATATATATATATATATATATATATATATATATATATATATATATATATATATTTATATACAGAGAGAGAGAGAGAGAGAGAGATAAAAGCTCGTATGGTCTAATTCAAGCAATGCTTGTATGTTTATGTAAAGTAATGCAAGAAAATATAAAGAGTTGTTGAAAAAAACATTCAGCAGAAAGTCAGCTGGCGAAATAAACTAATACAGTTTTGCAAAACACTATTTCATTGCTGGTAAAGATGTATCAGATATGTGACGCACTACAACGTATCTGACTATTTGAGACGCAAAGTTGTTTTTTTCCTAAAGAGATCACCTTTCAACCTGTTTAGTGGCTATAAATATGTTTCTAATAAAACTTTTAAAAAGCCTGAACTGTATTTTTATTTTCGTAAACCTAAAATCAGATATGACTGTTGTAATTTCGTTTCTATCAATAGCGATTAGTTCATTTCCCACCCCTCCCTGTTAATCGAATATATATCTACTAGAATAAAAAAGTCTTCATGATTGGTTCTTAGATCTCACAACCAGGAGACGATTGTCAAAATAGTGCATGTAAACAGTCTTCATGATTGGTTCTTAGATCTCACAACCAGGAGACGATTGTCAAAATAGTGCATGTAAACAGTCTTCATGATTGGTTCTTAGATCTCACAACCATAAGACGATTGTCAAAATAGTGCATATAAATCACAAGTAGATTCACTGTTGCCTGAGCTAGCCAGGAAAACCAGTGACTTGACAGAATATAAGTCATTGGTTAATATCCATGACTAAATGCATGCCCCGTAGGACGTAATCATCTTCTTTTTCGAAGCAACGTCTGTATTATATAAGATAAGATAAGAATGTTACATTTTAAAAAAGACAATCTTTTACAAATCGGATGCACAAAAGTGTGATAACATTCTGGAGACGTTAAATAGATCCCAAGACGATCTTACTTCTTCAGAAAAATGTAAGACAAATTAGAAGCTGATAACAACAAAAGTCTACCAGCAACTTGACAAGCGCATCAAGTAAGTAAGTAAACTGCTGAAAAACGATTAAACCTGTAACTAATAAAAATGAAAACAAACTGAAAAAAACTGAAAAAGGTAAATCTGACTCTTACTTTAAAAAATATCTTTAATAAAGGTGCCAATGTAGAATTCATCTTAACTTTATCGAGAAAATTGGAAACTAATTGTTTATATTTTAGATTTGTATTCAAGTTTCATGACTCCCATGAAGTGAATGTATTGTTTTCAACAAGAAAGTTTATTTACACCGTTACTCCGCGGCTTGTTGGAAATGAACAGATACAAAATGAGAAATAATAGAAAATTATAAGAAAGCTGGGACACAAATTACTATTAAATCAATACAGCAAATAAAGTTGTATATCAATGTACGTTTTTTATAACTCTCGTGCAAGTCCTAAGACCTTCCTTTTGTAGATATTTATAGATAGATATGACACCCGCTACCCTCTCCCGTCGTCCTGTGTGAGGTTTTAACTAGGAAGTAGAATATCAAGCATACTTTTTTCTTCACTTCACGCTTAACCTTAATATGCCAGGTAGGGTTTTAATGAAAAATTAAGTATTAATTGTCATTTATACTATCATCAATGAATTTTGTTTCTCTTTAACGAAGCTAGACCGTCCATGGAAATGCTTGAGATAGATAATTCATCCGTGTCTAATATAATAACAATAATAATACTAATAAAGACAATAGTAATGTAGAATTTAAATTGCAATTTTAAAGTGCAGAAAAATCTGTTTTACATGAATGCGATTACTTTTGAATTGAAATTTAATTCCATTATTAGAATCTAAAACTAGCAGTCTTGATAGATCTATTATATCTATAAAATTTAAATGATGTTTATAAAATATAGTCTATCAGTAATACATGATCATTTATTTATATGGTTTAAAATCTTAACAAAACCTAGATTTATACTCTTTGTGAAATGACTAGTGTATTCTTCCATATAGTTATAGAGATTTTAATTGTAAGCGTAAATAAATGTGTCGACTACGAATAACAAATACATCAGCCGATAAATCCATTCTTCTTTCTTTTCTAGATTAGCTTCTGTAGAGTCTAGATCTAGAATTAGAGTAGACTTAATTAAACTTTAAGTTTATAGATCTATAAATGTCTAGATTTAGTAGTAAATATTGTAAACATATACATTTAGATCTATATCTAAATTAAATTAGACTTCGATTTAAAATCTATTACGTAATAGATCAATTTGCTTTTATAGATCTAGATGTATCATATCTAATCAATTTATAGATCATCTTATGATAGCTATAGGTTCAGATAATATTCTACTAGATCCATAATCAGAATAGGCCTATAAATAGATCTATCTAGTGTTAAGAGACTTTTATATCTTGTAAAAAGTTTTCCTTTCAAACCCTGCATTCAAGATATGTAGTGCAGACGATGTTATTAAGGTCATCCTTTTCTGTGGCCTACAGTTAACAAGGGTGTCTTGTGACCAGCACAACGACCAACTACAAGAGCCCCTTCCCTAGTGCCAGTAAAGAATGGAATGGGTTGCCCGAAGTAGCCTGAAAAACCAAAGACTTATGAAAAGTTTAGTTCAATGATTAACATGCATGTCTAGATTGACACTTAAAATGCATAGAACATAATTATCTTCTTTTAAAATTAACATCTGCACTATTTAAATAACTTAAGCTACAACGGTAAATTTAAATCTAAAAGTTAGACTGGTGTAGATCTATGTAAACTACCATAACTAATTAGATCTTAGGTAATGTAGAAAATATATATCTACATCTAAATTCACATTAGCTTCTAGTCTAGATTTATAAACAATTTAATTTATACTAGATCCATCTTTAGATTTTAGATATAGGCCTACATAGATTTAAATAAAAGTTAATGCATCTATATAACATCTGAAAGATAAACAAAAAGTAGTTCTACAAGATCTATAGACTAATTCTAAAATTGTAAATATACTTCTTTAAAAAAATAATTGAAATCAACTAGATAGGATATAAAATGTACACTTTAAAATGTAGATATAGTTACAGACTTTTTTTCTAATTGCAAAAATTCAAACAGGATGACTATGGATGGAGCGGGCAAGATTCAAACCCAAGACTATGGAGAGACAACTATTATTGCATATCACACTACCAGGTTGTCTGATCTAGATAAAAAATACCCCATTTTTGTAATAAGGATACTATTATCCTTATTCAAAATAATAAACATAAGAAATCCTAGACTAATGTATTTTTTGTATTTCTGGTTTCTTTACATTTTTTTTATTTGACTGTTTTTTTTTTCTTTTATCGCTACTTTTCATTTTTATTATTTTGTTTTCTATCTTAAGGAATTTGTCATTTAGAATTGATCGTTACACTCAACATTATGGCCCAACAGTTTAGTATATTCAGTTTTACAATTCTAAATTTTTTTTTTTTGTTTAAATATTAGTGTATACAATTTTGTTTTTAAAATGCGAATGTGATTAAATATTCATAATAATATTTGCTTTTCCATGTGATAGAAAAAAAAGGTTTTAAAATAATTCTGTACTGTGTGAAATGTTTACTCCATTAGTACCTTTCTAATTGAGAAGGAAATGTCAAATACTTGTGAGATATATACAAAGGGTTTGTAAAATTTGTACGGTCTATAATTAAAGAAAGTAATGTAGAATTAGTCTGTAGGGATGGTTCTCTTATATAGCCAAGTCTAAAAACAAGTATTAAATTTGAATGATATAATTATATTCTATAATTAGATCTTTACTACCCATATAGACTCTATGACTGATCTTAGCTAAGTGGAAGCACTGCATTATATATGTGGCTCCTTCTGTCTCGGAAGACAATAGACACATCCAGATGAGCCACTGGCTTTTTTAGTCTTGAGATAGTGCAGAATCTGGAGTGACAGATCAAGCCTATTCTGGAGCAGCATCTGTCATAGGAATGGCTGACATGGCAGTTTTCTTTTTCTTTCTATTGACTGATGCAGCTTCATTTTTTTTTATCGGCGAAGTTCGTACCAGCACGTATAGTCTCTGTCCGGTCTTGGGCTATCTCCTGCCACCTTCTTTGGATGATGCCTGAGGTTCTCGTGTCTCGCTTGCAGACATCTCTGTAGGTTAGTCTTGGGCAGCCCTTGGGTCTGACTCCTTCCATAAGCTCAGCGTATAGGATGTCTTAAGGAATTCTTCCATATGGCATGTTGTGATGTGACATGCCCGAGCCAGCGTAGTTTTCTCTGTGTCAGAAAAGCATAGATGCTGTGTGTATTAGTTAATCATAGAAAGCCTTATTTGTGCTATCTGTACTTCAGTAGAGGCATAGACGTAAAAAATGATCTATTAAAATTTATTCACAAAGAGGAGCCTAACACCGATAGGTTTAAATCCAATAACATCACTTACCATTTTGTTTTAAACAGAAAAAAAAAAAATAAAGAGATCTAATAGTACTTAGAAATACGTTATTAATGATGTTTTGGCACTATTAGCACTTTGACGTAAAAAGTTATTTGTTTCATAAGAAGGTTAAATTTCGCTTGAGTTGTGGCGTGATTATTAAAAACAAGACTAGGATTTTCGGAAAGATAGCGAAAGTATTTAGATTAGTCGTCATTCATCAACAGTTGTAGATGAATGTTCACAATTGGTGAGAACGAATAGCTTACATTTTTCAAGTCCTATGACATATGAAAATCATTCCGTTAAGCATGCGGTCAAGATTTGTCCTAAAATAGCTAGCGAAGAAACATATCTAAGGTTAGCAAACAAACGTATGTAGAAGGGCCAGGCAAATGTAGCATTGATACAAGATGGAACTTTTCTGAAACATAATACCAGCATGACAACAAACTTGTTATAGGTGGTAGAGGAGGTAAATACCGGGCTTAAAATTATTGCTACATTTTTTAAAACCAAAAATTAATTCCTTACTCAATATAAACATAACTTTTTTTTAAATCCAAAGGTCGGCTATATAATGTAAAAACTTAAGGGAGGAAACTCAACGAGGTATAGATGTTAATTTACATGGAGACATGACAAACACATAGGACATCTGCCTCGAGCTCATCATCTTCCTATCGGTTTCTAGACTTGGGCGGAAATCGTTCTCTCTTCTCTAATGTCAACATCCTTCCTAGTCTAGTCACTAATGGAGCGCGTATTCTGCACTATCTTGGTAGGCGGTGTGCATGTCAGGATTACAACAATATTTGTATGGTTTTCTATACAAAATCAACTGATATAAAGTTTATTTAACTATATATATTGATTACATATAGTGTTTGTTTTCAGGCAAAATTTTTGGTCAGCAATGTGAATAAAAAAAGCAGGTTTTAATATTTTCAGCATGAATGTCCAAAGCAAAGAGGTACACACTATCAGTAGTCGTAATCTCCCATCCCTCCGAGCAAAAATAAAGGTTTACTAGGGATTGGAGACAGATAGTCAGCGTGAGTTAATCTAAGCTTAGTAAATATCTCGATTCTATGGTTTGTATGCGATCTTTGCATGATGAATTTTTTAGAGCATTTATTGGACAATGAGTTGCAAAGGCAATAAGAACTCGTGCGCAAATGTTTATTAGCCCTCGTGATCATCTCGTGTTTACAAAGGCAAATATAGTCGAACTAAGTCTCACAACGTATAATAAAAGAAATATTTTTCTTTGACGATATTGTATTATTATACTTACCTCGATTCCTCGCTCGCTCATATGATTTGTTTAAGAAACATAATGAATACTTTAGAGTTATGTTTTTTTTTTGAAGGGAATAAAAAGTTAACGCCAAACGATTGTTATAAATCGCTCTTCTAAATTATATTAGAATTTTATTAAGCTCGTAAGCTCTTTTTCAATTTTTTAAAAAGAAAGTTACGGAATGCAAGGTTATGTACACATCTCGCTCTTTTTTAAGGGCCACCAAAAGGGGAAAAGACGCTACTATTTTTGTGTGGCCGTCCGTCGGTCTGTCCGTCTTTCTGTCCGTCCGTCCCGTTTAGATCTCAGAAACTAGAAGAGAAAATGAAAATCGCACATCATGATATTTTACATCATTCATAGTTCTGACGCAAGGTTGTTTTTTTTTCCAAAAGTGAACTATCTAATTTATAAAATTATATATGCAATTAGATTTTTTTTAAAAATTACTTCACATTTCAATGAAAAACTTCAGGGAAAGTAAATCTTACTAATAGTTCACAAGCTAAATTAATGAATTCATTAAATAAATAAAAATGCATTAATAAATCAAGCTTTATTCATAGATTTGCACATTGGTGCACAAAAAGTGCATCTAAGGTCACGATTGAAAAATTATCAATGGATCATTATACAATAGATTTTCCATTTATTAACTAACTCATGGAATAGACTACTGATTCAAATGTTGTTTTTAAAAAGAATTTTTATACGAACTTCGTTTCAATTGTAAGTTAAGTTTTAAAAAAAATTACTTATATACCGCGCAGTTTTCACACATCCTTATGAGGCTATAGGCCTACACTTGACAACAATCTAAATGACAATAAATAGAGGCCAGACATGGATCTAGATTTTGATTTAGTTGTATTAAACAATTTGAACAAAATTTACATTTATAATCCATTAAGAAAATAGTTTATCTTCTAATAGCTTAGAGGTGCAGATTTACTTATTATTTAAGCAGAAGTATCACATCAAGAAGTGTATCTGATGCGAACAGCATAAGTGCACTATAACCAGTAGTAATCCTGATCATAATATTGACCTAGATCTAGCTGTAGTAGATCTAGATTCTCATTATATATTTCTAGATCTAGTCTAAATTCTAGTCTAGATTCGGCTATAGATTTAGTTCTGGATCTTTTTCTAGAGTCTATATAGTCTAGACTTAAACCTAGTCTAGGATGGCTGGCTGGTCTCACGGTTTGCGCGCTGGGCTGTCGTTTGGATTTATCGATGGTTCCGGGTTCAAACCCTGTGAGCTTGCATCCCCCGTCGTCCTAGGGGAGGTTTGGACTAGGAAATAAACTATCTTCAATTCTGTAGGAACATCCGAAACATCTAAAATATTTTACATAAATTTTCTAGACCTAGTGAGGGGTGCGGTCTGCACCAGTCGTCACCATTTTAGTGGTGACAACCAAATTGGAAAAATAATAACTTGGCAAAAGCAGATACATTGAAAAAGATAATAATTATATCTCGAGATATTTTTTGGAGCGGTGGCATCACATGTGAAGGGGTGTGGTCCGCACCAGTCGACACCATTTTGATGTGACAAGTTGAAAAAATTAAAACTTGACAAAAAGGGCAGGGTTTGAACCAAGGACCATCGATAAATCCGAATGACAGTCCAGCGCGCAAACTGCACGACCAGGCAGGGTTATACCCTGCTCACCGTCATCCTCTGTCGTCCAGCGAGAAGCTAATTATTTTTAGTTAATAACTTAATTATATTCATTTGTTATTCGTATTTTCTTCAAAACGCATCAATATACATGCAGCAAGAGAAATGAGGAGGAGTGTAGAGTCTATTAATAGCTTATTGGACAAATACAAAGATCGCATTTGGTGCTTATGTGGGAACAGATGATATATATACATATATATACCGTATTTTTTGTAAAAAAATAGGTGCCAGTACTCAGCCATGGATAGCCTAACTTTTAACTAATAAATTAATGATTAACGTATTACAAGAATATTTCCCCCCACATTCAAATTGGTGCCGGTACGCCGTACCGGTGCGTGCCGTCACAAAAAAAAGTTTATTAAGATAGATAGATAGATAGATAGATAGATAGATAGATAGATAGATAGATAGATAGAAAAGATTTTTTAAAAAACGCGTTGTTGGACACGTTGTACTCTGCTTGTGAAACGAAAGCAAAGTTTACAAAGGAGGAAATTGAACAAATAGGTTCTGGCTTAGACAAAAACGTTCACAAAATATTGTCCGTGCTCTTACATTTCGGCTATTTTTTTGAACCGAAAGAAGGACCTAGAGCTTTAAAATATCGATCCGCTTTGCAGTTTATTTTAGACAAATTTGGAAAGATAAAAGTAATCGATTCTTCAAACAGTCAAAATATCAATTTAGTCCAAGAAATAACAGAAAGTGACGCCCTGAAGGTTTTAGACGAAGCAATACTTCTCTGGAAAAAAAATATTACTGTTGGACTTGACATAGAAGGTTTTTCTGTGGAAAGCCTTTATAAGCCAGATGACATACCAAAACATCACACTTGGTGGATTCCTAAAGATTCAAAATAGTTTTTCTAAAGTCCAATCAGGCTTAATTTTTTAATTCACTCGTTAATTTTTATATATATTTATTTACACATTTTAGTGTTTTAAATAACATGTCAGATAGAATCGAATATTTACAAAAGTATAATGAATGTGAATTTAATGCTCTATTAAGCGTTCTAAAACTTACGAAGACAGTAACGGAAGCAGAAGACTGGGTTCGACAGAACGACACAAAAAGAAATGATGAAGATTTTTTCCGCTACATTTATTGCTTTTATGATCTTAATGGCCACTTAAAAATTCATCCTATTGCTTATGCTCAACTGAGCAAAGAAGATAAAGATGAAATTATGGATAAGACTGAACTCCTTAGGAGTAAACTCTTAACATTCAGTGATCTTGAAGACCTTGTTAAATCTGTTAAGTTTAAATCAGTTTTGAAAAGTTTTGATCTTCAGCTTGATAGAGAGATCGTTGAAAAAGAAATCACACTTTCAAAATTATTCAAACTTGATTCTTTACGAGATGTTAAAATTAATGGTAAACCTATTTTTGCTAATATAAAACCTTTTGAGATTAAACGTATACATGATGTTTTTTGGAAAAATTCTAAAATGAGAAAATATATTCAAATAGCTACGATTTTTGCAGAATTAAAACAAGTTGATAACATCTCGGATTTTTGTGCATGCGGGGAGTACATATATTACGAGTTAGTTAAAATGATAAACATAGAAACTAGATCTTCAAAACGAAAAGCAGAAATAACAAGGAAAGAAACAGAAATACTAGAAACATTTATGCAAGATGAAAGTGTAAGAAATGATTACATCAAACGCTATACAGATATAGTCAATAAATTTGAACAGTTAATGAAAACTGAGGGATTGCATTTCTCAAGTCCTATGACAGCTGCGACTCATTTTGCAAAGCATTGGGACAAAGTTTGTCCTTCTGAAAATGTCCATGGAGAAGAACCAGAAGTAGCGTATCTAAGATTAGCAAGAGGGCATCTAACTTTATCTCAACCGATTATTAATTGGACTCAAGATGGAAGCTCACTAAAACACAAATATGAACATACAGGTAGAATAGCTATTGTTATTCAAGATGCATGGACGACCAGAACCATTTTGGCTACATATTATAAAATATAAACTAGCGTTTGCTTTTCTTTACTTTATTTAAATCTATGCAAACAATCTATTTTAAAAGTAAAATAAGAAATTGGCTTGTCGTTGACAACTTGGAATCGTGTTTAAAACAACATAAATAAAAATCTGACACAATTTTATTTTTCAAGGAAATTTAAAACAATTTTTCACATTGGTGGAATGTTTACATTTTTTTATTGACTTTTTTAAAATAAGTATGAGACAAAGCTTTTTTTAAGAAATAGCCAATGTAAAACTATTTTTATTTTACAAATTTTTCTTTTTTGGGTGTTGACTTTGCGACCACTAGACTATTGCTTTAAAAAGAAATAACACTTTCATTTTTTTTTCTTAGTTAGCACTTTAAGATATAATTTGACATTCATATTGTTATTGTTGAATTTCCCAATGCACATTTTTTTGTGGTGATATTACTGTTCCAAAAATACAAACGAAATTGCTAAAAAAATAGTTCTTTTATTTAAAAACAATATACTAAAATTTACGTATTGACACTGAATGGCTTTATTATGTTTAATAATTTGACTATCACTATAGTCAAATATACGTTTTTTTATCTCTTAAGTCCTATGTTATAAAAAAATATAGACTACACGTATTATGGAAGGATAAATACATCTTTTTTATTGTATAAGCGAAAACTAAGCTTATGAAGGTGTTACTTGTTAAGGAATGTTTAGTTCTTTTGATAGATTGAACTGAATAACATCAAAGTATGTATCACAAAATATTGAAAACGCTATTGATACACAAAATAAATTAATTTGAAAAATGTGAGATTTTGACATTAATTTAATATATCATTTCAAACAAATAGACAAGAGGGCGTCGATATAAAATTGTCTATCTTTGTAAAGTTTTGTTTTTAAAATAGAAAAATCTTAAACATTATACCACAAGGTTGAGTCAAGAGTTATTTCTTTCCTTTGTTTGAGATCCAAAATAAAATAATTAATTACAAATAGTTAATAACCTAAATGGTATTTTTGTTCTTAAATTGTGTTTGTCAGGTAAAAGTAAATCAATTTTGCAAATGTTTAGCTTGATCCGAAATAGGGTGTCCGAAAAATAACATGTACAACTTTTTACCAGGCAGACAGTGAGTTAATATAAGCTTTGTAAAAATTAAGTGCCATAACATAGGAAATGGAACATTTTTAAACCTTTTGTTTTTGTGGAGTATGGATTTTTTTTACAGTTTGTGTAAACGTTTTGGTGGGCCGGATTTTATCACAATGCGAGTCGGACTTATAGACTTTTACTTTTAATGGGGTATACTGTTGAAAAACTCCCAAAAATTTACAAATGTTAGAAATAATATGTTTTATTATCTACTAAATTGTTATTTGACACATGTAACGCTGAATTATTTTTACCAATGTTAGAAATAATATTTTTATTATCTATTAAATTATACAATTATTCCATATAATGTAATAAAAAATAGATTTTAAAAAACTCTTGTAGTGCTGTTTGTGTGTGTGTTTTGTGACTTACTTTTAGCGGCGCTCCGTACGTGGAAAAGCTGCTGCTAGGTTAGTGCATAATGTACGTCGGTCTGTCCGTACGTCTGTATGTCTATCCCACTCAGAACTTAAAAATTAGAAGAGAAATTTTAAATATGATTTCACCATGCATACGGGGAAAAGCCGTTTTTAGGTTTATGCATAATGTCCGTCGGTCCGTCTGTACGTCTATCACACTCAAAACTCAAAAACTAGAAGAGAAATTAAAAATATTATTTTACCCTGCGATGCGTCTTGGAAAGTTTAGGTGCAACGGATTCTTATTTTTCTAATAGACTACTGTTTAGTTTATAAAATTATGCGAGCAATCTTTTCATAAAATTACATCGATTCTACAACAGTATATAAATGTAAGGGAGATAATGTTACAATATGTTCACAAAGAAAATTAATTTTTGGTGTATTTTCAGTTTCACAAAGCCAGCTATGTGTAGAAAATAAAATGAAATATTCACAAATAGAAATATTAGTTAACTGTGTTTTTTTTCTGGTAAACTAACTCTTAAAATTAAAAAAAAATTATCTCAGATGTTTGTTTTTAAATGTAGTTGCGATGCTGTAAAAGCCTGTAAAATCATATTAGAATATTTTTCCAGGAAAACCTTACTCAAAAGGTAATATCTTAGGATGAATAATGACCTGCAGATGTCAGGAGAATGCGTTTCTGCGGTGAAGAATATATATATTAATTAATTATATTTCAACCTATTTTTAGATATTTCGCTCCCCCTTCTAGTGTGTTAGTCAAGTTAGTAGGATGGGGAGATGGCAATGGCATCAATTCAGCCCCCACCCCCCAACCATAAACTTTCGAGTGGGGGGGGGGGGCGGTAAAGTTTATTTGTAGAAATCACAGCTTGTTAACAGAATCAATTAAATATTTATATAATTAAAACTTTTTATTGATATTTTAAACTATTTTATAATCAAATAGAAGGAAACATAATTTTATACGCAAACTGACAGTTGTTGAGGCCTATATATTTTGGTCCTAGGCCTTTTATCGTAATTTTCATTACCATTAACTTAGGACCGGCTTATGTCAGCCTGGAAAACAGATAATGTGGCAGAATTTAATTAACTGCGTACGTATAGACCAGGATGGGCAAGTTACAGTTTGGGATAATCTCCAGAAGTGCAGATGGTATCATCTATATGCCGAAACACATCAGATATTTTTTTTTTTTTTGGGGGGGGGGGGGGGGTTATGTTTACAAAATGAATAATTAAGCATGTCGTCTAGGTCACGCAAAATGGGATCAATTTAACATTTACACATTTAATCAACTGCACTGCATGTGATGTTTGATATAGTTTTATTATAATGTTATTATATTCCAATATTACCTCACTAGACCACCAATAGCATAACGCTTAGTAATTTTTTTAGACGCGGCTAAATATAAAGGTTGCAACTGGGCCATCGTGACTGTTTGCTTCACATGTTTTATATCTCCATTCGTATGTGGAGATAGTTACGTCGTAAGACAAAACCTAATAAAATATTCAGAAAGACAAAACCTGATAAAATATTCATAAAGACACAAAGATAGAGGCATTACGGTGAAGGTCTCTATTTTCTTTAGTCGTCATAGATCTAAAACTAGGCCATATTCGCAGAGGAAGAGAGTACTTTCAAATCTTCTCTTATCTTCCTATTTCAACACTATTTAAAACGCAAAACTTGCTAAAAACTATTTTGGAATGCGGTGACCCCGTTCAAGGGTTAGCTATATGATGATGATGTGTGTGTCTGTTATGGTTATTTGCGGCATCTCTCTTTGATCAAACCAGGGCGTCTATTGCTGCAACATTGGCAAACTTAGTTGTGTTAGGAGTAGTTAAGATCTCTTATCTTGTCAAATGTTTGTTTAATCTCATTTGTTCCACCTGCCAATATAAAAAATGCCTTTGAAAAACTAAATGATGCTCGGCTTGATGTTACAGGGAAGTTAAATGACTACTGGAAGAATAACTCTATTGTTCGCCAGAGTGGAAATAGAAGAGTGACTCCAAGATTTCCGATAGCATTTAGGAATATTAGAGATCGAGAACAGGACAATCTGTCAAAAACAAAAATTCTGTGGAACAGGGGTAGGCAACCTTTTTTTGTCTCGAGGGCCGCATAAAAAAATTTGGAATGGGGGCCGCATATATATAGAGCTCTCTCTCTCTATATATATATACATAAGTAACTAAGGGAATACAAAAACAAAAGTAATCATATTGTCAAAGAAACAAAAAGATATAATAGATTTGGGTGCGTGTGTGTATATACTTATAACTTACAAAAAATAATCTCGCTAACTGTGTACAATGTCTTTTAATTCATATTTATACTGTATTATGCATTCACTTTTCATTTTTGTCTTACATAAAATTGAGGAATTACAAGAGTTAGCCGTTTCTAAAACTAATTAAGATTTTTGTTTTTAAATTAGCTATTGTCGTTTTACATCACAAGAATTCATCACAATTGTACAGTTGTACTTAGTGCAAGGTATTTCACTGTTTACACTCGTGTGTAATGTTCCGGAACTGTGGATACTTGTTCACATATGTATGTGTACCCAAATAATGTGAAAGTTTAGCAGCAAGGTTTTTGAAATATTGAAATACAGCTTCTGGCACCGTTAAAACTCCCGCGGAAGTACTGACTGTCAACTGGATGGTCCTTGGTTCGAACCCAGCCCACCGCGTCCCCTGCGTTCTTCTTGCGGTTTTAATTTGGGTGTCATATAAGTTAATAAATATGTATGTATGTATGATGTATGTATGTATGTATGTATGTATGTATGTATGTAATGTATGTATGTATGTAATGTATGTATGTATGTTTGTTTATATGTATGTATGTATGTATGTACGTGTGTATGTATGTATATATGTATGCATGTGTGTATGCATGTATGTGTGTATGCATGCATGTATGTATGTATACATGTATGTATGCATGTATGTATGCATGTGTGTGTATGTATATATATATATATATGCATGTATGTATGCATGTGTGTGTGTATGTATGTATGTATGTATGTATGTATGTGTGTATGCATGCATGCATGCATGTATGTATGTATGTATGTATGTATGTATGTATGTGTGTATGCATGCATGCATGTATGTATGTATACATGTATGTATGCATGTGTGTGTGTGTGTATGTATGTATGTATGTATGTATGGTGTATGCATTTATGTATGCATGTATGTATGTATGCATGTATGTATGTGGGGGCCCTTCGTATGCCTATAATGTCCCACCGAACCCGTGCGAGGGTCCATCACTGCGCTTATGGCCCCCGTTAGGGAACGATTCGATAGGGGGTTGGACGGGTTAGCGAGCCTTTGTTCCATCCCTACCACGTGCATTGTACAGTCTCTCGACCGTACGTGTGGTAGCCCACTGAGAGCTATGTGTGCTACCGTACTTGGCCTATCCGACTCCCTTGGCGGACGTTTCCACAGGAGGGCCACGCTGAGGTGACGGGAGCATTCCTCCTGTAATAACTGCATCCTCAAGTCTAGAGCCAATATGAAGATGTTATGCTCAAGGCAGATGTCCTATGTGTTTGTCATGTCCTCTTGTAACAAAAAAAAGTTTAAAAATAAAGTGTTACATAAACTGTTGTAACAAGCTCTCTCCCATCCTCATATACTGCTGAAATACAAAAGAAGTGTGCAGCTGTGGCTGCCTGGTCTTGCGATTTGCGCGCTGGACTGTCGTTTGGATTTATCGACGGTCAAGGGTTCAAACCCTGCCGGCTCCCATTCCCCGTCATCCTGCGGGAGGTTTGGACTAGTAAGTCAACTCTGAAGGAACATCCGAAACATGTAAAACAAACAACAAAATCATAAACAGTATGGCTTATATTTTTTTTTATTTACAAATAAAACAAGAAAATACAACTAAAACGACATTTATACACAACATTATGGCGAAACGCTGAGAAAACTTGCACGAATATTACAGATGACGAAAGAACAGACCTGGCAGAAGAAAAGCGCCAGAAATAAAGATCAAGGCAACCGACACAAGCTCCAGCTGTAATAACATGCTCAGTGTGCAGCCGAACGTTCCAGGATTATATATAGGTTGTGAGTGGCGCCCCATCCTTTCACTGTTTTTTAGACATCTTATCCTTATCCAGACAACCGCAAAGAGCATCTCAACTGCTTCTCACCTTGTTGGCCTGTCCACTTATAATGGCGTTGCCTTTTACGATTCTAGGAGGACCAAGCCAAGCTCTGCTTGTGTTTCTTCTTTCACATAGACAGAAATAATGAGCCGCCTCACATTCCTCATCTAAATACTCGATCATTTCACATGCTGAATAGTTTATAAAATAATTTTTAGTGATGGGTAAACATTACTATTAAACTTTAAGTGTATTTACAATGATGCGGGCGAGGTGGCTGAGTAGATAAGCGCTTAACTTCCTGATCCTGGGGTCTTAGGTTCGGTGAGGACTGGAATTTTGAATTTCGAGATTTTTAAGGCACTAACTCTAATGGGTATCTGATTTTAGATGGTTAAAGTAAAGGCGGTTGCTGATTACATGACACCCTGTTTGTTAACCGTTGACCATATAACAGGTGGTTTTAACATCATCAGCCTTATAGATCGCAATGTTTTAAGGGAACCTTAACTTGCAATGATAAGATATAAGTTGTCTAATTAATGTAAGTAGAGGTGAGTACTTCAAATCTGAGAAGTTCCCCACATATCAACTAAACGTGTAGTTGTTACGTCTTCACATTAGATGAGACTCTTTAGACATGGAAACGACAAATCACCGTTTTTAAATACTGTTACGAATCTCACTATGCAAGCTCTCTGCTAACTGCACCATACACCACCAACTTAAAGAACTTGACAACTCCGGGCTCCAAAATAACGTAACACTTTAATAGTTGAATAAATAACAGCCAATACTGTACAATTTGCAACACGTACACTGTACAAATATCTCTCCGATAACACCGTTCCGCCGTATCAACTCTTGCACTGGCCTCTCCGTCTCGTTCCGGGCTTGCACTGGGTTCAACAGTTCAGGACTGACTTCACACACTAGGCTCGTTGTGTCGGACTCGATCGCAGACCAAGATCAAGACGCCAGTCGTCTCAACTGTACTTGACAGTACTCCGCACTGAACCGTCGTAATGCTCCGTACAGAACCTTACCGCTGAACTGTGTTGTAATCGTCCAGAATGTAGTGAACCGGGCTCTGAACCTTGCTGTATTGAGCCCCTTTTCTCGACCGTCTTGACTGCGATACCTCCGCTCTTATATAGGGTCCCTACTGGCCTTCTCGAACTGGACAGAACGTCGCTCGATGTTTCTAGGTGGTCAGATGACTACAACTCTCGTGACGCTACTGAGCTCTGTTCACGATGTCGATCCTTCCTGAACAATCATGTCGACACTCTTCTCGGCCGATCGTTGTAGCTCGTCACGGTTGACCGCTTGTCTAGCGCTGGCCTGGGGCGATTTGTGTCGGCTGACTACACACTCACCACTACCCCTCTTTGTGCCACCACCAGGTTTATAACAATACTTTAATCTTTATTAACACTGAAAACACTTTCTTGTTCATATTCCTACAGTTTTTGTTCCCCTCTCACTTTCAACACGCATTCACACCATTTCACATTGACACTAAGATGCGCACGTAACAGTAGACTATCGTCTATGTAAGAAATAAGTGTTTGAATGTAAACATCTCGGTAGTTAGCCGAGTGAAAAGTTGTTCATTGACAAGTTTAGTTCTATTGTTACTACTATGTAGAGTACTATCTAGACTAGATGGTAGAAGATAATAGAATTTTTTACTGATCCAATCAAATGGAAATTCAGTTAGACTACAATTGACAACCTCAGCGTAACTATTGTACAAAACAATATAGATGAAAAATTCGAACAACATTCATACAAGAAATACATACACACTCACAACCAGCTCTTTATGAATTTGACTTCTATGTACTTCTCGATGACGTCAGCTGATCTTGTAACACTTTGACCGAAAGTGGGATGAAGGAGTCTTTCTGTTTTAGTTCTAATGGAAAGAAGACGACCACTTCGTTCAGATCTTATGTAACAGTGATTTAATGAGTGCAGGTTGTCTTTAAGAATCAAAAGTGTTTTGGAAATGCATTTTTCTTGAAAAAGCTCTTCAATAGATGGTAGCTGTATTCGAGAGATATATGATGCTTTTTAGTTAGTCTATTAAGTCAAGGTCTTTGTGTCAGTGAATTATTACCATACAAGCAGGTGATGGCAAAGTTAATTAGGCTGCTGATAGTTGCTTTGTAGAAAAGTTTGATTATTGTTTTGTCAATGTTAAATTTTCTTAGCCTTCTGAGCTGGAAGAGTTGCTGGTGAATTTTTTTGTATATGTTTTGGCAGATTCTACTTAATGTCAGTTTTTTGTTGATAGTTGTATCTAACTATATGTATTCTTGTACTTGTTATATGGTTTGGTTATGTATCTAAATTTGTGCAATAAGGTTTCCTTGCACTATAGGTTTTGTATGTGTTAGATTACCTCTCCTTGAATAGATATTTACTAATCACACAATGAAATGTTTTCTTTGCATTATAGGTTTGGCGAGGTTACCATGGTAACATCTACTTTGAGCCTATCTCTATCACCAAGTTCAACTCGACACTCTTCAAATCAAGTGTAGATCCTTGACAAGTAAGCCGTGTTTAGCTTCATTTACATCCGCATTCGTGATGAGCTTAAGTTCATAGAGGGCGTACAGTCTACAGGGAGTCTGGAAGTTCGACCTTTAAGCGCCCTTCCACAGCCTCGTAATTCTAAAGCTTCTAGCAGCAAATCTTTGTCCATTGTTAAGCAGAAAATTCACAAGGGAAGAACTATCAGACCAGCAATCCTTCGAAACACAGAGTTAGTGCCCATAGCGCGCAGTTACAAAGTAAACAGTTTTCTTTGGGATCATCTAAGTCCAACAACTCTGTCACAACTGTGTTTAACACTGCAGACTCAAAACTTGTTGTAAATGGAGGTAAATTAACTTCCAGAGCCTATGTCTACCCCACTGCCTGAAAGACGTTCTCCAGTTCTCTCATTCAGTACCCACAAAGCTAGGGTAAATACCCCAGACCTGGGTGGAAGATTTGAAAAACTTCCAATTCTTAAGAGAGTATTATCTGTTGACCTTGACATACAGGAAGAAGATAACTCATTCAGAAGTGACATTCAATCAAGGGCTTTCAACAATTCTGAAAAAAATTGGCAAACACCAACAAATTACATCCCAAAAGTGAACGTTAGCCATTTATGTTTAAATAATATTTTTTCTTGGTTGGCTTCATTTGTTATTGAAACAATTTTTGTGTGGCCTAGATTTACTATTTATACAACTTGCTCGTTTTGTTTTTATATGGTTTATGTGTTCCTGATAAAATGTTGATTTATGGTGTTTATGTTTATCTAATGTTTGAATTAATTGTTTGCATTTAATTAAAAGAGACATTTTTTAAAGATTTGTTCTTTTTTTTATATTGTTTGTTAAAGGTATTTCAGAAAAATCGGTCACATATTTATCTAAAAAATGTAAATTTTACAAATTATTTTATCCTATTGTTATCATACAAGCAAACATGATAGATCAACTTTTTATTTGGCAAGTATTTTGAAATGAAAGTGGAAATTTTGTTTCCTATAATTGTATTTAACTGTACCCTTTTCAGACCTTGCAAGTAGTACAGCAAATGATGTAAAGGGCATCTGTTTATGTGGCAGTCTGTTAACGAAAGCGTTATATGGACAACACAACGACAAACAGCCTTCATGTTCCCCAACTAATATCAGGTCTTCATTAGAATAGATTCGACTCTTGGCTGTCGAAAAATCCCATAATGCATTTTTCTAGTCTACAATGACGTTAGAAACCATAACTCTTGAGATCAGAAGATTTACCACTTTACAATTTCAATTCCTAAACGAGTTTTTAGACTATTCAATAATTCAAGCAATAAAGTTTTAGGTGCATCTAAAAAGGTTATAAAAAATGAAGAATATGAATAATACTTTTTCAAGCAAAGCCTCTATTAAGTTGTATTGTATCTATTAGTTCGGTTAAGTCATGTCATTGATCTAGACTAAAATTAAAAAGCCTGTTGGATTAGAAATATTTTTTACCAATTTTTTTTTTTCTTTAGCCATGTCGTGATTGTTGTGAGCTCCTTAATGGGATTTTAGTTCAATTATACTTGAGACATAACGTACTAATACTTCTTTCAATAACTTAAAGAAACGCTAGAGATGAATTAACAAGAAAAAAAAATTAAATAAAAGTAATCAGGGTATCTGTAGCTGAGGACAACGCATCAAACGTTAACTAAATGAATATACACATCCTTACAAAACTAACTTCTATATTACTCATATCGTACGACTAGGCCCCATGACTCAGGCTTCTAACAACAAAACAAAACTTAACAAGCGATGTCGCTCTGTCCCAACCAATGGACCAATTAAAAAAAAAAGTAAAATAATCAATAAACATAGAATTCTTGAAGTCTTACAACCCAGGTTCTATGACGTGCCGTTTACAATATTATATACAAAACATAATCACCACAAGCCCATTGACATACTTTAAACTTTCTCACGCTATGATCCAGTGCGGCCTCAGAACGAGACAGCTGAAGGTCACTAACAAAGGCCACAAGATACACATTTTAGACCAACAGAAAATCCCCAGCCGAGGACAGATGCAGACGGCAAAAAAAAATCTTAATCGATCACTAAAGGACAATAATGAATGTGGCTAAATATGTAGGCCACAGCTGGGGATGCATAAATACAATAAATACTGCATTCCTCATTATTTTTCGGACTTTAAGACAAGCCTTATTATTATTATTATTATTATTATTATCATTATTATTATTATTATTATTATTATTATTATTATTATTATTAAGTTATTCTCCTATCACTTGTCTGTACCAGTTGGGAAAAGGGAGTGGGGAGAAGGGGGAGGCTATTTGAGTGAATGCTACCAGCATCACTTTTTAGATGCATTGTCTATATAAAGCAAAACTAAAGAAGCAATGAGGCAAACATAGCGCGTCCTTAGAAACAGCGCACCATTATGGTTTTAAAATAATCCATAAAATTATAATAAAAGCAATCCATAAGAGCATCACACCCGTCGTCCTGTGTGAGGTTTTAACTAGGCAGTAGAATATCAAACATGTACAAACAACTTTTTTGTCATCTCATAAATGTGTCTTCCCTTCACGCTCAACCTTGACATGCCAGGTAGGGTTTTAATGAAAAAATTAAATATTAATTGTCTTTTATACAATCATCAATGAATTTTGTTTCTCTTTAACGAAGCTAGACCGTCCATGGAAGTGCATGAGAATGATAATTCCTCCGTTTCTAATATAATAACAATAATGATACAAATAAAGACAATAACAATGTAGAACTAAAATTGCAAGTTTAAAGTGCAGAAAAATCTGGTTTTACATGAATGCGATTACTTTTTAATTGTAATTTAATTCAATTATTAGAATCTAAAACAAGCGGTCTTGTTAGATCTATTATATCTATACAATTTTAATGGAGTTTGTAAAATATAGTCTATCAGTAATACATGATTATATATTGATATGTTCTAAAATCTTAACAAAACCTTGATTTATATTCCTTTTCAAATGACTCTTGAATTCGTACCTATTGTTATAAAGATTTTAATTGTAAGCGTAAATAAATGTGTCAATTACGAGTAACGAATACATCAGCCGATAAATCCATTCTTCTTTCTTTTCTAGATTAGCTTCTGTATAGTCTAGATCTAGAATTAGAGTAGACTTAATTAACTTTTATGTTTATAGATCTATAAAGGTCTAGATTCACTAGTACATATTGTAAACATATAAATTTAGATCTATATCTAAATTTAATTAGACTTCGATTTAAAATCTATTAAATAATAGATCAAATTTCCTATAATAGATCTAGATCGTAGATGTCTCCTATCTAATCAATACTATCTAATCAATTTATAGATGATTTTATGATTATTCAGATAATATTGTACTAGATCCATAATCAATAGAGGCCTATAAATAGATATATCTAGTGTTAAGAGACGTGTATATCTTGTAAAAAGTATTCCTTTCAGACCCTGCATTCAAGATCTGTATGCAGACGATGTTATTAAGGTCATCTTTTTTTGTGGCCTACAGTTAACGAGGGTGTCTTGTGACCAGCACAACGACCAACTACAAGAGCTCCTTCCTTAGTGCCCGTAAAGAATGGAATGGGTTGCCCGAAGTAGCCTGAAAAACCAAAGACTTAGAAGTTTAGTTCAATGCTTAACATGCATGTCTAGATTGACACTTTAAATGCATAGAACATAATTATGTTCTTTTTTAAATTAATATATGTATTATTTAAATAACTTAAGCTACAACGGTAAATTTAAATCTAAAAGTTAGACTCTGGTGTAGATCTATATAAACTAACATAACTAATTAGATATTAGGTAATGTAGAAAATATATATCTACAACTAAATTCACATTAGCTTCTAGTCTAGATTTATATCAATTTAATTTATACTAGATCTTGCCTATTGATATATCCATCTTTAGAGTTTAGATATAGGCCTACTTAGATTTAAATAAAAGTTAGTGCATCTATATAAAATCTAAAAGATAAACAAAAAGTAGTCCTACAAGATCTATAGACTAATTCTAAAATTGTAAATATCTTTATTTAAAAAAATAATTAAAATTAACTAGATAGGATCTAAAATGTACACTTTAAAATGTAAATGTAGTTACAGACTTTTTTTCTAGTTCCAAAAATTCAGACAGGATGACTAGGGACGGAGCGGGCAGGATTCAAACCCAAGAATATGGAGAGACAACTTTTATTGCATATCACACTACCAGTCTGTCTGATCTAGATAAAAAAATACCCCATTTTGTAATAAGGATACTATTATCCTTATTCAAAATAATATACATAAGAAATCTTAGACTAATGTATTTTTTTTATTTGTGGTTTCTTTACATTTTTTGTTATTTGACTGTTTTTTTTTCTTTTCTTGCTACTTTTCATTTTTATTATTTTCTTTTCTATCTTAAAAAATTTGTCATTTAGATTTAGAATCTAGATCTAGTACTCCAAAAGTAGTTTTAAAGTCAATTGGAGCTCTAAATTGAAATCTAGACTACCAAAGCCTGATGAATTATATTTTTTTTTACATTTTATTATCAAGCATTTCACATGTATTAAATTAAATCTAAGTGCAAAAAAAATTCAATAAATCTTAGTTGAAACAGTTTATAAAACAACAAAATATTTCTTTAATTTTACTGTACAAGCAATATAGAAATGAGATTTTTCTGAAAATATTTCATTGATGTAAATTTCTTTATATATATATATATATTTATATATATAAAGAAAGTAGCTTTATATTCATATTTTGTTCTAATTTTCAGAAAAGTACAGACCTTTGTATTCCTCAAGACACATGTGGACTTAATGGTATTAAATCAAATTGAAACAATACCTAATTTTAAAACTAGTCTTATCATCATCATCATCACTCCTTTAAGTTCTTCAGAGGGCCTCAACAAAAACACGCCACTCTCAACAGTCTCTTACTAGCTTTAAAATGGTGTCCCAGCTCTTCCCGGTCCTCTCAGCTTCTTCATGTACACTGCGTTGCTATGTTCTTTTTGGTGTTCCTCTGCATCTTGTTCCATGAGGGTTCCACTCTAAGGCCTGCCTAGCTCTGTTACTGGTATCTTTTCTAAGGGTGTGACCAATCCATCTCCACTTCCTCTTTAAGATCTGCACCTCTTTAATTTTTATGTCCACTTATCTCCCACAGTTTGGTGTTTTCTACTTAATGATATGAAATCAGAGTAAAACAATACCTAACTTTAAAATAAGTCTTATGGCTTTATTTTATTATCAAACTTTTCACTACAATTTAGCACAATAATAAGTAGCATATCAAATTCAAGTTATTGTAATGTTAGGTCTATGGTCAGCTTCTAGAACTTTAATTTAAATATTTAGTTTTATCTCTATGTAAAAATTCAGTTTTTGAAAAATATTTTTGTTGTTTCAGAAAAAAAAATGTAAAAAAACAACAAATAAACTGACTGACACATGTATTTAAACCATTTCAGTTTGTCTAAAGAATCAGACTGACCTAGCAGACTTCTCCAGTCTTGGGGATGAGAATCAAGACACTAGTAAACTTTTGATTTGTAAATGTTTAGATAGAGAAAGGTTTTTGTGTAAGTCTTTTTTCTAATAATAATGATAAAATAAAAGAATATTTAAAATAGTTATTTGACTTTCATCCATTCAGATCATCATTTTACCAGTGACCAGTCCAAAGTCCAGTCATATAGGGTTAAAGGTCCACTAATTGGTAACTTTTAAGTTTAATTTTAGTGTATAAACTGTAGAGATCAATACATAGGTTAGACTTGATCTATTTATAGATATCTCTTGATAGACTCAATACTGTACATTGTGTTGTAAACATTGGATCAAGTTTATTTCCTTGTTCTCCAGGTGATCATGAAACTCAGGAGTCGGAAGGTGGAGAAGCTGATCTACACAAATATCTTGTGGGCTGTAAGAAGAATCCAGGTCATAGCCAGTTTATACCTGTTGAGACATTCACCTTAAAACATTTACCTGAAGGTATTCAAGACAATGATTTGTATGAATACATTAAAAGTATAGCTGACCTCACAGTTAGAGTTGATGTTAGAATGTCAAGTCCAGACAGACCAAAGTTTTGGCCAAAGACAACTCGACCATATCCATTTTCTAACATGAATGAGAGAAGAAACTTGAGGACAGGAAGTGGAAGAGTGAGGCATGTAAACAAGTTTCAAGATGGAGTCACACAAGATGGAGGTTATAGAAAGTGTTGGTGTAGAAAATGTGAAGGTTTAAACTCAGCCAGCAATGTGTGGTGGGAGTTTTATGTGGACACAGCCACGCATGTGGTTTTTGATGACATTGAGGCCAACCACACGACATTGAGATTGTTTTATGATAGAGATGACAGTCCAGTGGTCAGTGTTGATAAGGTCAGTGTTAGATATGTAGACATTGAGGATGATTTGTGTAGGTTGAACTGTGTGACATGTGATAAAACTTTAGGAAAGAAACTGTGGGAGATGTACAAACATTTTGTTAATGTCTGGGGGAAAGTCAGGAAGAAATACTTTGACTCTAGATCTCAACACAAGTTGACCTTTATAGTGTCACATCCTCATGGATGTTCTAAACAGGTCAGTGTTGGTCAATGGAAGGACAGACTAGAGGTGGATGTTATGTCTAAGTTTACTTATACAACTTGTACATGTCCAGGAAGTAGTGGAGCACATGTCCACTGTCTGGGGTCTAGAGACTGGGCTTGGTCTGATCTTGTCCACAGTGGAAGTCTCAAGTCTGGATTAAATTGCAGTGGAGCTGGTATTGTCTTCTGAGTTGTTTCCCTTGGGAGTTGTCCAGCTCCACCATGAAGATGTCTTTGAGAACCCTTGACATTCTGTACATCAAACTCAAATGTCTCTTTACTCGTGAGTTATGAAAATAAAGTGTGTATGTTATCTTTAAATGTACAATGTTTTGTTTCCTTATTTATCCATGTTGTTGTTTGTAATTTACATTTACAGTAATTAAAACCTGTTCAAATAGAAACAAAATCGACCAAGTGTAGATCTAGAACTTGCTCTCGACGATCAGGTTTGTGGAACACATTATTAGATGTAGTTCTTATGTTGTTGTTTTTTCAATTAAAATGCAATAATTAAAAGTTTGCAAACATTTCAAATACAAAAACTTGTCAATTCTAAAAGAGAATGCATTAAAAAAAAAGCTAGTGTGGTGTTCGACATTATTATTTTGAACTAGCAGCCATGTTTTATTTTTACTAAAACTTTCATTTAATTTCTGCATTAAATTTTAACAGTAAAATTAAAAAAATGTTTACGGCTAGGCATTGTTGGTAACAAAACAAACAAATAAATATGTGATAATTAGTTCATGGTATTAAAGAATCTATTAAAACCAAACAACACCCACTAAATTTCAATATCCGAAAACTCAAGACCAAGATTGTTGTGTTGATCCTTACGGAATAATACCATTACCTGAACGTATTTCTACATTTAAAAAGACATTTACATAACTAGAAGAGGCATTAAATGGCTACTGCAATGGTGTATGGGTTGATTAAAGCTCATGTATTTCTATAAGATTTTCACAAGAACCTTTGATGCTTGACAGTACTGCAAGAACTTGGTCTATACAGAAGTATGTAAAAGTAAAGTTCCCTTTTAGACCTTATGATCTATGGGGCAGGTCATGTAAATGTCATCTGTTTCTGCGGTCAGGGTTAATGAGGGTATCAAGTGGCTAGCACAACGACCAACTGCCTTTACTTTTCTCAACAAACATTAAATAAACCTATCAATTAGAGCTGGGTGACTTAGAGGCGGCTTTAAGATTCCATATTTATGATTCAAAATTCCAGGATTCGAACCTGGGAAGCAAAGATATTTATCACTTAGCCACCGCCCCTCCAAACACCATAAGATTGACAGATAAACGTTTTATAACTAAATACATTGCACAATCATCTCAATCCCACTAACTGAGAGAACTTACCGGATGAAACTGTAGTTTGATTACAAATATTCAAAGCGTACAGTAGTTTCCCTTTTATGACAGTAGTCAGTAGCAAATCTGTTATTTTTTCAAAAATAAAACATGTATGGTAATAAGGATTAACTTCACGGAAATAATTATATTGTCGTTTAGCAATCAGACCAGCTTAACTAGCGTGCTTTTCATTTACCTTCAAACAGCGTTGTGCTAACTTTTACTTCAGAGGAGACTTTAAAATGTTTTTTATGTTTCAGATGTTACTCCATATTTGTAAATATCTACATCTTTAAGTGGCGTAGTTAGGAATGTTGATGGCCCGGGTGATTGACCTCTTTAGAGGCCCCTGCATTTTGATATTCACCATCATGAAATGAGATAAGTTGCGTAATAGTTAATGTAAAAACTAATTACGGACATAATTTGGGACCTCCCTCAAGTAAGGGTCTGAGAAGTTGATCCCCCTCCACCCACCCTCAAGTAAGGGCCTGAGGAGATTATTAAAGTTGATCCCCCTCCACCTACCCCAAGTAAGGGCCTGAAGAGATTATTAAAATTGATCCCCCCTCCACCTACCCTCAAGTAAGGGCCTGAGGAGATTATTAAAGTTGATCCCCCTCCACCTACCCTCAAGTAAAGGCCTGAGGAGATTATTAAAGTTGATCCCCCCTCCACCTACCCTCAAGTAAGGCCCTGAGGAGATTATTATGGTTGATCCCCCTCCACCTACCCTAAAGTAAGGGCCTGAGGAGATTATTAAAGTTGATCCCCCCTCCACCTACCCTCAAGTAAGGCCCTGAGGAGATTATTAAAGTTGATCCCCCAGCACCCACCCTCAAGTAAGGGCCTGAGGAGATTATTAAAGTTGATCCCCCTCCACCCACCCTCAAGTAAGGGCCTGAGGAGATTATTAAAGTTGATCCCCCTCCACCCACCCTCAAGTAAAGGCCTGCGGAGATTATTAAAGTTGATCCCCCTCCACCCACCCTCAAGTAAGGGCCTGTGGAGATTATTAAAGTTGATCCCCCTCCACCTACCCTCAAGTAAGGGCCTGAGAAGATTATTAAAGTTGATTCCCCTCCACCTACTCTCAAGTAAGGGCCTGAGAAGATTATTAAAGTTGATCCCCCTCCACCCACCCTAGCTACGCCAATGACATCTTTTGAATCCAGGACCATTAAGACCATCGAACGACAGTCTAGAGCGCATACCACATGACGAAACAGACTATAATATTGAAAATATTAATACAAGTAAAGTTTAGACCTTGTGATCTACGGGGCAGATGAAATATAGGTTATCTGTTTCAGTGGCCCACTTTAACAATGGTGTCATGTGGCCAGCACAACAACCAACCACCTTTACTTATAGCCAGCTAATGTTAGGAACCCATTAGAGATCGGTAGACTCAGAGGCGCCTTAATATCCACAAAGTAAAAATCACAGTTTTGCGTCAGGATTTGAACCCGGGACCATTGTTTGGAAGCCAAGAGCTTTACCACTCCACCACAATTTCGAAATTATGAATAAAAACTAGTAAATTAATTTAATACGTTAAACATGTATTAGAAAAGTATTAAAATGCTTAGTTTACAATAGGACTAAAAAAAGTTTTAGCTTAGTTGTAAAGATACGTTTGAACCAGTTCTCTGGGCTTCGTCTTCTGTATCATCAAAAGTAAAAACAAACAAACTTGTCAATGATTGGATAAAGATGAACAAGTAACCAAAAAGAGAAAAACCAAAAATTTTTTTTTTTCTTAAATCACAAAACTTAAATGAAGTGTAATGTATTAATTAGTTTGCATTAGTCATGTAATTACATTTGTAATATATCTAGACTAACAATAATAAATCTGTGTGATTAGAAATATTTATTTACCAATTGTTTTTGTTTAGCGAAAGTTCGTGTTTTTAGCTTTGACTCTATCACTTATAAAGAAAGAAAGGGATGTCTGGGTTGATTTTACCTTATTAGCTTTTAAAAGCATTGACATTTTTTTTAAAAGGGGGAGGGAGAAAATGAATGCGAACTCCTGGCTCTAGCCTCCTCGGGTCGACATGATAATCACTCTGCTAGTGGGGTACTTTTGACTAGAGAAAATTGCATGTTGTTCATTACAATTTAGAAAGACGACCTTTAAAGGGCACTAATTAAGATTATTATCCCTTCAGTCAAGTACAATTTTTTTTCTCTAGGTCGAGATACCAAACAAAATAAATTATTACCAATAGTTAATTAACTAATTGGTTTAGTAGTTGTTTTTTATTGATCCTTGTGCTGTCTGGTAAAAAAAAAGTAATTGCGCAATATTTCAGCTGGGTGAGCAGAAATAACGTGTACACACTTTTACCATACACAAATCCGATAGAGTGAATTGAGAGAAGCTTTGTAAAAATTGGGAAAGATAAAGACATAGACCTTGTCACTTAAATCAGACGGATGTGCTCCCTGGTAACGGTCACATTCTTATATGCTTGTCAATCTTGGACACTGACTGTAAAACTAGAGAGGAGGATACTAAAGATGGAATTGAGACGCTATAGAAAGATTCTAGCCATCATTTGTAAGGACTGCATCAAAAACAAGGAGATTTAAAATAAGATCACAATATCAATAGGGCTCTACGATGACTTGCTGTCCACTCTAAAAAATGCAAGCTAAAATTTTATGGTCATATTACAAACCCTCGAGACTCACAAAACATTATTTCAGAGAACAGTACCAGGAAACAGAAAAAGAGACAGATTGAGAAATCGATGGGAAGACTACATAAAACATGGACTTGTCATTAAAAGAGATAATTTTCAAGGCAAAATAATTAAGAAGAATGGAGAAAGACGGTCTGCTGATCATGTGTGGTACCCCATCGTTTTTAGAGACACGGGGATAGGTTAAGTTGAAAGTGATTTGAGCAGGCAATATACAATCAAACTCTCTACAAACCTACACTCAAATCCTTATTTTTTATTACACACTTTAAAAAAAAAAGACTTTTAAGGTTATAATAGAAATGTCTATGTTTCAATCGATTAACAAAAAACAAAAAATCTTTGGGGTTTGAACAGGGCCTGCCTTAGGTCATCAGGGACCCTAGGCCAAGCGAACAGGACGACCCCGTTTGAAATGGAATAACAACACGTTTTCTGCACCTGTTGTCTACAAGGGCTTTCGTATTGGCCTCAAACGTGTATCCATCGACCTTCGCACGAGCTCTCCAGCTGTCTTTTTCAAAAGTAATATTCTGCCAGCTTTTTTCCGCTATGCCCATGATTAAAATAGCGTTTAAAAAAGGCACCTCTGTCACGACATTTTCCTTCAAGCTTGCCTGTAAGTCCACCCACCTCTAATGTGCACTTGGCATTAGTTTGGGAAAAGTAAAGGCGGTTGTTCGTTGTGCTGGCCGCATGACAACCTCGTTAACCATGAGCCACAGAAACAATTGAACTTTACATCATCTGCTATAAAGATCGCAAGATCTGAAAAGGGTGCTGGCCGCATGACACCCTCGTTAACCATGAGCCACAGAAACAGTTGACATTTACATCATCTGCTATATAGATCGCAAAGTCTTAAAAAGGTACTGGCCGCATGACACCCTCGTTAATCATGAGCCACAGAAACAATTGACCTTAAAATCATCTGCTATATATATCGCAAGGTCTGTAAAGGGTGTTGGCTGCATGACATCCTCGTTAACCATGAGCCACAGAAACAATTGACCTTTTCATCATCTGCTATATAGATCGCAAGGTCTGAAAAGGGTGCTGGCCGCATGACACCCTCGTTAATCATGTGCCACAGAAACAGTTGACATTTACATCATCTGCTATATAGATCGCAAAGTCTTAAAAAGGTACTGGCCGCATGACACCCTCGTTAATCATGAGCCACAGAAACAATTGACCTTAAAATCATCTGCTATATATATCGCAAGGTCTGTAAAGGGTGTTGGCTGCATGACATCCTCGTTAACCATGAGCCACAGAAACAATTGACCTTTTCATCATCTGCTATATAGATCGCAAGGTCTGAAAAGGGTGCTGGCCGCATGACACCCTCGTTAATCATGTGCCACAGAAACAATTGACCTTTACATCATCTGCTATATAGATCGCAAGGTCTGAAAAGGGTGCTGGCCGCATGACACCCTCGTTAACCATGAGCCACAGAAACAATTGACCTTTACATCATCTGCTATATAGATCGCAAGGTCTGAAAAGGGTGCTGGCCGCATGACACCCTCGTTAACCATGAGCCACAGAAACAATTGACCTTTACATCATCTGCTATATAGATCGCAAGGTCTGAAAAGGGTGCTGGCCGCATGACACCCTCGTTAACCATGAGCCACAGAAACAATTGACCTTTACATCATCTGCTATATAGATCGCAAGGTCTGAAAAGGGTGCTGGCCGCATGACACCCTCGTTAACCATGAGCCACAGAAACAATTGACCTTTACATCATCTGCTATATAGATCGCAAGGTCTGAAAAGGTGCTGGCCGCATGACACCCTCGTTAACCATGAGCCACAGAAACAATTGACCTTTACATCATCTGCTATATAGATCGCAAGGTCTGAAAAGGTGCTGGCCGCATGACACCCTCGTTAACCATGAGCCACAGAAACAATTGACCTTTACATCATCTGCTATATAGATCGCAAGGTCTGAAAAGGGTGCTGGCCGCATGACACCCTCGTTAACCATGAGCCACAGAAACAATTGACCTTTTCATCATCTGCTATATAGATCGCAAGGTCTGAAAAGGGTGCTGGCCGCATGACACCCTCGTTAACCATGAGCCACAGAAACAATTGACCTTTACATCATCTGCTATATAGATCGCAAGGTCTGAAAAGGGTGCTGGCCGCATGACACCCTCGTTAACCATGAGCCACAGAAACAATTGACCTTTACATCATCTGCTATATAGATCGCAAGGTCTGAAAAGGGTGCTGGCCGCATGACACCCTCGTTAACCATGAGCCACAGAAACAATTGACCTTAAAATCATCTGCTATATATATCGCAAGGTCTGTAAAGGGTGTTGGCTGCATGACACCCTCGTTAACCATGAGACACAGAAACAATTGACCTTTACATCATCTGCTATATATATCGCAAGGTCTGAAAAGGGTGCTGGCCGCATGACACCCTCGTTAACCATGAGCCACAGAAACAATTGACCTTTACATCATCTGCTATATAGATCGCAAAGTCTGAAAAGGGTGCTGGCCGCATGACACCCTCGTTAACCATGAGCCACAGAAACAATTGACCTTTACATCATCTGCTATATAGATCGCAAGGTCTGAAAAGGGTGCTGGCCGCATGACACCCTCGTTAACCATGAGCCACAGAAACAATTGACCTTAAAATCATCTGCTATATATATCGCAAGGTCTGTAAAGGGTGTTGGCTGCATGACACCCTCGTTAACCATGAGACACAGAAACAATTGACCTTTACATCATCTGCTCTATAGATCGCTTTACTTTTTGTATTATTATTTTTTTTTACTAGGCGTTCACTAGTCGGGTTAAACACTTTTTGTTTACAATTAGATAAATTAAACAATATTTTGTTAATTCTATTATATCTATGTTTTAAATAATATTTGGGAGTCTGGAGATAAACTAAACTTTCTAACGGACGCTAAATTGAGTTTCACTGATGCCAATTAAATTTTTATTTTTTACAACAATGAAATCGGAATATCTTACAATGTCTGATTCTGCATTCTTAAAATTGTAAAAAGTGTAATAAAGTTATTTAATAAAAAAAAGCTTCCCCTTTACCACCGTATACTCTAAAAAGCAAGTTTTCATAATTTTTCTTTCATAAATGAAAGTGTGTAGTATACTCTAAGAAATAGATGTATAATGAATGTTAGTTGTTTACGCCTTTGTTATACAAAATGTCTGTATATATTACATTTCCATAGAAAAATGTTTCGTTGTAGATGCCTGCAGATGTGTATGATTTCTGCTTGTATTGTAAGTAACTAGCTGCATTCTTACTTTTCCTACTGGTATTGAAAAGCAGAAGACTTTGGGTCTGTATCGTCTGTTGTCAGAGACATATACACGCAGGACAAAACAAACTATTGCAAGGCGCCATGGGCCTGTTTTGTTCACGCAAAAGATGTTAATATAAGCACGCTACGTCAAGCGGACAAACTTTGACCTTTAAAGTAAGACAATGTTAACTCTAGAATCGCAATGGCTAAATAAGAAATGAATAGGTGACATCCGCGTTCTGAAATGATCTTTCTAAAGTCGACTCTGGTGTAAACAAATAAAAAAAACTGTTTAGAAAATGAAAAAGAGTAATTGTTTTAAAAATTAAAAATTAAATAAATTAACATGATCTTTGTTGTTGGTGTCATTTTTACCTGATTAATACAAAAGTATGAATTAGTAGCTTAAATAGCAGTATAACAGATTTCTTGTACCTGGAAAATAAAACAATGTCGTAGCGCTTCCCTCAGTTTCAATTCTACTTGTCAGCACATAACGCCAAACCCCCTTTTCGAAACGCTTTATACATTCTATCTATAAGTAAGTACGTTTTTGAGCTGTGCGTTTATTCCTTTGTAACATGTTTAATAAAAAGTAGACTACCAGCAGAGGCGGACTGGATGTTATGATCAACATGAGCATTTCTATACTATCCGGCCTACAAATTGTATATCATATAATAGTGTTATAACCTTAAGTGTATATCATATAATAGTGTTATAACCTTAAGTGTATATCATATAATAGTGTTATAACCTTAATTTTATATCATATAATAGTGTTATAACCTTAAGTGTATATAATATAATAGTGTTATAGCCTTAAGTGTATATCACATAATAGTGTTATAACCTTAAGTGTATATCATATAATAGTAACCCTAACCCTAACCTTAATTGCGGTGTGATAGGGTCACAGTCTCAGTTGACATTGCCTGATTTAATGTTCACGTCATGTTAAGAGTTTAAAAGACACGTGGAATTCCTGATGTAGAAAACAGGAGGTAGAATGAATAAAGTTGAGTCAGTCAAGTCAGTCAAGTGGTATACTTTGGACCGAGTGGTCAAGTCAAGTGGTATACTTTGGACCGAGAGGTTAAGGCAAGTGGTATACTTTGGACCGAGTGGTCAAGTCAAATGTTATCCTCTGTCCGAGGCAGTCACATATGATTTTAGTAGTAGCGCTTTAGTCGAGTACTCGAAGTATCTTTTGGGCAGTTGATGCCAATGGGCTTTTGAAACATGTATTCTTGTTCTGGATTATTCTGTACAGTGTTACCCGCTGAGATGCGGACGCGATTTGTAATATGCTCTGTAATGTACTCTGAAGACTTTAACGTATTGGATATAGGCCTATTTGATACTGCTGTTATGCGGGTAGGATTGTTTATTATTTCTTGACTTGTAGCACTAACAAGGAGTGCAGTATTATTATGTTGTAAATTAAACTTTATATTTGTCTGCTGAAACGGACTTAAGTCAATTTGTGGTAAACATGTTAGTCACGTGTCAAGAGTGCTCCAGGAGGCAAGAACCCAGCATTCCACAAAATTCGCATTCTTCAACATTACACCATTTAACATCATTTACAGATAGGGTAGTTCATTTAAGGTTCATCGTATTTTACTTTTATTATAAAACGCATGATGCAAATCAAGTTACCTACTGTCCTGATACTACATGTTTTACACAGGAGGTGTGGTGCCAAAGCGCTTGGTTTCTGCACCGGGTGTCCCGGCTTCGAATCCTGGTAAAAAACTGCGTTTTTTTTACTGTCGGCCTCTTTTGACGTCTGAGTCCAGCCTTATATCGTATTTAAGAATGTCTTATTTTTAGGTTAAGTATATAACATAATTGTGAAGGGTTTGCTTGGTTGCGTTTAAAACTCACCATTAAAACATCTATTTTGCTTTAAAATAATTATTGTGAAATCGTAAAATGAAAAAAATAACTGCATTATTTCTCTTATTCAAGGGAAGTTACCCAACAATTGCACCAGTATTTTGAGGCAAACTCTATATCTTGATTTGTAACAAGTATCCAAAATGTTGATGTCTTTAAAAACTAAATAATAGAGTAAAGAATAACATTTTTTATGCGCTATTATCTAGCGTTTAGAAATACATAATTATATCTAAATTGTTTCGATTGATTTCTAAAGATATTAAATAATAACATGGACCTAATCTAACTGTCAAATTTAGTCTAAATAATTTAGAGTAATTACTGTAAGTGTATACCTTTGCATGCGCACACTGAGACCATATTACATAGTCATACTTATTAATGAAAATTTTGTAAATCGTCGCAAATATAAAAAAGGCAATGCTTACAGACAGACGTAATCATCTCTTTCGCCATGATAGAAGGCATGGGTGACAGTACGGTTGTTGTGACCAAGCGATATGATGTAAGTTTTCACGTGAGCGTGTGTTTGTGGTCTCGTAAGGTTGTGATTGCTACATCCAATACCGTGCGTCCTAAATAGCCCTTCACCACTAGTCCAAAACCTGGTCTTTAGAAGCGACTCAGATATTGGGTCAGATCACTGATAGGAGAATGTGCCAAGGCGAGCATCTGGTGCTCTAAGTTGCAAGCATTGTGCAGAAATAGTCCTTTAGACCTGGCTGGCTACCTACCAAAGGGAAGAAAAAAAACCTGAATAAAAACTTCTGCCGCCTTGAGGAAATATTCGGCACAAGACATGATGAATTGTAAATTGGGCGACATCGTTCCGACCATAAATAATGCCCAGGCATTTACCTCATTTCTATGAGATGATCCGGAAATGTTTTAAAAAATAATGGAGACTCCCTTTGTTCGTGTCAGTGTGCTGATGATGTTCTTGTTACTCCAGGTTGCATCATTGCATCAGAAACACGCACAACCATTCCAGAATAATGCTACTTAGAGTTTAATTAGATGAATTATATTCATTGAAGGGAACATACAAGTTAGGGACCATCTAAATAAGATAACATTTAATTATTAAACGATAATAACATATCAAAAGTTATAGCTCAACACAACGCTATATGAATTTCCTTTACATTAGTAATGAAATAAAACGTTTATAATATCCCGCATTCAGTTATCCGGACGATCGATTATCCGGACAGACCCCCGTTTACTATTCATCATCATCATTCCTTTGAGTTCCTCATGGAACATAGGGCCTCGACAAAAACACGCCACTCTCCACTGTCTCTTGCTAGTTCCTCATGGAACATAGGGCCTCGACAAAAACACGCCACTCTCCACGGTCTCTTGCTAGTTCCTCATGGAACATAGGGCCTCGACAAAAACACGCCACTCTCCACGGTCTCTTGCTAGTTGTTTTGATGGTTTCCCAGCTCTACCTGGTCCTCTCGGCTTCTTCATGTACACTGCGTCGCCATGTTCTTTTTGGTCTTTCTCTGCGACTTGTTCCCTGGGGGTTCCACTCTAAGGCCTGCCTAGCTCTGTTGCTGGTATCTTTTCTAAGGGTGTGACCAATCCATCTCCACTTCCTCTCTAAGATCTGCACCTCTTTAATTTTTCTGTCCACTTATCTCCCACAGTTTGGTGTTTTCTACTTTGTCGTACCAGTGTATTTTTAGGATATTTCTCAGGCATCTGTTGATGAAGGTCTGTACTTTTTTTGTTGTCGCTTCAGTTGTTCTCTATGTTTCAGACCATATAGTAGGACAGCCTTGACTTTAGAGTTAAAGATTCTTAGTTTAGTCTTGTTTGAGATGAGAGGAGATTTCCAGGTTGGTTTTAGCTTTGTAAATGTCTGACGCGCTAGATTTATACGGCGTTTAATGTCTTCATCTGTTCCACCTGATATACTGACTACACTCCCAAGGTGTATACAATTTTCTACTTGGTCTATTGTCTGAGAATCCAGTTCTATGTCTCCAGTTTGTTTATTGTTTACTTTTAGTACTTTTGTTGTTTTTTTTGGTGGTTTATTTTGAGGCCTACCCGTTTACTATTGATCCGGATAATAGACGTTCAATTGTACGTTGAACCTGTGCTAGATATGTATGACGTATCCGCTCTCTTTTTGGCGAAAGAAAACCACTACTTGTTTGCCAAAATTTATCTAGACATTATTTTTTTAAAGGAAACCTCAGAATTTGCGCTATTCAATTTTAGCTTTATCATTATAGGAATCCTAATTAATATCAAATATTCTATAAGTTGACAGTGACAAAAAAATTGATAGAAATATATATTAATGAATTTCGACCTTTTTTAAATTGTAAAAAAATGTTTATTCTACTAAGGAACGTGACATCCTTACTGGGAATAGATTTTCATTAACTGTATTTAATAAACTTAATTTAGTGATTGTAGAAACCTGTATAACAGTTTCGTAATAAAACATATAAATTATCTACAATTTTAGATCTTTATATTTTGAATAACAATGTTACACATTTTTACGGAATTTTTTTAATGCCGAATCCTTCATCGGCTTCTAAGTTGTATTCCTATCTCTTTCTCATAAAATAGGAATTATTGTAGAAATAGATCAGTTTAACTCTTTATCTCCGTAATTATTTACCACATTCTGGTGGAATCAACGTTGGTATCGTCAGTTAGGAGAGAAAGAGTTAATGTAAATGAACGTACTTACCCTTTACAAGGAATAAAGGCGTCCACACGAAAAACCACATTCACATTTAACAAAAGCGTTAGTTTGCCGATACTGGAGTGTAACTGACAATTTGACACAGTAGAGCAAGTCCTTTAACTTGTGTATTAGGCGTCATCTCTCTAAGGTCATCATAACGTTCAGTCAACTGAAGATGTCCTCACTCGGAATACATCTGACCTTTCTGACGATAACTGAAGATGTCCTCACTCGGAATACATTTGACCTCTCTGACGTTAACTGAAGATGTCCTCACTCAGAATAAATTTGACCGTTCTGACGTCAACCGAAGATGTCTTACTAGGAATAAATTTGATCATTCTGACGTCAAGCGAAGATGTCCTTACTCGGAATAAATTTGATCATTCTGACGTCAAGCGAATATGTCCGCACTCAGAATAAATTTGACCATTCTGACGTCAACCGAAGATGTCCTTACTCGGAATAAATTTGATCATTCTGACGTCAAGCGAAGATGTCCTTACTCGGAATAAATTTGACCATTCTGACGTCAAGTGAAGATGTCCTCACTCAGCATAAATTTGACTAATCTGACGTCAAGTGAAGATGTCCTCACTCAGGATAAATTTGACCAATCTGATGTAATTTACCAAGTCACATTGAAATATTTTCTTTAAAGCAGCTTTATAAATAGATCTTGATGAAGACGCTTCTAACGAAGTATCTGCAAATACTACAAATTTTATCGTCCTTGAAAAAAAAAAACCAACACACTCCCCCCCCTTCTTAATTCGCGACACTTTAGGGCATCCCGCGCTCCAGTTTGAGAACTTGTTGGGAATCAATCTTTTTACAAAGATGAAACAGGCAGCTCTATAAAATGTCTAGAATATTAGACTATAGATTTAAGAATTGTATAACACTTAAACACACACCCTCACAAATACACACGTATTTATTTACAAAGCCTATATCAACTTACTCTGTCTGTCTGTCAGGGTAGAATCTTGTACCCGTTCTTTTTGCACCTTCTTATTCTTAGATTAAGTTGAAACTTTGCACAATTATTCATTGCGAATAACAAAATATGAATCAATTAAAAATGAATGATTATTTAATCAATTAGTTGTAAATAATAAATGTTGTTTTGTGTAGAAAATGTACTTATGTAAGTGGAGATAAGCCTATTGTAGAGAATTTGTTTCGATAAAGGGGTTAAACTTTTTAGATTATAAAGCTTATTTAAATAAAAATTTAAATAGCTCAGCGACTAAGCACGCCGGCCTTCCATCATGGAGGCACAAAACATGAGTTCGAAATCAGACTCGTCCACCTTTAAAAAACAGAAAAAAAAAAGAAACATCATGGAAACCTTATCCAAGTAACCCCTCCAACTGGTCCACAAAAGTGATTGGATCAAAGAACAGTGTTCATGCTATAAGCATTATACATTGCGCAAAATAAAAATACAAATTAATAAATGTATTTCCAATTCCACTTGTTTATCAAATGTTAGTCTAGATCTATGAAAACTTTATTTCATAATGGATAGATTACATTTTGCTTGTGTTGTTGATGATTTACTTTGGCGACATTAAATTACATTGACAGTTATGATGTCGCAGATATGGAAATGTAAATCAATTTCGAGGGGAAAAAAAGCGGCGAAAACTTCATTGACTGAAAGACCGTGTTTTAACGATAAAGGAATAGACTTGAAAAGATGCTATCAATCCTCGAATGCAATGTCCACGAGCAGTATATAAACTGCATTATTGAGAATTAAGTATGAGTGTTTCATTTCGTAAGTACTGCATTGCGTGTGTGTGTGCGTGTGTTTGCGCGTGTGTTTGCATAGTGAAGGTGGTGTGTGAATAAGACAAATTATGTGCGTTTAGATTTTCCGCCATAATTGAAAATGATTACACCCCTAGCCTACACCTCCATCAAAATGGCCAGGAATGTCGTTATGTAGAATTCAAGCAATCGCGACGAAAGTCCTAACGACTAATTTCGTATCTGTCAGTAGAGTTGAGCCTAGAGTCTTGAAACTCGGTCTACTGGCGGTCTGCGAGACTAACGAAGGAGATCCTCAGAAAGATGAAATATTGTATACAATTAAATGAACTTCTTCGATAAAAGCCTGTTTATCCAATCGGATTATTTAAATAATAATCAATTCGCCCCTCAATACTGTTTGATATGTCTATTACGTACTATTTGTTGACGACCTTTACCAAAGATTTGAAGACAATTCATATTTGAATTTTGTCGTCTGGGTATTGAACCCCTTTGCGTGTGGACAGACTCAGATCCCCATCTCAGATGAATCCATAATAATACAGGAGTGGCTTATTGAAATATTTACAAACGAGGAACTTAATATTTGAACAAGGAGACCTCAAATTTTGGTTACAGAAAAAGATTCCAATTTTATATCCTGCATTATTAATCATATTAGTCTTTTCATTATAGAGCGTAGATTCATTGATATAATAAAATTCATCATAAATAATGTCACCGTCTACACATTTATACTACTGGGACATGTGCGGTCATTACTTACAAACATTTTACATTAAGAAAAGGTTATAATCTCATTAAATACTCCTTCAAAATGTGTTGTTTTTTTAAATTTGTATATGCTTTTTTATTTCGGTGTCTTTTGGGCAATTTTTGACTATATAAAGGAGTTCCATGGTGAAAAGGGTTTAAGAATCACTGCCTTAGTCTGTTGGACCATTAAGCAGGAACAGATTTAGACTTGGAAATGCTCTAATATATTTTGAGATATGGGGCTCTTTATATTTCCAGATATTATTATATGTCTTTCTAAAGTACCATTAACACATCCTTGGGTTGAACTGATATACAATTTCGATGTTCATCTATCACTTTAGGGCCTCCTTCAATGACGAAGCAACTATGGATCAAGTCAGATAAATAAGATAAAGGCCTTGGCATTAGGCCTAGCTGAACCCTTTTTTTTTAACTTTAAAAAATACCAGAATTCGATTTTAAGATTAAAATAAGGTTTCATTATAAATGTGACTATTGATATTTCGAAAAATAGTTTGAGTCCAAATCTGTCGGAGGCCATAAGCTATTAGAAAATCTAGCCCTGCCCTTAAGGGACAACCAGCCATGAACTGTCGACCGTCTTTCTTTATTAGTCTTTGGCCTTGACAAGAATCTCTTATTCCATGCCCGTCCATTCTTTGATGTTTGTCTTCCTATAGCTTTTTCTGTCTATCTCTTCTCCTTTCTCCTGGTACTGTTTCTTGCAGGAAGGTCTTTAGGAGGCTAGAGGAATTCGTGATATGAACTTGCATATAAAAAAAGTAAAATACCCATCCATACCCTGCTATGTATCGGGCTTCTGTTTCTATGGTTACGGTTAACTAGGGTGACATGTGGCCAGCACAACAACCAACTGCCTTGACTTTCCCAACTAATGTTGGGTACCCATTAGAGTTGGATGGATTCGAACTCGTGATCTCTCGGTTCGGAAGCCAAGCGATTTTATCACTCAGCCACCAGACATATAAGTGAGATTAAAAATACAAGTAAATTTATAAAAAAAATTAAACTATGACTTTTTCTTTTACCAAACTGATGTTTAATTTCATGGCAGATTAAAATTTAATACTAAGTTTATTAAAGTTGAATATATTTTTATATCTGTTCCATCCGCTTCATAAACTTTTTGTGACGTGTATAAAAATGTATTTGTAATGTGTATCAGTATTAGAATTTATCGAGAGCATTGGTGGTAAATATATATATATATATATATATATACATGTATGAACCAAACACAAAATGTCTCTACCTTTTCTGTTACGAATAGTAATATGTTATCTTTAAAATATCATAAAGTTATTTTCATCCATAAATAGAGAATGTTCTCAAATATAAATTTAAATTTAAAAAAATAAAAAAATACATATCGATTTATTGTGTATAAAATTTATTCTAGCAATTCTTGCTGGGATTTGTTGATCACCTATCCCTTTATTTGTTGGGGCATCTTACAGGATTTGTTGATCACCTATATCTTAGTTGGTGGGGTATCTTACAAGATTTGTTGATCACCTTTATCTTAGTTTGTTGGGGCATCTTACAAGATTTGTTGATCACCTATATCTTAGTTGGTGGGGTATCTTACAAGATTTGTTGATCATCTATATCTTAGTTTGTTGAGGCATCTTACAAGATTTGTTGATCACCTATCCCTTTATTTGTTGTGGCATCTTACAGGATTTGTTGATCACCTATCCCTTTATTTGTTGTGGCATCTTACAAGATTTGTTGATCACCTATATCTTAGTTTGTTGGGGTATCTTACAAAGTTTGTTGATCACCTATATCTTAGTTTGTTGGGGCATCTATCAAGATTTGTTAATCACCTATATCTTAGTTTGTTGGGGTATCTTACAAGATTTGTTGATCACCTATATCTTAGTTTGTTGGGGCATCTTACATGATTTGTTGATCACCTATATTTTAGTTTTGAGGCATCTTACAAGATTTGTTGATCACCTATATCTTAGTTTGTTGGGGCATCTTACAAGTTTTGTTGATCACCTATATCTTAGTTTGTTGGGGTATCTTACAAGATTTGTTGATCACCTATATCTTAGTTTGTTGGGGTATTTTACATGATTTGTTTATCACCTATGTCTTAGTTTGTTGGGGCATCTTACAAGATTTGTTGATCACCTATATCTTAGTTTGTTGGGGTATCTTACATGATTTGTTGATCACCTATATCTTAGTTTGTTGGGGCATCTTACAGGATTTGTTGATCACCTATTCCTTTATTTGTTGGGGCATCTTACAGGATTTGTTGATCACCTATCCTTTTATTTGTTGGGGCATCTTACAGGATTTGTTTATCACCTATATCTTAGTTTAATGGGGTATCTTACAAGATTTGTTGATCACCTATATCTTAGTTTGTTGGGGTATCTTACAAGATATGTTGTTCACCTATATCTTAGTTTGTGGGGCATCTTACAAGATTTGTTGATCACCTATCCCTTTATTTGTTGGGGCATCTTACAGGATTTGTTGATCACCTATCCCTTTATTTGTTGGGGCATCTTACAGGATTTGTTGATCACCTTTATCTTAGTTTGTTGGGGCATCTTACAAGATTTGTTGATTACCTATATCTTAGTTTGTTGGGGTATCTTACAAGATTTGTTGATCACCTATATTTTAGTTTGTTGAGGCATCTTACAAGATTTGTTGATCACCTATATTTTAGTTTGTTGAGGCATCTTACAAGATTTGTTGATCACCTATCCCTTTATTTGTTGTGGCATCTTACAGGATTTGTTGATCACCTAACCCTTTATTTGTTGGGGCATCTTACAAGATTTGTTGATCACCTATATCTTAGTTTGTTGGGGTATCTTACAAGATTTGTTGATCACCTATATCTTAGTTTGTTGAGGCATCTTACAAGATTTGTTGATCACCTATCCCTTTATTTGTTGTGGCATCTTACAGGATTTGTTGATCACCTAACCCTTTATTTGTTGGGGCATCTTACAAGATTTGTTGATCACCTATATCTTAGTTTGTTGGGGTATCTTACAAGATTTGTTGATCACCTATATCTTAGTTTGTTGGGGTATCTAACATGATTTGTTGATCACCTATATCTTAGTTTGTTGGGGCATTTTACAGGATTTGTTGATCACCTTTATCTTAGTTTGTTGGGGCATCTTACAAGATTTGTTGATCACCTATATCTTAGTTTGTTGGGGTATCTTACAAGATTTGTTGATCACCTATATCTTAGTTTGTTGGGGCATCTTGCATGATTTGTTGATCACCTATATCTTAGTTTGTTGGGGCATCTTACAAGATTTGTTGATCACCTATATCTTAGTTTGTTGGGGCATCTTACTAGATTTGTTGATCACCTATATCTTAGTTTGTTTGGGCATCTTACAAGATTTGTTGATCACCTATCCCTTTGTTTGTTGGGGCATCTTACAGGATTTGTTGATCACCTATCCCTTTATTTGTTGGGGCATCTTACAGGATTTGTTGATCACCTATCCCTTTATTTGTTGGGGCATCTTACAGGATTTGTTGATCACCTATCCCTTTATTTGTTTGGGCATCTTACAGGATTTGTTGATCACCTTTATCTTAGTTTGTTGGGGCATCTTACAAGATTTGTTGATCACCTATATCTTAGTTGGTGGGGTATCTTACAAGATTTGTTGATCATCTATATCTTAGTTTGTTGAGGCATCTTACAAGATTTGTTGATCACCTATCCCTTTATTTGTTGTGGCATCTTACAGGATTTGTTGATCACCTATCCCTTTATTTGTTGTGGCATCTTACAAGATTTGTTGATCAACTATATCTTAGTTTGTTGGGGTATCTTACAAAGTTTGTTGATCAACTATATCTTAGTTTGTTGGGGTATCTTACAAAGTTTGTTGATCACCTATATCTTAGTTTGTTGGGGTATTTTACAGGATTTGTTGATCACCTTTATCTTAGTTTGTTGGGGCATCTTACAAGATTTGTTGATCGCCTATATCTTAGTTTGTTGGGGCATCTTACATGATTAGTTGATCACCTATATCTTAGTTTTGGGGCATCTTACAAGATTTGTTGATCACCTATATCTTAGTTTGTTGGGGCATCTTACAAGTTTTGTTGATCACCTATATCTTAGTTTGTTGGGGTATCTTACAAGATTTGTTGATCACCTATATCTTAGTTTGTTGGGGTATTTTACATGATTTGTTTATCACCTATGTCTTAGTTTGTTGGGGTATCTTACAAGATTTGTTGATCACCTATATCTTAGTTTGTTGGGGTATCTTACATGATTTGTTGATCACCTATATCTTAGTTTGTTGGGGCATCTTACAGGATTTGTTGATCACCTATTCCTTTATTTGTTGGGGCATCTTACAGGATTTGTTGATCACCTATCCTTTTATTTGTTGGGGCATCTTACAGGATTTGTTTATCACCTATATCTTAGTTTAATGGGGTATCTTACAAGATTTGTTGATCACCTATATCTTAGTTTGTTGGGGTATCTTACAAGATATGTTGTTCACCTATATCTTAGTTTGTTGGGGCATCTTACAAGATTTGTTGATCACCTATCCCTTTATTTGTTGGGGCATCTTACAAGATTTGTTGATCATCTATATCTTAGTTTGTTGGGGTATCTTACATGATTTGTTTATCACCTATATCTTAGTTTGTTGAGGTATTTTACAGGATTTGTTGATCACCTTTATCTTAGTTTAATGGGGCATCTTACAAGATTTGTTGATCACCTATATCTTAGTTTGTTGAGGCATCTTACAAGATTTGTTGATCACCTATCCCTTTATTTGTTGGGGCATCTTACAAGATTTGTTGATCACCTTTATCTTAGTTTGTTGGGGTATCTTACATGATTTGTTTATCACCTATATCTTAGTTTGTTGGGGTATCTTACAAGATTTGTTGATCACCTATATCTTAGTTTGTTGGGGTATCTTACATGATTTGTTGATCACCTATATCTTAGTTTGTTGGGGCATCTTACAGGATTTGTTGATCACCTATTCCTTTATTTGTTGTGGCATCTTACAGGATTTGTTGATCACCTACCCCTTTATTTGTTTGGGCCTCTTACAGGATTTGTTTATCACCTATATCTTAGTTTTTTGGGGTATCTTACAAGATTTGTTGATCACCTATATCTTAGTTTGTGGGGTATCTTACAAGATTTGTTGATCATCTATATCTTAGTTTGTTGAGGCATCTTACAAGATTTGTTGATCACCTATCCCTTTATTTGTTGTGGCATCTTACAGGATTTGTTGATCACCTATCCCTTTATTTGTTGGGGCATTTTACAAGATTTGTTGATCACCTATATCTTAGTTTGTTGGGGTATCTTACTAGATTTGTTGATCACCTATATCTTAGTTTGTTGGGGTATCTTACAAAGTTTGTTGATCACCTATATCTTAGTTTGTTGGGGCATTTTACAGGATTTATTGATCACCATTATCTTAGTTTGTTGGGGCATCTTACAGGATTTGTTGATCACCTATATCTTAGTTTGTTGGGGCATCTTACAGGATTTGTTGATCACCTTTATCTTTGTTTGTTGGGGCATCTTACAAGATTTGTTGATCACCTATATCTTAGTTTGTTGGGGTATCTTACAAGATTTGTTGATCACCTATATCTTAGTTTGTTGGGGTATCTTACATGATTTGTGTATCACCTATATCTTAGTTTGTTGGGGTATATTACAAGATTTGTTGATCACCTATATCTTAGTTTGTTGGGGTATCTTACATGATTTGTTGATCACCTCTATCTTAGTTTGTTGGGGCATCTTACAGGGATTGTTGATCACCTATTCCTTTATTTGTTGTGGCATCTTACAGGATTTGTTGATCACCTATCCCTTTATTTGTTTGGGCATCTTACAGGATTTGTTGATCACCTATTCCTTTATTTGTTGTGGCATCTTACAGGATTTGTTGATCACCTATCCCTTTATTTGTTTGGGCCTCTTACAGGATTTGTTTATCACCTATATTCTAGTTTGTTGGGGTATCTTACAAGATTTGTTGATCACCTATATCTTAGTTTGTTGGGGTATCTTACAAGATATGTTGATCACCTATATCTTAGTTTGTTGAGGCATCTTACAAGATTTGTTGATCACCTGTCCCTTTATTTGTTGGGGCATCTTACAAGATTTGTTGATCACATATCCCTTTATTTGTTGGGGCATCTTACAGAATTTGTTGATCACCTATCCCTTTATTTGTTGGGGCATCTGACAAGATTTGTTGATAACCTATATCTTAGTTTGTTGGGGTATCTTACAAGATTTGTTGATCATCTATATCTTAGTTTGTTGGGGTATCTTACATGATTTGTTGATCACCTATATCTTAGTTTGTTGGGGCATCTTACAGGATTTCTTGATCACCTTAATCTTAGTTTGTTGGGGCATCTTACAAGATTTGTTAATCACATATCCCTTTATTTGTTGGGGCATCTTACAGGATTTGTTGATCACCTATCCCTTTTATTTGTTGGGGCATCTTACAAGATTTGTTGATCACCTTTATCTTAGTTTGTTGGGGCATCTTACAAGATTTGTTGATCACCTATATCTTAGTTTGTTGGGGTATCTTACAAGATTTGTTGATCACCTATATCTTAGTTTGTTGAGGCATCTTAACAGATTTGTTGATCACCTATCCCTTTATTTGTTGTGGCATCTTACAGGATTTGTTGATCACCTAACCCTTAATTTGTTGGGGCATCTTACAAGATTTGTTGATCACCTTTATCTTAGTTTGTTGGGGTATCTTACAAGATTTGTTGATCACCTATATCTTAGTTTGTTGGGGTATCTAACATGATTTGTTGATCACCTATATCTTAGTTTGTTGGGGCATTTTACAGGATTTGTTGATCACCTTTATCTTAGTTTGTTGGGGCATCTTACAAGATTTGTTGATCACCTATATCTTAGTTTGTTGGGGTATCTTACAAGATTTGTTGATCACCTATTTCTTAGTTTGTTGGGGCATCTTGCATGATTTGTTGATCATCTATATCTTAGTTTCTTGGGGCATCTTACAAGATTTGTTGATCACCTATATCTTAGTTTGTTGGGGCATCTTACAAGATTTGTTGATCACCTATATCTTAGTTTGTTGGGGCATCTTACAAGATTTGTTGATCACCTATATCTTAGTTTGTTTGGGCATCTTACAAGATTTGTTAATCACCTATCCCTTTGTTTGTTGGGGCATCTTACAGGATTTGTTGATCACCTATCCCCTTATTTGTTGGGGCATCTTACAGGATTTGTTGATCACCTATCCCTTTATTTGTTGGGGCATCTTACAGGATTTGTTGATCACCTATCCCTTTATTTGTTGGGGCATCTTACAGGATTTGTTGATCACCTATCCCTTTATTTGTTGGGGCATCTTACAGGATTTGTTGATCACCTATATCTTAGTTGGTGGGGTATCTTACAAGATTTGTTGATCATCTATATCTTAGTTTGTTGAGGCATCTTACAAGATTTGTTGATCACCTATCCCTTTATTTGTTGTGGCATCTTACAGGATTTGTTGATCACCTATCCCTTTATTTGTTGTGGCATCTTACAAGATTTGTTGATCACCTATATCTTAGTTTGTTGGGGTATCTTACAAGATTTGTTGATCACCTATATCTTAGTTTGTTGGGGTATCTTACAAAGTTTGTTGATCACCTATATCTTAGTTTGTTGGGGTATTTTACAGGATTTGTTGATCACCTTTATCTTAGTTTGTTGGGGCATCTTACAAGATTTGTTGATCACCTATATCTTAGTTTGTTGGGGTATCTTACAAGATTTGTTGATCACCTATATCTTAGTTTGTTGGGGCATCTTACATGATTTGTTGATCACCTATATCTTAGTTTTGGGGCATCTTACAAGATTTGTTGATCACCTATATATTAGTTTGTTGGGGCATCTTACAAGTTTTGTTGATCACCTATATCTTAGTTTGTTGGGGTATCTTACAAGATTTGTTGATCACCTATATCTTAGTTTGTTGGGGTATTTTACATGATTTGTTGATCACCTATATCTTAGTTTGCTGGGGTATCTTACAAGATTTGTTGATCACCTATATCTTAGTTTGTTGGGGTATCTTACATGATTTGTTGATCACCTATATCTTAGTTTGTTGGGGCATCTTACAGGATTTGTTGATCACCTATTCCTTTATTTGTTGGGGCATCTTACAGGATTTGTTGATCACCTATCCTTTTATTTGTTAGGGCATCTTACAGGATTTGTTTATCACCTATATCTTAGTTTAATGGGGTATCTTACAGGATTTGTTGATCACCTATATCTTAGTTTGTTGGGGCATCTTACAGGATTTGTTGATCACCTATATCTTAGTTTGTTTGGGGCATCTTACAGGATTTGTTGATCACCTTTATCTTTGTTTGTTGGGGCATCTTACAAGATTTGTTGATCACCTATATCTTAGTTTGTTGGGGTATCTTACAAGATTTGTTGATCACCTATATCTTAGTTTGTTGGGGTATCTTACATGATTTGTGTATCACCTATATCTTTGTTTGTTGGGGTATCTTACAAGATTTGTTGATCACCTATATCTTAGTTTGTTGGGGTATCTTACATGATTTGTTGATCACCTATATCTTAGTTTGTTGGGGCATCTTACAGGGATTGCTGATCACCTATTCCTTTATTTGTTGTGGCATCTTACAGGATTTGTTGATCACCTATCCCTTTATTTGTTTGGGCATCTTACAGGATTTGTTGATCACCTATTCCTTTATTTGTTGTGGCATCTTACAGGATTTGTTGATCACCTATCCCTTTATTTGTTTGGGCCTCTTACAGAATTTGTTTATCACCTATATTCTAGTTTGTTGGGGTATCTTACAAGATTTGTTGATCACCTATATCTTAGTTTGTTGGGGTATCTTACAAGATATGTTGATCACCTATATCTTAGTTTGTTGAGGCATCTTACAAGATTTGTTGATCACCTGTCCCTTTATTTGTTGGGGCATCTTACAAGATTTGTTGATCACATATCCCTTTATTTGTTGGGGCATCTTACAGAATTTGTTGAATACCTATCCCTTTATTTGTTGGGGCATCTGACAAGATTTGTTGATAACCTATATCTTAGTTTGTTGGGGTATCTTACAAGATTTGTTGATCATCTATATCTTAGTTTGTTGGGGTATCTTACATGATTTGTTGATCACCTATATCTTAGTTTGTTGGGGCATCTTACAGGATTTCTTGATCACCTTAATCTTAGTTTGTTGGGGCATCTTACAAGATTTGTTAATCACATATCCCTTTATTTGTTGGGGCATCTTACAGGATTTGTTGATCACCTATCCCTTTTATTTGTTGGGGCATCTTACAAGATTTGTTGATCACCTTTATCTTAGTTTGTTGGGGCATCTTACAAGATTTGTTGATCACCTATATCTTAGTTTGTTGGGGTATCTAACATGATTTGTTGATCACCTATATCTTAGTTTGTTGGGGCATCTTACAGGATTTGTTGATCACCTTTATCTTAGTTTGTTGGGGCATCTTACAAGATTTGTTGATCACCTATATCTTAGTTTGTTGGGGTATCTTACAAGATTTGTTGATCACCTATTTCTTAGTTTGTTGGGGCATCTTGCATGATTTGTTGATCATCTATATCTTAGTTTCTTGGGGCATCTTACAAGATTTGTTGATCACCTATATCTTAGTTTGTTGGGGCATCTTACAAGATTTGTTGATCACCTATATCTTAGTTTGTTGAGGCATCTTACAAGATTTGTTGATCACCTATCCCTTTATTTGTTGCGGCATCTTACAGGATTTGTTGATCACCTTTCCCTTTATTTGTTGGGGCATCTTACAGGATTTGTTGATCACATATATCTTAGTTTGTTTGGGCATCTTACAAGATTTGTTGATCACCTATATCTTAGTTTGTTGGGTTATCTTACAAGATTTGTTGATCACCTATATCTTTGTTTGTTGGGGTATCTTACAAGATTTGTTGATCGTCTCTCGGGTACTAATCAGAAAATGTAACTTGCATCTGGTCACAGCTCTGAGGTGGGGATGGCTCTGAGGTCCCAGGTTTGAGTCCTCCTTGAGACTGTAGAGTCTGTAATACTACCTTGTCTTCCTCTTCTTCTCCCTGGGTGCTGCCTTTAGGTTTCATGTCAATGTTTAGTTCATCAATAGTCACAGGAAGAAGTATTGGGGCCTGATATAGCAGTGTAGGCTGCTTTTCAGCCACACATCCCACACATTTTGTGAATAAAAATGTGACAATGGAACCTGCATCTGACAATGTTATCATAGAAACTCTTTTAGAAAATACTTTTTAGTATGACTATGGTGGCTGCCTGGATGTGCGGTATGCACAGCTGGACTGTTGTTCGGACTTGTCGATGCTCCTGGATTAAAGCCTTGCCTGTTGCCATCTCCCGTAGTGTTTTGGGACGCTTCGACTATAAATGAAATGATCTTTAACTTTGAAAGATCATCTGAAACATTTTACAAACAAGACCATGCCAATAGATCAGCATGTCGATTAGCTTTTAAAATATGGTTTTGACAGAATGAACATCTGTTGCTAGAGGTTTAGGGTATACAACTCTAGCAATAATATATTTGACAATAAAATATTCAGATCAAGTATATATTTTTGGAATAGAATATGCTAATGTGTTAAATGTACATTTTTTTTTTAATTTTAAGAATAACAACTGATATTTAACTTTAACCCTCTGTATCTACAGTAGAGGCATTGTCATTATATATTTTTTTATTTTTATGAAGTGTAACTTCTAATTGAATTGTCTCCCTTTTAAAATAAAAAAATAATGAAACAAGTTTTTGTAATTCTATTTAAAAGTACAGGACTACCATTGTACCTTAGATTTGAACTAATCTTTCATTTATGCAGCAGAGTTTCAGTGTTATTGTTACATTCCAAAAAGTTATTTGTTAACTTTAAATAAGCTGTGCCTCTTATACATTGATTTTATTAACTCATTTTGATATAAATGTATAGCTTGTATTAAAGTGGCCTTCATTAAATTTTTTTTTATTTTAGTGCAACTGGTCTGTGTTAAATATTTTTTGTTCAAATTACTTTTGTATTGCCTATATGAGGAAATGGTATTTTTGGCATTTCATTGCTAAGCAAAAACAAATCACTCTGGATTTGAACTCAAGCCCCCTGGACAGTTGTTTATGCCAGATATCATTTCATGCAGTTTGCAGGCCTAATTTGAAACTCACAGTGCCCCACTGCAGGTAGAAACAGGAAACCATGCCTCATTAACTTTTGCTGCTCCAGACTTGCTGATGTCTATCTCAACAGATCTAGGAAGCACTACAGCTGGGTTTCAGTCCACTGTATTGGCTAGAGATCTAGGAAGCACTACAGCTGGGTTTCAGTCCACTGCATTGGCTAGAGAGTATTTCAGTCTTTCAGGCTACCACTCAAATGAAGTCTGATATAATTTTATTTTTTTTAAAGTTGTAGAGCTTTATATCTTATATTGTCCAATCACCACGTACCGATACTAAAAGAAAAGATTCAAACCCTGGACCCATGTTTGGAAGCCAAGTACTTTACTGCTCAGCCACCTCACCTCCAAGTGAAAACTATAGAAGCTTTTAACTAATTGCCCAACTTTCATTCTACAACTAAAGCAAGGTAACTATGTACTAGTATTATGTTGACGGGGCCCAAGATCATGTCTAGCCTGGGCTAACAGTTGCCAGATAATAAAGCTACTGGGTGGGTTGTATCTGTGCACCTCAGTCTGTAACCAAGAGGCTTAATAAAAAAAAAAGTCAAGAAACATAGAGAAGAAATACAAAAAAATTAGACTTTAATTTCAATGACTAAAGCAGCAGTTACAAAACACTGCACTTCAAGATACAAAAACATCAGGACAAGATCTAGTACATAAACATTAGAAGTGGCCATCATTTTAAAACAAACTTTGAAAAACAAACTGCCAATTCTTTTGAAAATAATGTACCATATATAACTAAAATAGAAAGTAGATTTACATATAGTAAATTAAAAAAAAATAAAAATAATTCTGAAACTTTCTGGCAGTCCCAAGTACAGAATAATTAAAACTGACACTCAGACCACTGATCAACAGTACAGTAAACAGTTAACCCATATAATAATAGGCGGAATTATAAGCATACAGCTTAGCACTAGTCTGCAAAAGTAGCAAAAATAGAAATACATAAAAATAGCTCTGAGAGCGTCAGTTCACAATTATAAAAAATGTTTGCATGACCTGTTAATAAAGTCTAGGTCTACTGTTTGTTTTGTTGGTTATACATGTGTTCAATCAGAAATAGAGATTACATCCTAGCCCTAAACTCCAAAAGGACAGTGAGTGTTCACACCAGAGACTACGGAGATGACAAAGTGGATACCTTATGATCACCATTAGATAAGACAAAGTGAGTTAGTATTTGAAAGTTTTAAATAGACTATGGGGATGAACTCAATGCTTTAGTGATGTCTGACAATACCAAATAGTACATATGAATAGACTCTCTGTTTATGGAAAATTTCTCATCTATGATTTTGGACTAAAACTCAAAACTGCATTCATAGCAACACAGCAAATCTTTCATATTTATAACAGCGTAGAAAATGTTAACAGTTTTATTTTAAATCTAATAATACACTATAACATTATGATATATCTAAATAATGTCAAGTCACAATTTACACTATAAAAAGCATAGAACAAAGTGTGACTTTAATGAACATTAATATGATAGCACACAAAAGCAGGGGAGATAATAAATAGAATTCAAAGCATAATGTAGCAAGGCTTTGATGGTGCGACTTCAATAATAATAATAATAATAACATACCACAGCCCCTCCCTCCTCCAAAAACAAAAAAACTGAAAGAACAAGAAGATTGAGAGAAAAAAAAAAGGAATATTAAATACAAAATGAACAATGACTGGACTGATTGTCTAGATAAATATAGAACAAGTTACAAGTCAATGATGGTGATTCCACCAAATGAGTTCTTACAAAGTACATCACTTGAGTACTTGTACCTGTATTAGAAATGATTGTTCTATTCATTGTATCTGTTAGGCTTTCTGACTTTGCAACCACTTCTGGTAATGTAACCATGTTGTGAGGTTGGGTTACAGTGTTCAGGATGTCTAACTGTGGGTGTAGGAGTATGCCCTGCCACTCTAGTAGGTGAGCATGGGTACTCAACCTGAGGTTGGAAGGATTCTTCATTGTTTCCTACTGGGTCCTGTATTGGTCACTAAGATTGTCTTGAGAAGGTCTGGATTTGAAGTAGCATTAGGGAAATGTTCATTTCTTTCAGACGCAGGTTCCCTTAGAGCACAAGGAAACAATCTCTAATGTATCTACTGTGTCTGTGTCTTGGCCTCTAGGAATTGTTTTCACTTCAAGATGTGCACTGTCAAAGAGAACTAAAATGGATCAAAATATTTTCAGTCAGTGAAACACAAAACTTGGCAAAGCTTTTCTTAGGGGTTTAGTATATAGAAAATATACATTGATATACACAGCTTTGCTTACCATTTTATTCCCTACATCTCTTGATCAATATTTTGGTTTACATTTCATTTCATGTCGGTCTGCATCTTCATCATGTCGGTCTACACCTTCATCATATCGGTCTACACCTTCATCATGCTGGTCTACACCTTCATCTTGCTGGTCTACACCTTCATCTTGCTGGTCTACACCTTCATCTTGCTGGTCTACACCTTCATCATGCTGGTCTACATGTACATGTCTACCTTTTCATCATGTTGGTCTAAATAAGAATAAGAAAATAAGAAAAACGTTTGCCTTGAAAAGGAAAAAAAATTCTTGGATTGCTTTTCTTTTCATGTTAAATAAAACTATTATGATGATGCAGCTTTGACTTTATGTTTTAACTTAGTATTTTATGAATAAACTTTAAAGGAAAAAAGTTACACCCAAGACATCTAATTCAGCAGCAAAGAACCCAAATTAAGTGAAACATTGCAAGGTTTATTAAGCCATTATAGTCTAAGGAACTTATTGGAGATTTTCAATTATGCCAGAAAACTAGTAATAACTAGTTAGTTAGTGGATCTGGTGTACAGAATACAGAAAGCTTGAATATTTAGAGTAAAAAGTCTGCTCTAAAGTTTGTGTATTTCTAGAAAAATTGAATCCCAACTTTCTAAGCTCTTTTGCATATAGACCAAACTCATTGGTTTTGTTGGCAACAGCAATCTTTCCAAAGAGCTGCAGAGACTGTTGAGATTGTTTCAAAATCTCTCTACACATATTCTTTTTACAACACCTCTATTCAGTTCTCTCATTCATGGAACCTGGATCAGGAACCCTGACAGCTGATCTTCTTAAACGACTAACGATATTCCTATAAATTTAACACTTGAGAAAAGAATTACTAGCTCGTTGGCCACATGGGGAAAACTGTAAATTTAAATTTAGCTAGAGATCTATATCTAGGATTCTAGATATAACATTGATTTTGAAATAATCCTGTATAGGAATTTCTAATGTAAGGCATTATTGATTCAAGAGTTGAATAAATGAATGTTTTTTAATTGAAGATTACTCTAAAATTAAAGCTCATTGGAACATACTATAAAGTGTATTGGAACTATACATTTGCTTGACCAGGATTCTTTCTCTGGGAGAAGGAGGGAGAGGCAGGTTCAGAAAATGTTCCATTAATTTTTTAATCCAGCATTCATTCATATTAAGCGAGAAAATAAATGGGTCACTAAATGGAGTTCTTGTCTTTTCAAAATGTTCTTCTTGGTATTTTTTTTTTAAATTTGATTTCAGTTTCTTTCTATGGCTCCAGCCAATCTCCATATTGTTTGCTCTTCTTTTTCTATCCTAATGTATTGTATTTCTTTAAGAATGTACTTTAAAAAAATGAAAATGTAAGCAATGATCAGATTACAAAGTTTAAAATGCCCACTAGATAAGATTAAAACATATGGAAATTCAGTTTGATTACCATTATCCTCAGGATTACTACTATAGCAATGACAATGTAGAAGTAGACAGGAACAACATTGACACTCAAAACACACAGTCATACACAACCATTGCTTAATAAACAAAGCTTCTTTGTGATGTGACAAATGATCAAAAAAAAACACCTGACAGAAAGTGCAGTAAAAGAGTTATAAACTCTTTCTGTTCTAGCCTTAATGAAGAAGAGGCAACCACTTTGTCCAGATCTGATGTAACTGGTTTAGTGGCTGCTGATTGTCTTCAAGAATGCATAAATGAGATCAGATAATGTTTCAACATTACTTACATGTACACTGCACTTGATATTCTTGTCCAATGTTTGACATGTTTTGATTGTTCCTTGAGAGTTTTGAGAGTTGAACTACTTTCTTGAACAAACGTCCAGCAGAATAAATGGCATCAGGCAAGCTATGAGCATCAAGATGACCACACAACAGTCCAGCACACATACCACATGACCAGGCAGCCATCCATTCTTATGAGAAGACAAAAGTCTTAGTGTAGTGACCTCTCTCACTAGTCCAGCGCACATACCACATGACCAGGCAGCCATCCATTCTTATGAGAAGACAAAAGTCTTAGTGTAGTGACCTCTCTCACTAGTCCAGCGCACATACCACATGACCAGGCAGCCATCCATTCTTATGAGAAGACAAAGTCTTAGTTTAGTGACCTCTCTCACTTGAATTTGTTCTTGTAACTTGGTACACAATAGAATTGAGAACTGAAATGACTTCAGGAAAAAATGAAAATCTAGGAGAAAAAATGCAAAGTTCAGGAAAAGTGACAATTAGAATACACATTTTGTGAATGTTTTGTGTCAGTTCTCTGCATTTCTATACAATTTGAGGAGTTTAGCATGATTTAGATAATGATTTACCTCTCCCAATATCAAGTTAGTTGTAAGTAACAACAGATTAGTGGCAACAAAATGATCTAGAAATAGACATGGCTGTATTTAATTTAGTCTTGTTGATGAGTGTCGTTGACTTGTAGCACCAAACTGCTGGTAGACAAACTGTTGAAGGGATAATATGTCTTAGCTAATAAAACTTCACAATAACTTGAACAACTTCCTTGTGAACAAAACTAAATATAACATTAATAATACTTGTGATCACATGAAATAAATGTAGTAGACTTAAGTCATAAAATTTCTTACAATCTAACTCACTACAATAACACAACCTTTCAGTCTTACGTTCTGGAGTCGTCTCCCCTAACTAAGACCAAGTGACGACAATGCCACTTTCGCATCATTCACATCCAATTGCTAACCTCTTCCCACAGTCACCATAAAAAAACACACTTCATAACACTTCTGCTTGTCCAACATTCTTTCACTGAATCAAACCTCAATCACCATGTTTCTAATCAGTACTAGTTACATTTAGCAGACACTTTGGCAGGTATTGGAAATAATAGTGCAAATTTGATGACTAATCAAACTTTTAAAAACTCTAAATTAGATTCTTATTTCTGTACCTTGATATCTGTCAACAAAAACAACTGATACATTTGAACCTAAGGAAGAACAAAAAGAATCTGAAATATAAAAGTGTCACAAAAACTTGAAAGAGTTCAAGGTAACAAAACTTAATATATAGATATCAATGGCAGATTGAGGCGAGAACCTAAAAAATTGGAATTTAATTTTGTAGTTTGATATCTGTAAACAAAAAAAATTAAACTGCAGTAAAAAAGAGCGTAATTAAACATTTCAAATATATTAATTCATATGTTGCTAGTGAAACAGAAATAACCAAAGTGGTTCTGGGAGTAACAAACAGGACTACAATTTGTAAAAACAGTGTGGATTATACATTATATAGAATAATGAAAATCAAATATATTTATTTATAACGGTTATCAATACTAACATATATATATATATATATATATATATATATATATATATATATATATATATATATATACGTGCGCATATATATAATATTATATACGTGCGCATATATATAATATTATATAAGTGCGCATATATATAATATTATATACGTGTGCGTGTGTATATATAATATTGTATACGTGTGCGTGTGTATATATAATATTATATACGTGTTCGTGTGTGTGTATATATATAAAATGTATACGTGTGCGTGTGTATATACATAAAATGTATACATGTGCGTGTGTATATATATAATATTATATACATGTGCATGTGTATATATATAATATTATATACATGTGCGTGTGTATATACATAAAATGTATATGTGTGCGTGTGTATATACATAAAATGTATATGTGTGCGTGTGTATATACATAAAATATATATGTGTGCGTGTGTATATACATAATATTATATACGTCTGCGTGTGTATATACATAAAATGTATACGTGTCCATGTGTATATACATAAAATGTATACGTGTGCATGTGTATATACATAAAATGTATACGTGTGCGTGTGTATATACATAAAATGTATACGTGTGCGTGTGTATATACATAAAATGTATACGTGTGCGTGTGTATATATATATAAAATGTATACGTGTGCGTGTGTATATATATAATATTATATACATGTGTATGCGTGTGTGTATACAATATTATACAAATGTGTGTACACACACACACATATATATATATATATATATATATATATATATATATATATATATATATATATATATATATATATATATATATATATATATATATATATATATATATATACTATATATAAATATATATATCTCTCTCTATTTATATATATATATACTATATATAAATATATATATCTCTCTCTCTATTGATATATTTATATATATAGACATATATATATAAAGAGAGAAAGAGAGAGTTGACAGAATACTTGAGGTGCCCGAACAGCCAATAGGACACTTGAAGTTAAAAGGACAAGCACTTGTTACGACACTTGTGGTACCCCAATGACTGATCAGACACACTTGAGGTGAACAACAGTTGGTATGATGGATAACATGGCTAACAATTTATAGCAAACTTAAGGTACTCCAACTTTAATAGGAGAATTGTGGTGCCCTAACATTTATTAGGACACTTGTGGTGCCCAAATGGTTAGTAGGAGAGAAGAGGTGCCTTACCTACTGATAGGACACTTGAGGTGCCCCACCACACATTAGGACACATGAGGTGCCCTACAAATCAATAGGACACTAGAGGTGCAATACCAATTGATAGGATACTTAAGGTGCCCTACCAATTGATAGGATATTGAGGTGCTCCAACAGACATTTGAGGTGCCTAAAAAGGTGCTGGGACACTTATGGTGCCCCAACAGCTGATTGGACAGACTTGAGGTGAACAACAGTCAGTATGATGGATGAGATGCCTAACAATTGTCAGAACACTTGGAGTGCCCCAAAAATAAGATTATTGAGGTACCCAACAGTTGTTAGGATAAATGAGATGCCCCAACAAATGATAGGACATTTGAAGTGCTTCAACAATAGATATGATAACTTAGGTGCTTCAACAGTTAAAAGGATATTTGAGGTGACCAAACAGTCGTTAGGACACTTGTGGTGCCCCAATAGCTGACAGGACACACTTGAGGTGCCCAACAGTTGGTATGAGGGATGAAGTATTCCAACAATTGATGACCATATAGATGCCCAACAGTTGGAAGGTATTGATATTTTGGATTTTTGGCACATCAGCACAATTAAGGGCATGTCGTGCCCTAAATCCCTCAAGGGTTATTCCCCTTCAAAGCTCAAGAGCTAAATTTAATAAAGTTGGGTCATTAAAGACAAGATTCATTCACAGCTCAGATGGTGCAAATAGTAAAAATGTACATAAATTAATAAAAATCCATTTTAAATATTATATATTCACAATTACTTTGCCCTATCATAAATTCAACACTCATAGACAGTTGAAGGTGCAGCAACAATTAATATGACTATATCAACAAGATATTATTGTCAAATTATTATGAATTATTGACTTATATGTATTTATCTAATTGTAATAATTTATATTTGAAAAAGATTCTAAGTAGGTAACAGGAGTTAAATCACATGGTAAGAATAATGTTGGGTCTTGGATTTGAAAATACTGTCGGTGTGAACAGTATAAGCAATATATGAACTTGTATGTGTGGAGGAATATAGGTATACTCAAGCTATGAAAGTAATGTTTTAACTGTGATGCTGGTCACTGTAGCTCTGTGTAATCAACCAACTCATGTGACGCAGGCCTGTATTCTTAAAAAAGACTGATGTAAACAATCCCCAAGTAGGTCAATGGTGATATGGTTAGCTGACTTTGGACTGTTTTTTAACACAGTTGGGTCAAGCCAGGCCGACACAGTAGAGGGCCAGCAGAGTTAAGGTGAGAACCAGATTCAAGTATAAGTTGTGTAAAGCTGTGATATTCAGATACTGACTGCTGCTAATTGTTACGTTTTTAATTGTTTTTTTCTCATCATTGATTGCACTCATTAAAATGTTTTGGAGCCCAAGTTTTCAATTTAGCCGTATTATTCTGTAACAATAAGAACTGTAATTGTACATTTTCAGACAGGATAATAGTAAATTTGTGTCAATATATATTATATCTCTCATAGTGTAAAGTCAGTAATTTTGTGCAGTACAAGTATATATATTGTACTGAAGTTGAACTGTAATTGTAAATTTTGACACAGGCAGACAGTAAATTTGTGTATATTATATATCTCATCAAATAATAGTAATTTTGTGCAGAAAAAGTATATATATTGTATTAAAGTTGGACAGTAATTGTAAATTTTGACACAGGCAGTTATTTTGTGCTGATGTATATTATATATCTCAAGTAACAGTCAGTAATTTTGTGCAGTAAAAGTATATATATATACATTCTATTGAAGTTGGACAGTGAAAAGATTAAGAAGCACTCTTCAAAGTGATGAGCTATATCAGTGTTAGTATTAAATGACATTACAGGAAGATAATCGGTATTGAAATATATTACTGATAATTTTGATTTTCATTTTTAATTTGTAAATGTTCTATATTTAGAAAGCTGGTGACAGTAGTGTTCTGGTCAAAATTTGGTATCACTGATATTGTGTCCTTGTTAGAATTTTTTTCTTGATGTGTTATATATATATATGTATATGATCAGAAATTAAGGTTCTAGAGGTCGCATATTTCACACTAGTAGATTTTTGTGTTTAGACTATTGTTTTGTTGAATGTTTACATTGTATTCATATTGTGCACAAATGCTTGGGGTGTTGAAGTGGTTGGTATTGGTATCTGTAAGTATATGTAGTATTTCTTGAACATTTTCTCTTTTTCCTGCTGTGCTGGTTTGTTTTTATGTATAAACCAAATCTTGCTTTTGGAACAGGATGTGCTTTAGGGTAAGAGAGTGAGGTCAATGTGTTGCTTGAATCCTCCTCAATTTAATCAAAGTTTTCAGTGCAAGGACACTCAGTCATCATCATATCATCATTTATGTAAATGTAACATTTTGGTATAAATTTTGTTACATTTGTTTTTACATTATAATATTTTATTAATTTTGTTTTCTCCTTGTTAGGACAATTATATGAAGAAATAATATATTGTACAAACATAATTGATTGTGACATTGATTATTAGATTGTTGACAATTGAGTGTGTTATGTTAATCACAATAGTATTGGCTTGATAATATTGTCAGTGATTGTAAACTATAAAATATATTAGATATCATAATTATATATAAAAGAGTACAGAATGCATTGGTACATTTGATAAGTATTAATAGATACATGGATGGATATATTGAATTAAGGAAAGTTGCTGAATTGTTTGGTCTTAAAGATGAAGAAAAGAAAGATGTTTTGACATAAATGGAAAGGAAAGAAAATCAAGTTGATATTGAAAGAGTTGGCGAGAGCAGAAAGAGAAGAGAGAAATGCTGAAAGAAATTAAAAGGAAGCAAAAACCAGACAAAGAATTAGAATTTCAAAAAAAAGAAACTGAAAAATAAAAGCTGCAAGCCGAAACAAGGGTGACAAAACAGAAACTACCAAGCGTGATTATAAAGAGACTATCTAGAGGCAAAAAATGAGGGACTTAAAAGAAACTGATGACATACATAGTTATTTTCAGACTATCTGTAAAACTTGCAATTACAATGAAAATTATGTTCTAATATATTCATCTGTAAACTGAGTGGCAAGACTAAGAGTGTTATTAACTCATTAATAAAAGAACAAAGAAAGAAATGCATCCTATTAAAAGCAATATTATTGGAATCTAAATCACCAAAGAGAAATTTAACATCAACATCAAAGACAAGAATCTAATTCTCTAAACTATAATGTACCAAGAAATAGATAAGGAATCGAAAATCAGAATAGATAGCAAAGTAATAATGTTAATATAAATGAAGTTCAAGCTACAGTATATAATATTGAAGTAGAACTGGAATTTTTTCCAGCATATGTTAATGGTGTACTAGTGAAATATACCACAGTCATTACAAATGATAAACATGTTACACAAGATATATGACAGGTATAACTAAGAAGATATAACAGGCTTAACTAAGATTATATGGCATGTAAAACTAAGAAAATATGACAGGTAATATAAGACTATGAAAATATGACAGGTAAAACTAAGAACTTATGACAGGTAAAACTAAGAAAATAGGACAAGTAAAACTGAAAAAATAGGACAGGTAAAACTAATTATGTCCCAACTATTATTCAACTGAACCAAAATAACTGGTTATTTTACAAACTCATTCTTCTATGAGTTTTGTTTAATGCCTTTTAACATTCCAAGTTATGATGATGCTTTGTCCAAGGCATTGTAGCACGTGAAAAAAAGCAAAACAAGAAAAAGGATGTGCACTGCTGGGTTGTCTACAAATGCACAGACATAACCAACTATTTCGTCTTGGATCAACAATTCAATTGATGACTATATTACTACATCTAGTCCTCAGCTAAAAATCCTCAATTTTTCAAAAATTAATGCAATATCCTTTCCTATAATAACGAAGATGGTCATGGAGACCGATCTTCTTTGAAAAAAAGTCCTCAACTACATCCTTTAAACATGAAGATGGCTGCAGAGCCCAGTCTTCACTTTTAAAATTCCTCCGTTAATCATTCCTATAAACACGAAGATGGCTAAGGAGTCCAGTCTTCGCTTTTAAAAGTCCTCCCTTAATCATTCCTATGAACACGAAGATGGCTAAAGAGTCCGGTCTTCGCTTTTGGAAAGTCCTAATCTATACTTAGTAAAGTCATCAATTAAATGTGTTTTCTCCGCAACTATTTAGTTGGTCTGCATGTGCAAATGTTGATTAGTGTGAGTTGCATCACGAGTAAGGTCACGCCTGCTTGCACACCTAGAACAGAGACGTGCTAACGGAACTCTTGAAAGCTGACACGTCTGACCCATCTGAGGGTCAGCTTCAACCAACCGTTACCACTTTATACAGCTGGTGCATGCTATCGTAAAGAATGAGGTGTATTTTAAATATATCATATGAGCCCTTTTTTTTCATTTAGACAAATGAGAAAAAAAATCAAATTAGCATCTGTTTAATTCAGTAAAATGTTATCCTTCTGTGGATGTTAGGTCATGGGAAGGGGTTTGACACATGCGCAAAATATTATCTTGCAGATCTGATTATTTACACTTAAATTAATATTTCAATTATTTGTACAGACGATGACCTAATTTTGTTGCTAGGTTACGAATGTTAGGAAATTATGTAACGAAAGTTTTCATAAGGTCAAGTTTTATCCAAAAAATAATTTTTGACTTATTGGACTGACTAAATCCTGTGAACCCCAGGGGGATCATATGGCCCCAATCACACTTCTCCATCGAACTTGGTTCTGAGCAGCTTTCTTCATCTGCTTCCATGTCATACCAGTACCCTCAGGACCAAGAAGACCGACATCTTCCAAGGATTGTTTTAGGCCTGCCCACTTTTCTCTTTCCTTGAGGATTCCACTCACGTGATTTCCTTGCAACTTTGGCAGTTGGTTTCATCCACTTTTTTATTTCCTGGCTATAGGTTTTTTACTTGGTTCTCCCCCACATGTTGACAGGAAATATATTTTCACCGCCTGCGTTTCCTGTCGGTCCTTAGCCTGGAAAAAGAATGACGGGTGTTTCACAATGGCTATATTAGCTAAGCAATGGGTCTACCGCATACAGGTAAACATGGCATGGGGCCTACGAGACAAAAAGTTTGGTAACTACTGATTTAATATGTAAGATCATTTGTGTTATAGAGCAGCAAGTTCTTTCATTACATGTACGAAAGAAAATTGATATTGATTTCACGTAATTTATACTTGAAAAATAAACGTGTAAGCTATGTACGCATTTAGTTGTTAATTTCACATGTACACATCTTTGACCAGTAAATGGCTGAATTTCAAAGGTTAACGTCCAACCTTACACAGCATGTATATTTTTCTTATTTATGGTAGTCAATGTCTGACGTCACTTTTTCCGCCCGAAATTTATGTTTTTTTTTTTTCCATTTTGGTTCAAACAGATGAGTGTTAGGGTTACCTGGGTCAGTGCTTTTTTTTAGAAGGAATCACATGACATTAAGTGTATTGTTAGTTTTTTTGCTGTTGACATTGCTCATAGACCAATTATTTCCGTAATATACATAACCAATTTGCGATCATTATTTTTGGACGCTGAAAATATTAACTTTTAACATTGTTTAATATTTCATAGTTATGGCTTTTCTGAACACCACTAAATAACACCCTTCCACGGCTGCTACATTTTGTTTATTGTGTTTGTCTGCAGAGTCAAATCTGGGTTAAAAACTTAAATACTGGGTATCCATCTTAAAAAAAAAAAAAAAAAGCTCAGACGCTTATATGAAAAATGACGTTTGAGTTTTTACGGCTTGATAGATTCGGTTGACAAATGACGAATTGGGGTTTCGCTTGAACTATTAAAAGTCAAATGAAATCATGCCGTAAAAGTTGCTGAGTATCATTCTATTTTTTCTTTCCGTAACGTTCCTTAGTGCAATATATATTCTCATCATGTATTCTAGAATGAATATATTGCATTCAATACCATCAACTAAAACCGAACATCGCGTATTACTAATTATAAATACAAGTGCTTTTAATCGCGTCACTACGTGTAAAAAAATCTTCACATGTTCACATGAACATGAAGTGTAAAAGTCATATGAAGATGAAAGGGGAAAACTGTAGGAATTACCGAACAACAGCGACATGATGGAGAAAAGGGGAACTAACCTGTATTTTCCTTATAATTTATGAGTTATTCCCCCTTCGCGTTCCAAGATGATTACAATCTAATTTCCCATGAGCTTTAAGATGGCTATGAAGTCCAAAATGGTGCTTTCAAAAGCCGACTACGCACAAGGAGCGGGGTAGGCTGCGTCTGTTACTGAGCTGATAATTTTCTACTCGCTTTTTTATGTATAAATATCTCAATTCAAATCAGAACTTAATGAAGGGTGGAACCTTGATGCTTTACTCAAATAACGGCTCTAACGATTTTCCCACAAATTTAACAGTTGATGAATATGGCTGAACTAATGTTATACTGCTGTGCAGGGCCCCACCAATTGATACCCACGCTACCTGCTAACTGTTGTAACAAAAATGCAAACAAAATCTCTATGGCCATGTTACAAGGTCTCAAAGAGCTCTCAAAAACCTTCCTACAGGGAACAATACTAGAACAAAGAAGAAGAGGAAGAAAGAGAAAGCAATGGGAAGACAACGTAAACAAATGGACAGGCCTGGCATTGAAGGAGGTTCTATCCAAGATCCAATCCAAAAGACATAGAGGATGAAGAACGACCGTCACCAAATCTTGCGTGGTGCCCCAACGGTCTTAGGGATAGGTGAAGTGATTCATTATTTTATAAGTTTGCTTTAAATATTATTGTAAAAGTGTTCGCAAAGAGCGGTTTCTCGTGCATTTCTTGATCTTTCACTTAGGACTCAAATCTTGGGTCCACGGAACTGTTTTAATGAACAGAAGAAGGGGTGAAGGCGATTAACTGGCGCCTAAACCACTAAGCTTTGGCTAGAAGGGACTCATTAGCCTTCGCTTGCAACCCACCTAGCAGAAGGAAAACTGAATTCAAACCTCAGCTGCCTTGCAGATATACTAAACACAGCGATTCTTATGCAGTTTGCAGCACATAGCGCTATGCCCTGTCAGAGCCTGCGACCTCGCTGATCCCAAACTGTATATGCTTTAAATGTGAACTTTATCTTTCAGAGCTCGAAAGTTGTTCAAACCTTTATCTTTTTATCAGGCTGGCATCGTCTCAAATTATCCTCCAGCGTAATTATTTAGTCACCTAGGTAACCGCTTGTTTGACAAGGAAGGAATGCATCCCCATTTTCAATTTTAATTATTTTGTTTTGTTTTAAATGTAGACAAAATGAAGCTATTTAAATCTGTATTGAAATGAAATACACCAATGTTTCATTTGATTGCCTGGAATATTGAAAGGATTACCCAAAGTACAAATCATACATTCACAAATGAAATAATTACATTAATGGGGTGTGAAAATTAAAGTTACGACCTGCTTAAATGTAATCCATTATCGTAGATCCTAGTGGACATCTCAAACACACCGAATTTATTTTTTCACTTACGTAGACCCCTGGGGGGTCTATACAGACCTCTTTGGGAATCACTGCACTACATAAATCATTTCAAAAAATTACACACCTTGACCAGTTAATTAGTTTTTATGCTACAATAGAAATTAATTGTTCAGTATTCAGATATATGGCAAAATATTCTAGGTTTTGACCTCTTAGATAATAAAACCCGTTGTTTATCCGACATCCATTCTCGGAACTTGTTGAAACATTGTCCCTAACAAAACCTGAATCAAGAACTCAAAATTAACCAACTAGTCAAACAATTATTGGCGACTCAATATAATATTTGATATAAAAAGGGAAATAACTTCTTCATTGTGAGAGACAGAGACAGAGAGAGAGAGAGAGAGAGAGAGAGAGAGACAGAGACAGAGAGAGAGTGACAGAGAGAGAGAGACAGAGACAAAGAGAGAGAGACAGAGACAGAGAGAGAGACAGAGACAGAGAGAGAGACAGAGAGAGAGAAAGACAGAGAGAGAGACAGACAGAGAGAGACAGAGAGAGAGAGAAAGACAGAGAGAGAAGGAGAGAAAAAGAGAGAGAGAGACAGACAGACAGACAGAGAGAGAGATAGAGAGACAGAGATAGAGACAAGACAGAGAGAGAGAGAGAGATAAAGAGAGACAGAGAGAGAGACAGAGAGAGAGACAGGGACAGAGAGAGAGACAGACAGAGAGAGACAGACAGTGAGAGAGAGAGACAGAGAGAGAGACAGACAGACAGAGAGAGACAGAGATAGAGACAGACAGCGAGAGAGAGAGACAGACAGACAGAGAGACTAGATAGTGCTGTAAATATGGAGTTCTTCTCCTTAGACAAGCTTTCTGTTTGTTTTTTTGTTTTTTTTTTGTTTTTTTAAGTATTTTCATATTTTGCTTGTTTCTGTTACTATTGTTTATATTTGGAAAGCCTAACGAAAAGGGAAAAGAAACATATCTCTCTGCGCTTGAACTTGGCTTGTCCTGAGGCTCGACACCCGTCTCGGCCAGAGTTGTGTTTACTGAGCGCCTAAAGGCAGCCTAAAGGAAACCATCTCCCCCCCCCCCCCCCCCACTGGTCCGCAAATGAGATTGGACCAAAGCGCTCTGAGCATGATATAAGCATGAAAGTAGCGCTATATAAAAGCTATTATAATAATATCGTGGCAGAACACTCTCTAGAAACGAAAAGATAATGAAAATGACCTGCGTATCGCCAAGGCCAGTGCATCCTATGGCAGACTGTCTAAAAACTTCTAGAACAGACGTATCTATGGATCTATCGAGCCGTCATCCTCCATTGCTCTATGCATCAGAAACATTCCAGGCTCACATAGGTCTCATCAGCCACATGAGGAGGCATACAATCCCAGTGCAAAGCCCTCAGCCAACCTGGATGACAAAGTGGTCATTATCAAACCATGATGGACGAACTATATGTACACAGCTGTTAATATGAGGCCAGTTTTTTTAAAAAATATAACAAACTGGATTACAAACAATGGTACATTTTTCCAATACATACTAAATATAAAGTGGTTAGGAAAGATCTTAGAAATCACATATGATGACCACGTCAAAAGCGAAGAGATATAGAGACAGACTTAGTAGAGCGATGATGCTCTAAGCATGAAAGTAGCGCTATATACTTAAAAAAAAGGTTAACTAATACTTTATGGCCATATTACAGACAGAGGCGGAGTCAGGAAGGCTTTGGGGGCACAATGTCATGGGCGCCACCATCAGGAGGGCGCCACACAAAGCTTATATTTCAATGTGTTGGTCCTAAACATAGGGTGGGGGGCGCAAATAATGTACCTTGCTCTTGGCGCACGTTTTTCTCACTACGCCTCTGATTACAAGAACCTCAGGGCTCACAAAGACATTCCTTCAGTACTGGAAGAAAGAAGAAAAGGCAGACAGCTAAAGCAATAGGAAGACAGCATAAATAGATGGGTCTGCCATTGAATAAGATTCTATCCAAGCAAAAGACAGAGAGGAATGGATAAACATAGAAAATAGATCTTGTGTGGTGCCCCAAAGGTCAAACAGACTAAGTGATAGGTGAAGTTGAAGGCGACGCTAAAGTATGTCTTCAGACTCAAGTTCAGAGGCACCTACTTCTGAACTTTTATTTAAACTAATTCCCTCTAGAGAACCAATGGAAATATTGATCAACTCTGAACTTTCACCTTTCACCTACATTGCAAACTCTTCTCCTTCTAACCTGCAGATTAAAATCTAGATAAGTGAATCACATTTCTATGGTTTTTAATAAAATTAGGAATATCTAAGTCATATCATATCATATCATATACATTGTGCAATTAACATAATTATATGTCAAGACGGAAATAACTTACTTGAGCAGATCAAAGTTAAAGTATATATATATATATTTATATATAGACTACACAAGCTTACAGAGCTTTAACTTTGAGACTTTGAGATCCACGGTCTGATAAATTCAGGTAAATTTTTCCACCTTATATTAAATTTTAAAATTGTTTTAATATCTTCAATCTTGGGTATATATACCACCTTTACTATGTACTGTAACATGTTCTTAAATCGTGTATGTCAGGACTATTGTATAAGCTTATAGCTCACATATCGCACCAAAGGGCCTGGCTGAGGTTATAGGAGGCCCCAGGCATAGTGAATGGGAAGGCCCCAAAGAAATAGAATATAACAAAACATTAAGGCCGAAAAATACACAATGAATTTAAATTCTTCCTGTATTTATACTCAAATTAACAAATATTTGAATTCATAAAACGTCGACTAAAAAATTACGTTTCTATCTTTCGTCAAAAGGAAGAAACACTGGTCTTCTATCATATGTTGTCTAACAAGTAGATGTAAACACTGGTCTTCTATCATATGTTGTCTAACAAGAAGTTGTAATCACTTCTGAATTAACTTTAAATATTAGAATAGACGGACAGCTGGGCTAGTATTCAAAGAGCCATAGAGTACTGCTATGCTTACGATTTGATCAATATTTTGGTATTTATATTTTAAAAAAAATTCTTAGAGCCCATTAAGAGACCCCGCCAAAATGGAAGGCCCTAGACGGCTGCCTAGTTTGCCTATGTCCTGACACCAATAGCTAGCCTTCATTCTAATAACTACGCTTGGAAAATGTATGCATTGTTTTTATTCTTGATTCTTTTATTGTTGAGTTTTGAATTGGTTACCGTAGCAGCACATCCCAAAGATGAAGGTTCTGGTTCTGATGCTATGTCTGGCCTTGACCTATGGTGTTCTGGCACAGCTTCCGTTGGTTGGAGATGTAAGTACAGACATATTGACCAAATAATGACTAATTGATGGAAAAAAAGTTACAAATGATGACAAATAGAAGTATTTCAGACCTATTAATAAATTTTTGTTGGGCAAATTAAAAAAAAAACAACAATCAATATATATAGCTCCTCCTTTGTGGTCGAAGATGAGCACATTTCTCATTCCCTATGGACTCGAAGATGGCTGTCAAGTCCAATCCTCGCGTTAAAAAGCCGGCCGCATACGTGGCATGGGTAGATTTTGGTCAGTTGCAGATAGGCCTGCTTCTTCTCTTACAAATGGAAGATATTCATTTCTAACACTAGAACATTGTCCCATTCTTTTCCCCTTATACTAAGACTATAAGGGGGCTTGGCAGTTGAATGGTAAAACAATTAGCTTCCGATCCGAGGACAACCTAAGCCAAAAATCTTCTTGTAAATACAAAACTTCTCATTAATAAACAAGTCTATCTTTTAGTCTAAGTGTAGTAGTATACCCCCTCCACCAGAGACTTCAAGATATCAGATGAATTATCCCTCAGGTCTATGATATTGTAATGCTTTCACCGACAAAAATATATATAAAAAAAAACACGCTTGGAACAGCCATAGGCTTCACTTTCTCGGTCGTTTAACAGTCAGGACCTTTAGCAAGAGATAATTTCAACCTATCATGGCTCTCTCAAAAGGAGTTTGATTATTATTATTATTATTATCATTATTATTATTATTATTATAGCTTTTATATAGCACTACTTTCATGCTTATAGCATTCTCAGAGCGCTTTTTGGTCCAATCTCATTTGTTGACCAGTGTGTGTGGGGGGGTATCTAGTAGTTGGTTGTCCGTGCTGCCTTTAGGCGCTCAGTAAACACAACTCTGCCCGAGTCGGGTGTCGAACCTCGAGCCCCTTTCTAGGTAGCCAAGCCAAGCCAAGTTCAAGCGCACTTAGCCTCTCGATTATGATGATCCCTTATATCCACTCATCTGTCTCAACACCTGCCTGACAGTAACACCACCAAAAGACATGGAAAGATAACTCTTTTATTTCTTCAAGTTGGACTAGAGTTATCTCACGTAACATTTGTGGCGAAAAAAAAAGGGGGGGGGGGGGGGAGAACAAGTAATTTTCTCTGTATTCACCCGTCACTAAATAGCAGGGCTGGACTTCACCATTGCGGGCCCTATACGTCACTAAATAGCAGGGCTGGACGTCACCATTGCGGGCCCCATGCGAAACGAATTGCGCAGGTCCCAGTTTGGGTAGGGATACGGATGATAATTGAAAATTAAGAGTTTGTATTAGAAAAAAAAAATTTGCATTTTATTCATTCTTTGCTACGTACAGAATTACTTGACGAGCCTTGCGTGTAGCAAGGTATATCATATAAATTCTGTTTCTTACATAGATCACGCTCAATAGCAAGAATTGCCAAATGTTTCAAGCTTAAATTGAACAAAGATAGGTGTATTGTATGGTAAGTTTACGTCTAAAAAAAAACAATAAATAAATAAAACTAATAGAAACATATTTAGTTTTACGCACTCTGTCTGCCCGTCTGTCTGTCTGGTACAAAGTTTGTACATGTTATTTCTCCCACACCCATTCTCAGTTCGGGTTCAAACTTTGCACAATTATTTAATTAATTTGGTTGGTAATTAAATATTTTGTTTTATATCTAAAATGGGTAATAACTTCTACATTATTGAGAGATTGTTATTGCTACAGCAGTTAACGCCGAGGTGGTCAATTGTAGTCAACTTGAATTTTCATTTGACTGGACCGATAAAGAGTATCTAATCTATCTTATCTGGTTGTAAATGTGATGTTCTTGCCCTTTCATTGAAATCTGAAAGATTTTAAAATATTTTCCTACTTATATATTTGGTTTAAATTCTTTAAAATATTGAATAATTGAATTAATACCCAACAGAGGATAGTAATGTCGTGCACGATTGTTATGTTACAGGCAGAGATTTGGAATTAAATATATTAGAATAAAAAAGAAGCTTTGAGAAATTTGTTGAAATCAAAGATGTTGACAATGTAATGGACGCGAAGTTGAATTATATTTTATTATATATTATAGAACTAACCGATTTAAAAAGTCTTCAGTTTTATTTGGACGCTATCAATGCAAAACGTTTTCATTTTTTTATCGAATTTTTTGTGTAAAGATTTTTTTTCTTCATAGATAGCATTTATCTCCCTTGACTTGCTCTCGCGTCATTTGTAAGCGGTCAATGATACATTTAAAAAAAATTAACACCCGTAAAATAAGAAGGCGGATGAAATTGACATTTGAACAAATAATAATGATCTCACTTAAAAAAATACGTATTCATCGTTGTAAAGGTATAAAATCGATCTATACAAAGTTGACCTATTTTCTGAACTGAGCTTAGGTCCTACAAATTACTTAATACAAGCCCTGCGCATTGGTGCTTTAACATTTTGTCCAGGGTGGCAAACAGCAGCGGACAGGGCGTCAAAATAGGCCGGGCATTTCTGTACTATCAGGCCATTATTTTGTATATAATGGGTATATAATTCTACCTGTCCTCAAACGTGCTTGTGATCTGTCGCGCATATGATGTAAGGGTCATCTGTTTCGGAAAAGTTAATCTTTTTTTTTGTGGCCCACGGTTTACAAGGGTGTCATGTGACCACCACAATGACTAGCCTCCTTCACTTTTCCCCAACTATTGTCAGGTACTCATTAGAGCTGGGTGGATCCCGAAATGAAAATCTCAGTCTAGGATTTGAACCTGGGACCCCTCGTTGAGTAAAACCAAGCTTTTCCACTCAGCCAACACACCTCTTGCCCACGGATGAAGGCTATTACGTTATTTAGGAAAACCTGTTCTATTTAATTAAAGTCTGTCAAAGATTTCGTAAAAAACACGACGCTTAAAGGGTCACTTTTATAAGGATTATTATTAAGCCTTTAACAGCATGTGTAAAAACGGCATTCCTGCGGCCACTCCGGTGGCCCTACAGACTTACCGGGCCCCGGCTCTCTCTCTCTCTCTCTCTCTCTCATGCTCTATTTTTGATGCCTCTTTCTTCTTTCCCTCATATGTTATTAAATGGTTTCGGACGCCCTTTTTTAAAAATCTCCTTCATAAATAATGTCATGAGCTTCATAACCTTTGAAACATGCTTACAAAGACAGTTTGTGTGGAAACACAAACTCAAAATCTGCCCCCAAAAGTGGTCCACTCACACACGTAAAAAGGCGGGTTTCAATATTTTCAGAAAAATATATCACACTGAAATTTAATCAAAGGCAAATGACAAAAGAGAATGGAGAAAGAAGGTTGGCAGATCTTGTGTGGTGCCCCAGTAGACCAAGTGATAGGTGAAAGAGAAGATGTTTGATGTGAACCTGACATAACTAATAATAATAATAATAATAATTTTATTTATAGAGCGCTGTTAAACAAAATGTAGGCTCAAGGCGCTGTGATAACATTACAAACATAAACATGAGAGCTAAAATGACAAACTAATCTAAAAAATGTAAACAGGTAGGTCTTAAAGTTCTTCTTGAAAGTAGTGTAGCATGTTGTCTGTCTGAGATCAATGGGGAGTGAGTTCCAAACCTTTGGTCCGTGCACTGAAAAAGCCCGCAGATCGTAGCTTTTGATGGAGAAACGTCGCCCCAGTAGAAGCATTAAGTCCATTGAGCACAGAGCTCTCTGGGGGACATATGGAGTCATCAGTTCTTTAAGGTACATGGTCATCTCATTGTTATATATACACTGATGACAAAGTGTAGCCACCTTGTAGTCGATTCTCGCTTTCAAGGGAAGCCAATGGAGTGTACGCCAGAGCGTAGTAGCAGAATCTCGTCTTGTTATTCTAAGCGTTGTTCTAAATATGTTGCAGCTTTACTATTTTGTCATCGGGTATACCTGCTAGCACGGCGTTTCAATTGTCAGGGCTGAAGAGTATGAATGTCACAGCTAGCTTTTTTGTTGATTCGGTTGTTAGATATGGTCTGATTTGGCCTACCTGCGCAGCTGCAGATAAAGACCTTTGCAGAGCTGACTTATGTATGGGTCGAAAGATAGTGTGGAGTCGAAGAAAACTCCAAGATTCCGCACTACATGGACATAAGGAACATGGCAGTTCGTGATAAAAAGAGAATCTGTGCTCTCGACTTTTGAGACGTTGTTCCGAGTGCCAATCTTAATTATTTCTGTCTTGTTATCGTTCATCTTGAGCTTATTCTCAACCATCCAATTGCTCACCCTTGCAACGGTACTACTGATTTTCTCTGCCAGATGCGACACCTCTGAAGTTACTGAGGAATCGTATAACTGTGAGTCATCGGCAAAGAAATGGTATAAAGATGCCGGTAGGCCGTATGACACCGCTGAGTGGATATGTATACATAGTGAACAGTACTGGGCCTAGAACTGATCCTTGGGGAACTCCGTACTTCAAGAGTAAGTTTGTTGATTCTTTCCCGTTAACAACGACAGGTTCAGTCAAGCCACTTTAGGACGATTCCTGCTAAACCAAAAGTGACAGAGAATCTGGCCATCATAATTTCATTGTATAGCGTATCAAAGGCAGCGCAAAAGTCCAGCATGGAAATTATTGATATGGGGCCTATGTCGGAATTGTGAAGTAAGTCGTTTAGTACCATGACCACTGATGTCTCTGTGCTACGGCACTTCCTATTTTGTTTTTTGTTTTTTGAAATGAAGAAAGTAACAGTTGCTTTAGAAATTTGTATAGTCTAAAATATCATGATGTCGGATTATCAATATCTTTTTTAGTTTTTTAGTTGACGAGATCTAAACGAAAGGACGGACGGACAGACAGACCACACAAAACTAATAGCGTCTATTCCCCTTTCGAGGGCCGCTGAAAGAAAAAGCTTATGCTAAGTAGGTTAGTTCTTATTTGAATACAAATCTTAAAACCTATAAAGTAAAAACAACAAGTTACACTTCTTCTGGTGTTATCGATTAGTTTTATTTGTCTCTGTAACAAAAGTTGTGTAGGGTTTATAATAAACAAAAAAAAAAAGTGGATATTTGAAATCGTGCGCTATTGACGACAAAATGCCCCTTCTATACGTAAAGGTGAGAAGATTCCAGAACATGATGTTCTATTTATTTACCAGTCACGTCTTTGTCTCTTTTCTCTCTTCCAAGGTACGTCCCGCTTCAAGTCAAAGTAAAAGTGGATACAAGGGTCATCACCATCATCAGGCTTTCTCTGTGTGAGGGCTGGAAAGGTTGAAGGCCTCTCTTGCAAAAGGTTCTGACAGATAGATGAACGGATGAGATATTAAAGATAGACTAAGGAGTGTTTTTAAATTTTGTTGGTGAATACATTATAATGTTATTGACGTGAAAGATATTATTTAAATTATTAGACATCTTGAAATTTCTTGGAGTTTTTTTTTTTTTTTATATAATTCTACACTGAGACCAAAAGATAGACTAAAGGGTACGTTTTGTATGCACAAGAAGAGTCTTAGCTCAGTTCATAATAGTAAAGTAAAAGTTCCCCTTTAAGACCTTTCGATCTATATGGATGATAATGTTAAGGTCATCTTTTTGTTTTGCCATCGGTTAACGAGCAGGGTGTCGTGTGGCCAGCACAACGACCAACCGCATTTACTTTTCCAAACTAACGTCAAGTACCCATTAGAGTTGGGTGAACTCAGGGGCGCCCTAAAAAATCTAGAAGCACAAAATAGCTGTTTTCACCCAGATTCAAACAATGGACCACAGGTTCGGAAGTAAAGCGCTTAACCACTCAAGTTAACGAGGTGGTCATATATCCAGCACAACGATATCCCAAAATTCAAAATCCCAGTTTTTAAACGAGATTCAAACCCAAGAGTCATCGGAAGCCAAGCCTATAACCACTCAACCACATCGCTCTTTATATTCTTAGCACAATTGGAACAATGGCGTAGAGGTGGAAATTCATATATTCTTGATTGTAAAATAGTCTTAAAAATAATTAGCCCAACAAAAGTTTATGAAATAGGTTTAAAATACCTCGTTTTGTCATCATTTTTTAACTTTTAGTTGTCATCAGTTTGTCATTATTTGGTCAATATGTCTGTACTTACATCAACAACCAAAGGAAGCTGTGCCAGAACACCGTAGGTCAAGGCCAGACATAGCATCAGAACCAGGACTTTCATCTTTGGGATGTGCTGCTATGGTAATCAACACAAAACTCATCAATAGGATAATCAAAATTAAAAATATTTATACAGTATGCGCAATTATTTATTAGAATGAAGGCTAGGTTTTGATCTCAGGACATAGACAAAAAAGGGCAGCAGCCTCTTAGGGTCTTTGATTGGTGGAATCCTTGAAAAAAAATCAAAGAAATATTTTTTAGAGAAAAAGAAATTGCAAAATTTGGATCAAATCTTAAGCACAGCAGAACTCTATGGCTCTAAGTCTGTGTGATAATTCAAAATTTATACATAAATGTTTAGATCTACTTGTTAGACTACAGATGTTAGAAGACCATTGTTTCTAGATCTACTTGTTAGACTACAGATGTTAGAAGACCTTTGTTTCTAGATCTACTTGTTAGACTACAGATGTTAGAAGACCTTTGTTTCTAGATCTACTTGTTAGACTACAGATGTTAGAAGGCCTTTGTTTCTAGATCTACTTGTTAGACTACAGATGTTAGAAGACCTTTGTTTCTAGATCTACTTGTTAGACTACTGATGTTAGAAGACCATTGTTTCTAGATCTACTTGTTAGACTACAGATGTTAGAAGACCTTTGTTTCTAGATCTACTTGTTAGACTATAGATATTTATATATTTATACAGGAAGAATTTTAATTCAATTCGTATTTTCGGCCTTAATTTCGTAGATGTTGTTTTTTTAAATTTTATTTTGGGCCTTCCTATTCACTTTGCCAAGGGCCTAAGGCCGGCCCTGTTGGTGTGCCATATTTCAACTAAATGCTTATGAAATAGTCCTTGAGATTAGTTTAAATGTTACACTAAATGCAAACGGTGGTAGATATATACAGGCTTGAAGATATAAAAGGAATTTCAAAATTTAATATAAGTTGGAAGAATTTACCTGAATTTATCAGACCGTGTGGATGATACGTCTAGTATCTTTAAGTTAAGCTCTGTCAGCTTTGTGCAGACTATATATATATATATATACTTTATCTTTGGTCTACTCAATTGTGTTATTACCATATTAATTGTCTGGCCAGATATAAACATATTTAGTGCACAATTTCTATGGTCAATTCGACTTATTTATTCATACCTTTAATAACAAAACCATTAGACGACATTTTGATCTGCGGGTTAGGATAACACCATGAGACAAGTAGGTAGAAGGTGAACATTGGTAAAATAGTTGGTAAATATTTCAATTCGATCTCTAAAGGGAAATAATTAAACTAAAAATTCCGGAGTAGCTGCTTCTGAAGACATACTTTAGCGTCTCCTAGCGCTTCACCTATCACAGAAGATCTGTTTTCCGTCTTTAACCAATCATCTCTGTCTTTTGTCTGGATAGAATATCTCATTCAATGGCGGGCCCCGTCCACTCAATTATGTTGCCTTCCTATTGCTTTCTCTGTCTGCCTCTTCTTTTTCAAATACTGAAGGAAGGTCCTTGTCATATGGCCATTGAGTTTTAGTTTGCGTTATATAACAGTAGTTCGCGGGTCATCGCTCTACTAAATCTGGACTGTCATCTCTATCATAAAACAATCTCAATGTCGTGTGGTTGGCCTCAATGTCATCAAAAACCACATGTGTGGCTGTGCTCACATCAAACTCCCACCACACATTGCTGGGTGAGTTTGAACCTTCACATTTTCTACACCAACACTTTGTGTAGTCAGTAGGTCTATAACTTCCATCTTGTCTGACTCCATCTTGAAACTTGTTTACTTCCCTCACACTTCCACTTCCTGTCCTCAAGTTTCTTCTCTCACTCATGTTAGAAAATGGATATGGTTCAGTTGTCTCTGGCCAAAACATTGGTCTGTCTGGACTTGACATTTCCACACTTACTCTAACTGTGAGGTCAGCTGTACCTTTAATGAGTTCATACAAATCTTTGTATTGATATTAATGCGGCTAATTTTGAATGTGCGCAAGAGAGGCATGGTGTCGTTGTAAGTGTCGGGTCCCTAGTGAGTTTATCATGGGGTGTTGAGACGGAGGCGTAGAACAATGGTGTGCGATGAATGTGAGACTCTGAAATACTTGTAGTGCTTGTTCATATGGGTCTGACAGTGCTTCGTCTAGAATATAGGTATTTTGGGAGAAATCTTTTTAAATATTTTTTCAAAGAAATAGTCAATAAGCTTATTTACTTTAAAAAAAAAAATATTTGAAATGTTTAAATAAAAGTTTTATATTAAGAAGTTTTATATATATATATAAAGAATAGTAGAACACTATTAAAAAAACATAACATTAATTATAAAAACTATAAAGAATTATTTGGAAACATGTGCCTGTGCATAAAGGAGATTAGTTTTCAGAACCTGCCCCCCAACAAAACAATTGTTTACAATCCTTGAAGGAACACACGCGCGAACGTCTAAGCACTAGCTTTGGTAGCCGACTTTTTGGCCTAGAGATTAAGCAGCCGACAGTTCTAAAAATACCAAAACAAGATGCAAACAATGTTCACCTATAGTTAAGTACGCAAAAGTTTTAGCTACCAGACTGACTCATTAGTCATTCTATTATCTACTGTATTCTACCGTTGAGCTAAAACAACTTTGATATTGTCATGAACGAAACAGCAGTTGTTTATTTACCCAAAAAAAAAATATTTTAGTCCGCAGCTTCGGCCGAATACGTTTTTAATAAATCGACCTATCAATGTTGGATAAAACAAGCGCTAGATCTATTTATAACCACTCACAATATTTTGTATAGCGAAACTTTCCTTCGTCTCAGCTTTTAAATATAATTTTTTTTTTCTAAATTTCCTCTTCCGGTAAAAAAAAAATATCTTAAAAAAACTTAATCTTAAATTTTTTCCTTTTTTTTTTAAATTTGTATATCTGCAAAACAAGTCTCGTCCTAGTTACAAGATCAACAAAGAGTGCAGTATTTCACGTTGCAATATTTCACGAAGTCCCAGATGCGACCTACATATTTTGCCACAATCAGCCCGGACATAACCATTGTCCGCCGTTGGTCGAGTTATGTTATCTGTTTGCCGTCTACCTCTGTCCTCGGCAGTAAATATTCTTTTGGCGTAGGTGCTCACTATAGCAAAGAAAAGATTTTATTAACTAGCGATTTGAGATTGGAAGTTCACAAACATGCAACAATCACAATGTAGTCTTTCTATTAAAACTTTGCAATATTTCCCTGTGTTTCCCCCTAATTGCAGTATAGCATTAGGATGGAAAAATAAAACTAAGTATATAATAACCTTGCCCTGCAGTGGTTCTTATAAATGTAGCGCTCCACATGGATGGACTATTGAATAGAGACATTTTGAATTGCCGATAGTTATAGCCACAGAACAGAAAGTTATAATCAAGGCTGGCTGGCATTTTTGTATGTTTCATCTGCAATTGAACCTGTATCATCGATGTTTCTTTCTACATCAAATTTTTTTTTTGCTATGGATTTATTTCTATACAATTGTCTTACCTTTTCGTTCACCTGTCCGTTTGTCTTTTAAATCGTTGAGGCATCACATACGATCCGTCGGCGAGTTTTCTCCATTCAGGAAAAGAGACTATACAAACCGACTGCTGCATGTAGACCAGTGGTTCCCATACTTTTTTGTATCGTAGACCCCTTACCATTTTTGCTGGTTTTCTGCCTAACTTAAATTGCCTTTTTGCTAATTCATCACCTCTTTTTTAAACTAATTATTAACTGTGGTGAGTAGATTAGTGAAAAAGTAATTTAAACTTTCAAGCTAGAGATCTTTTTATTTAAAAAATTTAAATTTATCCCAATTAAAATAACAATTAATATGTATTACTGGAATCACCAAACATACTGGAAATATGTTTAATTCTTGATCTTTCACGTGTGGCTCAAATATTGGGTCTGTAAAATTGTTCTCACTTACAGGAGAAGGTGCAAAGGCGAGAATCTGGCGCCTAAACCAGCAAGCTTGAGCAGGAGTAACTCAATAGTCTTGGCTTACTACCCACCTAGGAGGACTAAATTCAAACTTTGCTGCCTTGCACCCACACCCAAAAAATACAATCTAGACTTTAGAAATAAAAATCTACACTTTAAGCCTAGAAATTAAAAATATGGATCTTGATCTAGTCTAAATCATGGCTGTCTGGTAATGCGGTTTGCGCGCTGGACTGTCGTTTAGATTTATCGATGGTCCCAGGTTAAAACCCTGCCTGCTCCCATCCCCCTTGTCCTACGTGTGACCTCTAGAGAGTGCTTACGTCCATCGCATCTGGCTTGGGGTCACCTGTCAATCAATGAACGCAATGTGATGGGCTAAACAAATAAAAGGGGGAGGAAGTTGTTCATCTAGAAATATACCTGGTTACCTTAGAGGTGTGGCTCTTGTAGTCCAGCCCCCCCCCCCCAAATAAAGATTAACTACTAAGTAAACAAACTCGGTTCCCTCGAAAGGTGTGACCACTAGAGAGTGTCTATACGCTGACATTAAACCTACGTCCATCGTATTTAACTTGTGGTTACCTGGCTATAAAAAACTTAATGTGATGTACTAAACAAATAAAAGGGGGTGGGAGTAGTTCATCTCTGGAGATATACCCGCACAGCTACACAGACGTCTGGTCAGCATGACGTAGTCAAGGAATGTAACATTTTAACATGTTAACTAACTTACTCAAAGGTCATGGCTAATTGAAATGGCAAATAGAAATAAAAATCTACACTTTAAGCCTAGAAATTAAAAATATGGATCTTAATCTAGTCTAAATCATGGCTATCTGGTAATGCGGTTTGCGCGCTGGACTGTCGTTTAGATTTATCGATGGTCCCAGGTTCAAACCCTGCCCGTTTCCAAATTACAACCATTCTAAACTAGACCAAGAAATTCTAGATCTAGATTCTACAAGGATTTGAATTAGAACTTAAATCTAAATCTAGTTTTAAAAATCTAGCTCTAGTGTAAGAAAAATAAATCTAGATCTAGTGTAAAAAATCTAGCTCATAGCTTAAGCCCGCAGTAAAAAGACAAATAGATCTAGTGTAAGAAAAATCTAGATCTAGTGTAAAAATCTAGATTTGATCTAAATCTAGCTATTATGTCTTTTGAAAATACGAGTCACATTAAGAGGTTTAATAAACATTACTATACCGAGTTGTTTTGGCATTTCATTTAAAGAATTTATTCCATATGACGTCAAAGGAAAAAATCATTTACGTAACACGTCTTAGTTAGACTAAAAAAGGTCTTCTATACGAGTAGCTTGTTGATGGTTCCTAGACATTGGTGCACCGAGTATGTTCTTTAAGCATTTCATTTGATGGGCTAGTTAGACTTTATATATATATATAAATATATATATATTATATATATATATAAGGATTAAAGACGCTTTTTTTGTTTTGTCTGTCAGTCTGTCTGTCCGTTATGTTAATAGCGAGAAAAAAAAAGACTAAAAGCTATTGAAAAATCTGATTAAAATTTAATTTCCCTTTCGAAACATCGCATTAGTTTTAAGTTTCTATAATAGATTGTTCCGGATGTTGATATATTTATAGTTAGAGAAAATAAGAATTTCAGATTAATCAAATAGCGTTAGTTAAATTTGTGGGATGGTCTGTTATGAAATTTAGTTGTTCCATAGACTTATGGAGATTTTTTCAAACCATACTTTGGTGTTAGGAAGTTGTTTTCCTTAAAAATCGGAGCTTTATATTACCGATAATAAGATTTTCTAACGTTTTAGCTAGGAAGTTAAATGTAGGAGAGAAATGCGATTTTTTATAATTAGAGTCAAAATTTTTTTCATAAAAATCCGGAACAACCAATTTTCGTAAATGAGAAAATTATTTGTTTTATTAGAAGAAAGATTTCAAACATTTATTAGTGTTTTTAGATTTTTCATATAAAATTCGGATCATATTTGGCAACGATTTGTAAGAAAATTAAGGTAATATAGGTCGATTTCTTTTTCCAAACAAAATTCGGAACATTCTTTACCGATTAAACAACTTTTATTATGTTTCGTAAAGAAAATTAACTGTAAAATAATTCTAAAAAGTGATTTTCAATAATCGTTTGTAGTAAATTACTTTCTTATTTTAAAATCCTGAATAACCTATTGTCGATATTTTTGAAAAAAAAAAATTATTTGACATAAATTTGTTTTAAGTTAAAAATTCAGAATAATTTATATTGATAAAGAAACTATAGTGACGTAGTGTCAAAGAATATAATCGTAATATTAGTAAATTATGCGATTTCCAACAATCATTTGACATAATTTATTTTTTATAAAACAATATGCGGAACAACTTTATAGTTAATGAAATATAAATCAGTATAGATATTTTTATTTAGCTATTTTAAATATGCTAATTATATGAAAAAACCGCAACAATATATTAAAGATCATGTGTTTATTGCAACGTTTAGGGATGGAAATAAAGTCTATGTCCTTCTATTTAAAGCCCACCTATGCAAAGTGGGGCCGAGGTGGCTTGACGGTTAAGCGCTTGGCTTCTGGACCAGGGACCTGGGTTCAAATCTTGGGATTTGCAGGGTCCTCTGAGTCCATCCAACTCTAATTGGTACCTGTCTTCAGTTGAGGAAGGTAAATGTGGTTGGTCGTGGTGCTGGCTACGTGACACTCCCCTCGTCAAGCGTTGGTCAAAGAAACAGATGACCTTAATTTCGTTGGCCCTATTATGCCCCCTTATATATCGTAAGTTTAAATGGTGAACTACTACGTAGAGAAGTTTATCTGCTTGTCATTCAACTTTGAATTCCTTGTTTGTACAAAACGAAATGAGTGGCCAGGGTCAGCAAGGAAAACATTTGGCAGAATTTAAGTCATTGATTAGCATGCATGACTAGATTGACCAAGGAACACGCATATGACGTAATCATCTTTTTTTTTTCAAGTAGGTATGGCCTGTATTCTATAACATAAAATAAGACCTCAACCTGGTTAAGAGAGCAGCGTACACATTTCTTTTTTCTTTAGAGCGAGCATCACAGGTAAAAGTTTAAGATATATTGATGGAGGCATAGATGAAAAAGAAATCAAATAAATACAGCTAAATATTAATGCAACAAGTCGTTTACTTTCATAGTACTAAGTAATAATGTGAAACATTTTTTTCCAAACAGAAATCGATTCTGAGAATAACATGGTTTTCTTTTCAACACACTGACAAAGTCGCTCGCGTTATGCATTTATATAGTATCTAGTCTCCACTCTAGACTAACACTGATTTTAAATACACTGACAAATGCTAGATCTATAATTAAAGTATGCAATGTACAGTTTATTTGTATAGCTCGACGCTGTTAGATCTAGACAAGGGTGAACTGAGTGTCAAAATCGCCACTGGCTTTTGCATGCAGTCCGTATGAGCCAGTGACTGTAGCACATTGACTATTATAAGTCTATTAAAAATATTGTATAAAAAGATAATGCAAGGGCCATTCAGGGGGCTAAAAGAAAACCCCAGTTTTAATAAAACAATATTATAAAATCTTTTACGAGCATTAATATTTGTCAAACTTATGCTTGGTTAAGGCTAGTCTGCGATCGGATGGTCGAAATTGCAGATCCACTGCATAAATTTGATAAGGTAAAAAAAAAAGGCGGGAAAATGGAAGGTGAAGGCTGAAGATGTGAGCTTGGATGTGAAAGGTAATAGAAGTTTTGGGGACGAGATTATAAGGAATATAATTTAGTGGAAGTTTCTGGATTCTGTTGTAGTCAGTTGCAGTCAGGATCAGGTAGAGTTAGGAGTTAGTGAGAGCTAGATTGTTGAAGTAAGTAGTTGGTTAGTTTTATTTCATCATCATTAATATTATATCATCCTGTATATAGTGTTTATATATTTAATATTTTAAGTTCTAGTTTAAATGAATGAAACTCAGGAAAGTTACATCTACACTGGGTCATTTATTGCATCTTAGTAGTAGATCTATTTCTCTTAGACTAGCGGCATCTCCGAATCCGCATGAAGTGAGAGATACAACACGACAGTAAAGAGGGACTTCTTACTGTCCGACAGTTATCATCTCATCAAGTACGTCTCACATTTATTTACAGGGGCCCATTCGGCGATGACCCCACCTCAGGGCCACCTGCCCATTGGGTGCCTAGCAATCGTTGTTTTCCCAAGATATAGAATCTATAGAGTCTAGAACTATAGTCAGATCGCCGCTGGATCTAGATTATTATTATTAGGTAAGTAGACATATTGTAAGATTTAGACTAGGTACACTTTATTCGATTGTATACCCAAACGTACTGTTAGATATAATAATGGCAATGTCTTCGATTCCTTAGTTTAAGGATTAGTGCGGTGTTTCAAGCTTGACATGACTACACAAACCCAATTGTTAGAAATAGATCAAGAATCTAGACTACACAGTATGTACCAGGGCACTTTGTAAGGTAGCCTATAGTCTAAATCTACTTTATGTAGGCCTACACAGACAGATAGACTAGATCCACAAAGGGCATAATAGGCATGTAGGCTACATAGACAACACTAATTCTACACACAAGGCCATTCACGCAAGAGATGGCGATTATTTTATTATTGTCCGGAAGTTTCTTCTTGTGTAACTATGATCTTCACGTGAATTGTTTGAGCCAGGGAAAAAAAAACGTTTGACCTACTTTCAGTAAAAGCAGACGTGTGATTAATGCAACTCATGTCACATGGGCACAGTTTGATGGATTTCTTTATCAATCATTTACATTTCGGATAATTTAATGTGTTTTGATATTGAATTTTTCAAGTATCATGGATTATAATAACACGGATTATCTGAACAGTTTGGATAATTTAATGTGTTTGAATATTGAATTCTTCAAGTATCTTGGATTGTAGTAACACGGATTATTGGAACAGTTTGGATAATTTATTGCGCTCAGGTAAGGCGTTTTTCTTAGAAGCAAAAATAGAAGAAAAAATAATTGGGCTTTGATAGCATTACAGGTAACTGAAATGTCGCGACAATTCCAGGATCTAGTTTATAGATATCTAGAACCTATGTAGAATCTAGATCTATATAGATCTAGATTTGATGCTTATTCTACATTAATAGAAATTCATAGATCTAGATGTAAAAGGCTATAACAATACATGTATATATAAATAAGTCGTCCACCTTTTAAATAATAAGGAACTAATGTAGGCTAGATCTAGATCTACTATGCCATCTTCTTTAGATTTACTTCAGCATAATTATTCTTAATCTAGATTAGATCTAAATCTAGTCTATAAGTATTTAAAGACCTTAAAAGTCTCCAGTTTAATTACTTGTTCTACTAACCAGATATCTACAGATCTAGCTAGAATGCTATATTATTCAACATATTTTTTCTTCTATTTTTCTTCTATTTTTTTTTAATTGTCTAAAGCAGTGATGCCCAAACTAGTTTGACCTGCGGGCCATTTTAATTACCTCATTCATGTCCGGGGGGGGGGGTGCACTTATATGAAATAAATAAAAAACAAAAGGAAATTCAAACTGAAACTATTTTTATATTAACCCGTGGAACTTATACTTACTTAATGGAATATTTGAAGTTTATCTTTTTTACGCGTCGAAAAAGGCTTCATTTCTCTGCTTAAAATATGAGCAACATTGTAGCTAAATTTACCACCGAATAATTTTTATGTCTCTTTATCTTATCTTATCTTATCTTATCTTATATAATACAGACGTTACTTCAAAAAAGAAGATGATTACGTCATACGCGTCATGCATTTAGTCATGCATATTAACCAATGACTTAAATTCTGCCAAGTCACTGGTTTTTCTGGCTAGCTCAGGCAACCCATTCCTTGCTCTAATAGCACTAGGGAAGAAAGAGTATTTGTACAAATTTGTCCTAGCATATGGGACGAGGAATGTGCCTTTATTTTTGTGTCTTTCAGAGTATTTTATTAGATTTTGTTTTTGTATTTGAAGATTATGGTTCAGTGTTTTATGTATAATTGCTACTTTACTTTTGAGTCTTCTGTCCTGAAGGCTTCCTAAATTTAGTGATTTTAAGTTATTTTAAGTACTTATATTATAAATATATACCCCGTAGTTTTCTATATATGTTCGATACTCACAACCACCTAAATTTTACATAGAACTCAGTTTTTAGAAACGCTGACATATTGTGGAATCGTCATCAACTCATTATCGTACCTCATGTTTTATAATGGGAAACTTAAGTTTAATAGCACACATTCTCACATACAATAGGTCCGGCATAGACATCCTTCTCAAAACAATAAAGTCGGTCTCAGTAGAAGGAAACACCTGTCATACATCAAACTCAGCCCACCCGCTTGCCACCACTGCCCTCACCTTGTCCTTCCCTGCATCACTCCTCATGTGTAAATGATACAATGAGTGAAATAAGAGCAAACAAGCATCTATTGTTATTATGTATAAAAATAATTTCTACTCTTCTTAAATAATATAGCCTACCAGGCTAAACATTCTTTTTGGTCAATATTTTAAAATAAGTTCAGTCTTGGGATCAAACCAAACGACATTAACACAACGTCCAGAGTGCTAACCACTGTGGTGCAGGGACATATAGCCTCAATATAGTGTATATGACCACTCTGGTCGTCCTCAATTCCGAAGAATAAGGATGACGGCAGTATTTCACATGACAACGCAAACCCAGTTGCAACCTGCATAATTTGCCACATCTAATGCTGACAAAGCCTTTGTCCACGAGAGGTCTATTTAAGTTCTCTTTTAGTCATCTGTTTCTGTCTTCGACTAGGGCCTTTCTTTAAATTACTATTGCCTTCTAGTTCAGCCACCACTGGGGCTCTTTTGCTAGGCGACAATAAACATGTAAACTGTTATTCTTTGATTCTTTGCTCCTTATGGCCTGGTGACTTTTTATTCATCTCGATGCTACTTCCTCGGATATAATGTCACGTATAATCTGCTTCTAGCATAATGGGTGTGGTAGCGGGTTCCAATCTTATTTAAAACTGGAAATGTGAATATTGGGCTTATTGCGCCCCTGTGTCTACCTGACATTAGTTATGGAAAATAAAGACTGTTGGTCGTTGTATTGATAATAAGACCCATCGTTAACCATCGATCATTGAACTTGATTGCCTTCAACATCAACATCCCTCCTTTGAGTTCCTCATGGAACATAGGGCCTCGACAAAAACACGCCACTCTCCACGGTCTCTTGCTAGTTCCTCATGGAACATAGGGCCTCAACAAAAAAACGCCACTCTCCAAGGTCTCTTCCTAGTTCCTCATAGAACATAGGGCCTCGACAAAAACACGCTTCTCTCCACGGTCTCTTGCTGGTTCCACATAGAACATAGGACCTCGACAAAAACAAAATAAAACACATTATTTATTACTTTAAATGAACATACCTAATGTAAAGTATACAGGATCTAAATAAGCTTTAGCATAAGATAGAGCATTTGAACTGACCCAACAAAATGAAACACATTGTTAGTTACTTTAAATGAACATACCTAATATATAGTATACAAGAAGTCACATACAATGGATGTATGGTTATATATATGTATTTATCAACACATTTCATAATACTATACTAAACCGTGGCTCATAGGAATAGAAGTCTCCCTTTCACTTTCGGAATCAGTTTGTGTACCTTTATCGTCAGTTATGTATGGAGCACTGCAAGAAGGGCGCTCCCTATTGCAATGTGTATAGTCTACAGCGTTGAAACTTCTTAGAAGTTCCTCTATTTTACCGTGCTTTTTCGACATGGCATAAGACATTTGACAATCTACATTAGCGAAAGCACACTTTGACTTACACTCATGGCGCAGCGAAGTGAGGAATTGTTAAAAAAGTGATCGCGGCGTCCACTGCTTTATCTTCAAGCCATCTAGAAAGTTGACAAAAATTTTGTTATGCAAATGCTTTAGTGGGAGGGGGGATAATGAACATGAACATTACACACTTTAATGTTGGGGAAAAAAGCCGTGATTTATTTTAGAATTTCAATATTTATTTTTCATCTACAAATAATTTTTTTTAAGGTGACACCTTATGTCTTATGATTTGTATACTATTCATTTACATATTTTAGTTTTTTTTTATATTAAACTTTATTGGAGATACTTGAAAAAATTATTTATAATTTGATTGCAATAAATTCGATTACAATGATACACAAACATAAGCTAACTCAATAGCAATTTTGTATGTCTGATTCAAACAGGCCGCTAAATAAATAAAAAAAAAATATTGGTTTTTATTTACTAGAAGATATTCCAATTCCCAGTCTATGCTTACTGACTCATGACTTTATTCAGCCATGGAGTGACCGTGACTTATTTCATAGGTACCAACAGACATAATTTAAAACTCCGACATATGCCAGTTATCAATCAGTTCAGGACTGTCCAAAATCTTTGACTACTTGACCACGATAGCCAAAATCTTCCAAATTTCGCTTGGATCCTACCTGACAGAAAGCACCCAAAGTGACATGGTTAAAAGGGCAACCTCAAAAAGCGTAACGGAGTACACCAATGATCTCTTCTAGTCCCAGTAGTTATCGCTATGTACACATACCTACTAAGTGATGTTATACAGCCTACCGGCACTTTATGCCCACTTCTTTGCTGCTGTACAGCTCCTCAGTTCCGTCAGAGGTGTCGCATATGGAAACACAAACCAGTCATCCGAACAAGATGTTGAATTTTCCTTTGGTAGTCGTATTCCAGTTGTGTTGAATTTACTTTTCATAGGTAGACGTAAGATCTGGGTGGTGAATCTACTTTACTTTTGTACTTATCGGATCAGGGTGTTTAATATTCTTTACCTTGGTACTTATCAGATCCAGATAGTGAATCAACTTTACCTTGGTATTTATCAGATCGAGATTTTAAATCAACTTTACTTTTGTAATTATCAGATCTGGGTTGTGAATCTACTTTACTTTGGTAATTATCAGATCTGGTAGTGAATCTTTTTACTTTGGTACTTATCAGATCTGGGTGGGGAATCAACTTTACTTTGGTACTTATCAGATCTGGGTGGTGAATCTACTTTACTTTGGTGATTATAAGATCTGGGTGGTGAATCTTTTTTACTTTGGTAATTATCAGATCTGGGTGGGGAATCAACTTTACTTTGGTACTTATCAGATCTGGGTGGTGAATCTACTTTACTTTGGTACTTATCAGATCTGGGTGGCGGATCAACTTTACTTTGGTGATTATCAGATCTGGGTCATGAATCTACTTTACTTCGGTGATTATCAGATCTGGGTGGTGAATCAACTTTACTTTGGTACTTATCAGATTTGGGTGGAGAATCTATTTTACTTTGGTACTTATCAGATATGGGTGGTAAATCAACTTTACTTTGGTACTTATCAGATCTGGGTGGAGAATCTACTTTACTTGTACTGTCACTACCAGTGTTAAACACTTATTTAACAAAGATACGCACCTAAGCTGACAGACTTTGAACGCGACATTTAGTGATGTCATGGATAGTGATTTTAAAAAAATTCAGTTTGCATTTGGACTTTAAATTTATTGAATTAAACTTTATATTATTATCAATATTTTCAGTTAGATATCTTGAAATTTTACATATTACAATCTACATCGCTAAGAAATCAAGGCGTCTATCCAAAGTAAAAGAAAGTTTGTGTGATGATACTAACTCAGAGGCGGCCGCCATCTAGTTCGTCAATTTAAACAGACATATAATACAAAAAAAAACAACAACAACATTATCTGAGAGCTGGTGAAAAGTGTGTTTTTAATGTGTATTGCCATGTCCTGATCCATATTTTGCTTGTTCAAATGAGTAGCACGTTTTTTAACGCATCAATAAATAAAATGATTACATTTTTACTTGATCAAGATTTATCTTTAATTACAAAACTCACTCATAAAAAACGTTCTTGTTGTGCAATAGAACCTAATCTCAGAGTGTTCATTGTTCAGTAAACACACATATTTTAAGTGCTGGGTAGAAACATATCACGGATCAGATATGGCCCATGGGCCGTGGTTTGGACATCATTGCTATAATTTTAACGGAATGGAAACATAAGAAATTAGCTTGTTCATTATTATTTTTTTTTGTTTTATGCCATTGAAAATGTGAATATATATTTATAAATGTGAATACTCTAGGGGGGATAAGGATTTAAAATAGGACATAATCGTATGTAAACTAATTTTAATATTAAATTTGAATTTAGAAAATGTATTCGAAATGGCAGTTTTTTTAAAAATAGCCTTTATAGTTGGGAACTATGTTTTTTTCAGTAAAAATATTTGCGTATATTGAAATTTATAGTGATTACTTAATAATAGAGATAAATTTGACATTCTTTATATATAGCTCTTGGCTATATCCTTAAAAGCCGCAGTAAGAAATCTACCGCTTCGTTTCACTTCATTTTATGGACTATTAACCAAGTTAGTTCATCTGCTCAATCACGTAACCCAATCTGCATATTTTACCGTGATTGAACATAGAATGACTTTATTTATTTATTATTAGTACCACACAAGATCTGCCAACCTTCTTTCTACATTCTTCTCTGTCATTTGCCTTTGATATAATTTCATTCTGATATTCTTTCTGAAAATACTGCCTTTTTACCAGCCTGTGTGGACCACTTCGGGGGCCGATTTTGAGTTTGTGTACGGAAACTGTCTTACTTGCAGTAAAATTTAATTTAATTTTAATAGATATTAAAATGTTTGCACTATTTCAATGTTCACTCCAGCTACAGAAACAATACGACATAATTTGCAACACAATAAACTGACTAGACTACCTCACCGTATTGCCGTACTAAACTTGACTGTCTCTTTATGTCATACTGAACTCAATACTGCTTCTCTTTTATTTTCTTCTCTCTAAACTGTAGTGGAGTAACTTTTAATAATAATATAATATATATTTTCATTGTTCGGAATTTCATTCAGTCATTATTCTCTACTACATGGCGTTGGAAACATGTTTAATTGACATTTCTCCAATAATCTTTTCTAATTATTTTAAGTTTATATTTCATCTCGCAAATGGAAACCCTCAGTCCATATTTTTTTAAAAATAAATACAAGTGCCCAGTGGAAGAGGCTTCCATAGAAAAGAATCCTATTCATTCCCCATTTATTATTTGCTGCCCTACTCCTCAATCCAGACCCAGACCAACAGGCCAACAGACCAACAGGCCAACAGGGCTGGATTTAAGGGAGGGAAGGCGGGGCTACAGAAAGGAGCCTCCACCAAGGAATCCGAATTTTGACCTTTAGAAACTTTAAAGCATTTTATTTTTAAAGCTTAAAAAAAATCTTAGGTCCTGTGGCAAACGATGTCTTGATTAAGAAGTGTCCTCTTGCAGATGTAGCATGTTTCGCATATGTAAATATCGGTACAGCTCCGGATTGACGGCACTATGTCCACCAAAGACCTTACCCTCCACAAACCAAAATATAAACATATTTTAAACTAAACTATGTGCATATTAAATATTTTAAAAAAGACAGTGAGATTATATTTACAAGTATTATGTTTCTTCTTAAATATAACATGCTTTTATTTTTATTCCTTGTTATTTCCTTTTTTAAACTTTCGAAAGAGTTTAAGATCCTCCACACAAATATTTCCCCCTCTCCTTTCAATTTACACACTAATAACAACCTTTGGAAACACTTTGTATATTCTCAAGCTTTACATGTGGGGAAAAAATCCATTTTTCCAATGGTATTAGACGACCACTAAGAAAGTGTCAATGGAGGGTCGCGACACGCAAGCAACAGAACCCCGCGATATAAAAGTACAAAGCAAATGTTTAAAAGTACGGATGAACAAAACAAAAAACAAAATAGAGATATTACATACACACCAACTAGTTCTGAGATACAACAAAAAAGAGATATTACATACACACCAACTAGTTCTGAGATACAACAAAATAGAGATATTACATACACACCAACTAGTTCTGAGATACAAAAAAATGCTTGCATGTAGTAATGTTTGTTTTGTATATAATTTGCTTCTTGCAAAATGTAGATATTTTTTTTAAAGTAGATATTTTTTTTTTAACAAAAATGTTTCATTGCATTAAACTTTATTATAGTTATTTTTTATTTAATAATCAAATATTGCAAATTTGTAAAACATATTTTCATCATACATGTCATTATCATAGGGATTATGATAACTTTGTAAGCCTACTTTGTAGGTTGATAATGTAATACTGAAAAACCCGATCAAATCACGTCATTAATACCTATCCTTATACTGTTTTTAAATTCGCACGCGAGTCCGCGGTCCACATCATGAGAATATATTTTACAGAAATAAAATTGACTTGAAAATCTTAGTATTTGAATTCCGAGGATCTATTACTTACATCAGTTGATGGGATATTTAAAACCTTTCCCAAAACAGTGTTAGGGTGGGGGGGGGGGGCAAAGGGGTTACGATGCCCCAAGCGCCACCCTCACTGAGCGTCACAGGTAGAGTGGCGCCTATACTTCTATGTGATGTTCATGGTAAATGGTGAGGGGACGCCAATAAAATACCTTGCACCGGGCGCGAGTTAGTCACCACGCCTATGATGGTAATCATCAATAATGATTGATTTTAGTTACCCATTCATTATAAAAAGGATCTAATTGGAACATCATTATAGTGATTTTATATTTGTTTTTAACTGGTATGTAGTTATGTAGAAAAAGGAAAGAGAAGACTTCAGGAGTATTATGAATTCTGATGATCCTCTTTAGGGGTGCACCTTCACAACTAGTTTCAGTTCAAAACGTTTTCTACAAAACAAACAACATTGAAAACAAAATATCTATGCCTCTATGTTTTTAAACCGGAATGATTTGTTTGCGTTTCTTTATTTCATTACAGTATTAAAACCATTCTATAAAAGTGAAGTGCCCTTCTCATCACGCAGCTGATGTTTACATAATAACGGCGGGTACCCTATTGACTTTTGGAACAGCGGCATCGCATTTCTGCCAGGGGGAGTGTTATTGGCTACTTATTCTTTTTGGGGATGGATTTTCGAAGACTTTAATATGTTTGGGTTTAGAAGGTAATAATAATAAGACTAGTATTAATAATAGAAGGTAATAATTATAAGACTACTAATAATAATTGTATTTCTAAACGCTGTTAACAAAGAAATGTCGGCTCAATGCTCTGTAATGAATAGAGGGGTAGAAAATGGAGTGTGAAGTTTAATTCTGATATTATAGAAACCAAACTCGAATAATGGACAATTCTAGCATTATTAAGAATAACTATTGGATCTGTAATACCCGATTCAGAACATTTTCCTTCAGGTTAATTAGCGAAACCTTAAAATACTCGCCCTTTAAATCTAGTATAGTTCGTCCATCGTGGTTCGATATTGACCACTTTTTCATCCAGGGGGCTGAGTGCTTTGCACTGGGGTCTTATACCTCCTCATGTGGCTGGTGAGACCTATGTGAGCCCGGAATGTTCGGCTGCACACTGGGCAGGTTATTCCAGCTGGAGTTTGTGTCGTGGGCCTTGCTTTTCTTCTCTAGGTGACTGGGTCTATGTTGAACGCCCTCAGAGAAGCTTTGAGGGTGTCCTTGAAGCTCTTTCTTTGACTACCTTGCGAGCGCTTTCCTTCGCTTAGTTGGCCATACAAGAGTCGTTTAGGGATGCAGTGGTCTTCCATTCTGCAGACGTGTCCTGCCCATCGCAGCTGGGACTGCGTCAGGATTGTATGGAATCGCACTGGCGTGGACGTCATAAAATGATAATTTGTCACAGCGCTTTCTCAACCCATCTTGTTCTAGACGCCGCGTGTGAAAAAACAATACGAGATGTCCTATGATAAGATGAGACGCCATCATTAATATTTGAATGTATTAAACATTGGGAATATTGTGTTTGTACTTCATGTCAACAAATATATATCTACTTAGTTACTGAACGAGAAATACAACTTTTTTTTTTCGTCCCTGTAACTAATAAAAAATAAATACATTTGTCTTCGGGCCCCTACAACATGGCTAATACATAGCTTTCCGGTTTAGGGGAGGGGCCATGCAGGTAAATACTTTAGAATAATAATTGTATAGATAAGTTATTGTCTATCTATAAATTAATTTATTTCATGGTATAGTTAGCAAGAAGTAAGCATGTCTAAATATTATCAATTAACTTTTTCGTAATTAGTAATCTTTACGACTTTACGACTTCTATCTGCGACTATTTCTCTAGTTCTCTAGATGTAGACACTGTATGGAACTAATTGGGTATCTAAGTAACGGCTAGTCACTTTAAGCCTTCTCCATTGTCTGCTGCCTATTTGATGTGTTCAGTTGATTCTAACGAGTTCAAAGAGGGTCACAAACCATAAACTGGTTTCAACATTCTAGAGAGTATCCTTACTTCCGTATTCAAAAGCTTGGACGTTTCCACTCATAATATACAATGAGGCGCGGTGGCTGATTGGTAAAGTGCTTTGCGTACGAACCGGGAGCCCCGGGTTCAAATCCTGGTGATGGATGGTATTTTTAATTTCGGGTTTTCAGGATGCCTCTAAGTCCAACCAGCTCTAATGGGGACCTGACGCTAGATGGCGAAAAGTAAAGGCGGTTGGTCGTTGTGCTGGCAACATGACACCCTCGTTAAGCGTGGTTCACAGAAACAGATGACCTTTAAAACATCTGCCATATAAAACGCAAGGTCTGAAAGGACAACTTTATCAATTTTTTTTAATCTACAAAAGCTTCACATTTATGTCAGGAGTATTTAGTGTTGTTGTCTGTCTTGACGTTTACTTTGTTAAAATTGTAATATCATCGTAGTACTATTTTATGCATGATATGAACTCATTTAGTGATGTCACCTAATTGAGCGACTGGAGACTGAATGGTATTTGCTCAAAGCCCAAATGCATCACAGCAATGTACACTTATAAAATAGACTGATGAGCCACTCACCTCACCTTTACCCATCCCTTTGTCCAGCGATTCTCAACCTTTTAAGATCGGCGACCCCTTTTTTTACAATTCCCTCTCTGCCGCGACCCCCCCCCCCCCACACACATACAGCAATAGAAAAGTAGATAATAACAATCCATATTTTCGATGGTCTTAGGCGACCCCTGGAAAATCCACCATCGACTCCCCATGGGGGTCGCGACCCACAGGTTGAGAACCCCTGCCTTAGTCTGTTAAGTGGTTGGGGCACCAGACTAGATCTTATGATCGTCTTTCTCCATTCCTCTCTTGTCTAATACCTTCATTATTCTTTCCTTCAATGCCATGGCTATCCATTCTTTAATGTTGTCCTTCCATAGCTTTCTCTGTCTGCCTCTTTTTCTTTCTCCTGTTACTGTTCTCTGAAGGAAGGTCTTCGCGTGCCCTGAAGACGTTGTGGTATGGCCATAGAGTTTATGTGTGCACACTTATCATGCTAGACTAGCAAAGAGAGCAGCAAGTAGGCTAAAGAAGTAATGAGTGTAGAGACACAACTAAAATAAAATAGTTTCCTCAACTTCCTCTTTCTTTATATCTTTTGAAACAGTGGACAATTCAGGAAGCTATTTTAAAAATACATAAAAATCTTTACGGTAAAACTTTGACTTTTTTTTTAGATCATGTCATGGAGTGTCATCGGTACCCATGCAGTTGGTTCAACCTCTTCACTCTTCAATACCACCTCTACAGTAACGACAGCACCCTCTATCTACGACGAGGATTCCATTACCTTGTTCTACAAGATCTTCGCACCGGTGTTGGTCACCTTTTTCACCAGCGGCTCCATCTCTCAGTAATGTTCCGGGATTATCGGTGCCGCTGCTGATTCGTGGCTGCAGGCGTTTCTTACCTTTTTATTTAACCTGGTCGATACTAACCACGATGGTGTTCTGACCCCTGCGGATACATCTCCACTCGGAATTTTTATAGTTTTTATTGAATTTCTCATTATGGGTGCAGACACAGGGAATGACTATTCTATATCTCTGGCCGAGTTCACGGCGTTTTTAAACGTGGCGCCGTTCCAGCCAAACAATGTCTACAAGAATGCTCTGCTGGTGATGTTCTCAGCTCTGGATCTTGACCATAACCTGAAACTTAGCTTCTTGGACATCGTTCCTGTCAACATCTTAGGTTGAACGGTCAGCGATGAGTGTCCATATATGGTTTAGTTGTTGTTGTTTTAGCTTTAAAGCTTCTATCAACTCGCTCTGTCTGTCTGTCTGTCTGGTGAAAAGAGTGTACACGTTTTTTCTCCCACATCAGTTTTTGGATGAAGTTGAAACTTTGAATAAATATTCACTGGCATAGACAAGACATGAATCAAGAAAATAATGATTAATTAGTCAATAATTACTGGTTATTACTTATTTAGTTTGATACCAACAAAGGAAATTAAACCTTTAGTATTTACAGATAGGGCTAAATATGTTTACATTGTTTGTTCCACTCTTATTTTGAATGAAAATAAAACTTACAACTAATTAGTAATTATAGCTTAGAACTAATGAATCAAAATGCCAATAGAGAATTTAAAAAGTGGTCAATTTATCTGTGGTAATTAAAGATTTTTTTTTTGGCTATCGCATCAGTGAAATACATTTTAAAATATTAAGAGATATAGTTGTAAGTGCGGAGTTGTTCTCCTAAGAAAAGTTTTTTTTTTTTTTTTAAAGGATTAATTTTTACATTTGGCGCTTTTTTTTTGTGAAGACTCGTGTACTCTATGTTGGACTACAGAAGTAAAAATTCATGTTGAATTGTGGGCCTTAGTTTCAATTTCTGGTATTTGACTATTATCAATGTTGTAAGAGACTTGTATTTTGAAAGTACTGTAAGTTTGTAGTTGTGTACTTTGACATAATTATGTTGCTTTTCTCTCGCTGAGTAGATCAACTCCTTTTCTCCTAATTGACTATATGCCATTGTTGCTTTGACCCTATTAAATTAAGTTTTGATTTATAAACATTAAATTGTTGTTTTTTTCTAAAGAGCATGCATTCACCTTTAATTCTATAACATAAAATATTTTCTGATAACAAAATTATGAAATTTTAATCACATTAATCCATACAAATATAAATAAGCAAATAAATAATTCCGCCTTATCATAAAAAATAATTACGAACAGAAAGTGTTCAGTGTTTATATGATACACAAACTCGTCTACAGATTTAATTGTCATTGCAAACAAGTCAGATTACCTTAGTGAAATAAAGTTGTACAATCTAGTACTATTTCAAACCTTTTATTTGGTCTGAACTAATTATTATTATTATTTGTTGTTTTGTTTCCATGTACAGGTTTCATGGTTCATCGCCTTCCAATCCAATGTATATTTATTAGAAAACATCCTTTTTTTTATTTCTCTTGTTTTCTAAGCGATAAAAGGGAGAGAATAAATAAGGTTTCAAAGTAATATTCTGTTTTTGTCTTAAATATATTGTTATATGTGTGGATTATATAATGTGTAACCTATTATACAATGTAGTTAAATTAATAAATTATTGTTCAAAATAAAGGATTGTCGTCTGAGACTTTCGTACAAATTTAATTACATGACATTTAGTATAACCATTGTTGTTTTTTTTTTAAGTATTTTTTTGTGTATTTTAAATATTGAATATATATTGGATTTTTTTCCCTAGACATTGCAGATTTAGACACTTAACTTTAGAGAAAGCTATAATTATCAAGACATTATTCTTGCTATCAAACTAGATGTTAAAACTCAAAAGTTACAATACAAAAACATAAATAAAATTACCAGATAGTACAATAATAAAAGCACATTTCTTATTCCATATGCTAAAACAAATTTGTGCAAGAGCTTCTTACTAAGTGTTAAGAGAGAATGGAATAGATTGTGTAAACCACCTAGGAAGTACAGTCTACAACTCATTTTAATATGATAATAGCAAGTCTTCGATTCCGGATATTAAAGATGCGTGCAGTGAATCGAATGACTATGCAGACAGTGCAGACCCAGTTGAGACCCACATATTTTCCCGCATCTCGTGCAGACAAAGCTGTTCTTCTCTGGCGATGTATTTAATTTCTCTCTCTCTCTCTCTCTCTCTCTCTCTTGACATGCTCAATTAGATAAACACATAGATACGTAACGGTGTAATTATCTTGTTTTGAAATAACGTCTGCAATGAATAAGATAAGATAATCCTATGTTTTAAGTTGAACCAAGAAATTAGCATTATTCACTCCATTTAGGAGATCTAGGAGATGTCTTGTTAATAAAGTAGAAAGTGGTCAGGAAAACAGACGAAAATTAACATTGAACTTACTGTACTAACTGAATCTGATACAGTTGTGTTTTCTAAAATATAATACACTTGTCAACATGGAAACAAAGTACACTACGAAGTGTATGCTAATAAGGTTTGGGTTTGAGTCTTAAGATTTATGAGGAGCCCCCCAAACAAAATCTACACTTTTCGCCACATCCAGTGCACCAGTAAAACAGTGCCGGCCTTACAAATTGCGGAGTAGAATATAATGAATATCTACAAGTTCCCTCTTCTAATTTTTTTTTTACAGTTAAAACTATTACTTTGAACTAGACCATTTTATCCACATTTATTATACAACATGCACAGGAAGCTACTCAAATGCAATGGGCGTCTGTGGGTTAATTAAAGTTACGTCAATCGTACGCTACACTAAATATGTTAACTCTCTAAAACCTACATCTTTAAAGCCTGTGACAAGATCCATGAGAAATAGTTGACTGATTCAATTTGTAAAGTCAAAAGTAAAGTACCCCTTCCAGATCTTGCAATCTATAAGGCATCTGTTTATTTGGCCAGAGGTTAACGAGCAGGGTGTTATGTGGCCAGCACAACGTCCAACCGCCTTTACTTTTCCCAACTGTCAGGTACCCATTAGAGTTGGTAGGACGGATTCAGGAATGCCCTAAAAATCCCGGAATTCAAAATCAGTCTTCACCGAGATTAGAACCCAGGACCCCAGGTTCGGAAGCCAAGCGCTTAACCACTCCGCCACCGCGCAATTTGTAATTGAATGTAATTTGCGGGGCCCAATTTTGGAGCAATCGATAAAATTGCCCCAAGGCTGGACAAGCAGTGCAGACATAACTATTCTACGCCGTTATTTGATTTACATTTTCTTGTCGCTGTCTAAGTCTGTCCTCGGCAGTGGATTTTCTTTTGCTCCCAAATGTGTATCCGGCGGCCTTTGTTGCCTTCTGCTATGTCAGTTAAAACAGTTTTAAGTCTATAATGAAAAGTAATATCTATCTTCTTATCTTATCTTATATAATACAGGCGTTACTTCAAAAAAGGAAGATGATTACGTCCTACGCGTAATGCATTTAGTCAACAAACATCGGGATGCTCAGTGGTAGAGCGACAAAGCGCTTGGCTTCCGAACTGTAAATGCCGGAATCGAATCCTGGTAAAGACTTGGATTTTTAAATTTAAAACTATTTATAAAAGGCTCATAATCTTGTAAATCCACAAGGAAATTTGTTCATTACGCCAAACAAAACATTATAACTATAGAAAACCATAATATAAATTAACACCAGGCTCACGCATAATTTGTATGTGAAATGTTAATATCAGATAGCTGAATTGTATTTAGTAGTTTGATCGCCAGGCGGCAAAAGAGTTTTTATATCTGTTTGTCTTTACAATCAGTGTCTTGTATTCCTTTTTGTATGGTAAAATCACAAAGTCCCGATCCAGCTCTGACATTAGTTTGGGAAAAGTATAGGCGGTTGGTCATTGTGCTGCAAAGAATTTTTCTGCAGAAACTGATGACTTTTACATCATCTGCCTTAAAGACTGCAAGGTCTGAAAGGGGGAACTTTACAACAAACAACGAACTGTAAACAAAAAAGTGCTTCTCAATATTAGCGATGATAATTTTACTGGAAATGGTCATCATTCTCAAGATGAGCAACACACGAACTACAAAACATCATTTCAATAGCCATCTCATGCAATGCAGAATGAACACCGGTGACTATGACATTCTAACCCATGATCGCCCCTAATGGTAAGGAACCGTGAGTGTAGGCGAGAAGGATAGCTGTTAACAAAGATAAAAAAGATGAACCCAATGTTACGATAGATACTAGAATATAATTAAACTTGAAATAAGAGCACTTTAAGATCATAACAACTTTAATCAGCCATCTTGGCTACCAGATTAGTCTTTCCTATGCATGGGCACAGCTCTTCCTACTCTATACAGTAGCCCTAAAAGGGGGATAATATACAATATTATGTGAGTTACTAAAAGGGACTTAACATTCCATCAACGACCCCCCCCCACACACACACCAAAGAAATAAGAGCAAAAGCAGACAAGACATTACAATAGCAAAACGTACTTATGTTTGGTATAAGATATTTATTCATTATTCATTAAAAAAAAAAGAAATGACTTCACAGATATTTGAATTCCTTGGAAATGAGAATGCACACTTCTTTGACCAAGAAGTATCAACGTAGCTCTAATCATTTACAGAGAAACTTGGGTACGAATGTATAGTGTATTCACCACTCTAAAAATTGTTTACACTAATGATGTATTGTTAGCGTACTGAACAATTGTAAAACAAATTTCCTCGCGCTAAATAAAGATTATTATAATTATAACAAAAACTAAGTAATAGTCATTCTCTGGCTCTGCCAGCGTAGAGCTCCGTTAGAGAGAAATAAAATCCGCAGTAGTCCATTTAATTATGTCCACAGGTTATCTATTTTATTACATTTTTTAATCCCTAGTCATTATTGTGCACTCACACAACAATAACACAGTGGACAGTCCTGATTTGGTTTGTCAAGGCTAGAATATGGGGGATAAGAGCGAATGAAATGAATGTATGGTTGTCTCCCTTTTTAAAAAAATGGAAATTAACTTTTGAAATCAAAGTCAATGTTTGAACCTACATACCAATGGGATTAAAAGCAGTCTGCGATAATTTACAAATTTCAAGTGTGTGTTTTTCTTTCTGTGTATTTCGTGTGTATATACATCTCTATTGTTATTGTTCTAGTAACAATGCTGAGGTAGACAAATGTGGTCAAAATGAATTTCCATTTGTTTCATCACATAAATAAAAAAAAAGCAAAGTGCAATAAACAACATAGAAATCTACCACTTCAAACCTTCTCTCTTTGTCTCCTCAAATGTCAACAACCCTTTTATCCCTCCCCCCACCAAAACAAGAATCAGTTTTAAGTGTTACAGAGAAGACCCTAACTACAGCCCAAGTCACAAAAGTGTTAAACCAGTTCATTATCTTCACATGATCAAACCTTTTGGTAGATCAACTAGCATCAGTTGAACGTCTCACAAAGTCGAGATGACAAAAAGAAACATTTCTAGATCAGTTGATGGGGTAACAGGTTCAGATTTATCACGATACAGACACTAGCTGTGGGAGAAGACTTTTTATTGTAAAATTTGCTTTCCCTAAATCAAAACTAGTTTAACCTTGTTTGCCAACGTATAAGTCTAACGTATTAGCCCAGGATCTCAGTTTGGTAAAAGTACATTCGAAATTGTGTTGACATAGAACAGGAGTCCAGATGTATGAAGGGGAAATACACCTGACCTACGACTTAAACCAACACAAGTACAATTAGCTTGACATAATAATTCTTTTGATTCCCGTGGTTACGGTTAGGATGGAGCGTAGGGTCAAGACAGTAGCACCCTATTGGACTCAAGAGCCGTATTTGGACGTGAAAAAATCCTTAGTTGGGATTTTTTTTTGGGGGGGAGGTTCTTTATAAGGTCAGAAATTTCTAAGTTAGCGTTAAATATTTCTTGGTGGCCCTAAGTTGAAGCTTGTGGTGCATATATGTTAATCCCGCAGTGATTATACTCTGTTATGGGCCATACCCCAAAGCCGGATCCAGTCCAAGGCTACCATTGACTTCCTAGTCTGCTGTTCTAGTATAAGTTAAATAAGTCATGTTTTGTTTTGTTCAAAATGAAAGTTATCTATTCCTCTATCCGTATTGTTGTCTTTACAGTCAAATGTTTTGGTTTATAATCCTAGTGGTGACTTTGACTTCGTCTTTTTATGTAAGTAGAAATGTATGTGTGTATGTATGAATGTATGTATGTCTTTTTATGTAAGTAAAAATGTATGTGTGTATGTATGTACGTGTGTATGAATGTATGTATGTATGTATATATGTGTGTATGTATGTACGTATTTATGTATATGTATGTATGTGTGTGTGAGTGTATGTGTGTGTGAGTGTATGTATGTATGTATGTATGTATGTTAATCATTTTGGTTGTTCATTCTACACACATTTCATTCAGAGTTTGTATGCTCCAAGAATGGCCAATATCTGAGAGTCTACAGATGAAGAAAAGGGCAATACAATAGATTGTTCACACACACACACATGCATGCATCCGTTACTTTATTAGTACAGGGGGACATGTTCAATTCTGCTATATGAATAATAAATAAACAAAATCTATATCAGAACTTTCAGAGTCATGGATAAAAACTAAATAGTTTAATTACTTTCTAATTCGCAAATTATTTTTGTGCAATTCTTTTTTTTTATGTACATATTTAGCTAAAGAATTACCTTTTGACTGAAAAAAAACTCATTTAGTTTTAGTTTTGTTCCTTAATTATTGAATTCATACATGCAGACACTATGCAAATAATGTATTGGATTTTGAACATTTATTGTAGATCATTATTTGGGACAAAAATGTTAAAAAAACATTTTGCTAGCTCCAGAGTTTAGACTTAGTTTAACTTCAAAATCTTTATCAATAGTTAATCAGTACGCTAGTCATCAATATTTAGTTTGTTCTATTCTATTCTATTCAGCTAGACATAGACTACTGTCTTTTAGGTCTTGTTGCTTAGTTGAGCTTGAATTGTCCATTGTCCTCTCTCTTTGTCTCTCTTGTTTTTTCCTTCTGTCCCTCTTTTTTTCACCATTCTTGTCTAGGTCAGTGTATTGTTCTCATTCTAAGTATGCAAGTAACAAAAACGTTTTTAAAAAAAGTTAATTCCTCCTGTATGAAGCTGACAACTTTTTGTAAGAGGGATTACTTCTCTCGTAACTCTTAATAACTAATGATTTATAGATTTGTAAAAAGTACCATTTTAACCCCCCTCCCTCCAATGCATATCACCAAAACTTCTTCTTCCTTGTTCTCATTTTTATGTTGGAGCGTTCAGATGACTAGAGACCAATATGTGAGATGAACTGGGCAATGGTTTCAAAATCAGGGAGCTCTCTGTATAGTTTTCTTTCTATAGGGGTGTTTTGAGGCTAGTGTCTTGATTGGGCCTCTTGATAAAGTATGCAGTTTTGAAGGACATGATCAGCATTCTCTGGTGATACTCCACATGGGCAGATTTTGCTAGTTCCAATTTTTAGCTTCTGGAACATATGTTGTCTCATTCTGTTGTGTCTGATTCTGAGGTGAACGACTAAGCGTTGATATTTTTGGAATAGGCATAGTCTTTGTTGTGACTCAAATAAGTCTATTTCTTGTTTATTCTATTCACTCTGACCTGAACAAATCCTGGTTAAGCCCAAGTATTAATCTAGAGTATATAAAATTCTAGCTTGATGATGCTGATCCAGACATGGCAACATTAAAAGACAGTAGTCCAGACTACAGTACTGTGATATGTTTTATGCGCTTCCGCGGTGATGAGTAATTGAACTATAAAAAAAACTGAAAGGAGGTAATGCCGAACTCAATGCTGGAACAGAAACTCTGACGAAAAGCCAACAATCGATAAAAGGAGTCGACGCTAGTGTTGAAACAACAAACACTTTTAATACTCGGGAACCGTCGGATGTCCTCTATTACTAGCCCTATATAGAATTCTTCTTATTCCTACTGTCAATGAGAAAGTGTCTTGATTCTAGCGTCTCTTAGAGCGTTCTTACTTTTTAAAGATCCATCACTTCATTCATCACTAAGTACAACTTTCCCCATATTCCGGAAACAAATACCTAATTCCTAATCATGTCATAACAATAATTGCTCTGAGTTTGACTTAGTGCTAAGTACAAATTATTTACTTACTTCTATTTATTAATAGTTTTACTTAATAATAATGTATTAATGAGCTGTCCCAATAGGGAGAAAAATTTCTAACCAACTAAAAACTGACAACTTTGAAATATTTTGTTTTTCTGAAATGAAGACTGTTCCCAAGTGTGACTGTATTGACGGAGTTAAGTCAGGCATCTTACTTAAAGTTCATTAACATTTACATAATATTCTATAGATTACAGAGATGCTACCTCAAAAAAGAAGATAATTACATTCATCACATTTCTAGTAATTTATGTTAATCTGTGACTTAAACTCTGCTAAGTGGTTGGGTTTCCTGTAATGGCGAATTTAAGCCATTCCATTCTCTACTGGCACTAGGGAAGAAGAAACACATGTAGGACCTAGCCTATGGAGTAAGAAATGGGCCTCTATCATTGTGGATCTAAGTATTTGAGTAGGTTTGGCAGATCTAGTGGAAGGCATGAATTTTTTTAGAACAAAAAATTAATGAATAACAAATTATTTAATAACAAAAACAAAAATATGTCCAGAATTATTTAGCATCATATCCATAAATTAACATTTATTATTGCTTTTATTTAAAGTCTTTAAATTTGGTCCTGTTCTTTCACTACCTTCTTTTCATGTAAAAAACTGTTTTATCCTATGTCATGTCTACAAACAACAACATGGATAAAAAAGGAAACAAAACATTGTAAATTTAAAGATAACATACACAATTTATTTACATAAGACAAGACTAAAGAGACATTTGAGTTTGATGTTCAGAATGTCAAGGGTTCTCAAAGACATCGTCATGGTGGAGCTGGACAACTCACAAGGGAAACAACTCACCAGACACGACCAGCTCCACTGTAATTTAATCCAGACTTTAGACTTCCACTGTGGATAAGATCACACCAAAACCAGTGGTCTCTATACCCCAGACAGTAGACATATGCTCCACTACTTCCTGGACATGTACAAGTTGTATAAGTAAACTTGGATCTACCTACACCCACCCCTAGTTTGTCCTTCCATTGACCAACACTGACCTGTTTAGAACATCCATGAGGATGTGACACTATAAAGGTCAACTTGTGTGGAGAGCTAGAGTCAATGTATTTGTTATAGACTTTCTCCCAGACATTTTCATAATGTTTGAACATTTCCATCAGTTTATTTCCTAAAGTTTTATCACATGTCACACATTTCAACCAAGACATATCATCCTCAATGTCTACATAATCAACACTGACCTTATCAACACTGACCACTGGACTGTCATCTCTATCATAAAACAATCTCAATGTCGTGTGGTTGGCCTCAATGTCATCAAAAACCACATGTGTGGCTGTGAACACATAAAACTCCCACCACACATTGCTGGCTGAGTTTGATCCTTCACATTTTCTACACCAACACTTTGTGTAGGCAGTAAGTCCATAACCTCCATCTTGTACGACTCCATCTTGAAACTTGTTTACATTCCTCACACTTCCACTTCCTGTCCTCAAGTTTCTTCTTTCACTCATGTTAGAAAATGGATATGGTCGAGTTGTTTCTGGCCAAAACTTTGGTCTGTCTGGACTTGACATTCTAACATCAACTCTTACTGTGAGGTCAGCTGTAGCTTTGATGTATTCATACAAATCATTGTCTTGAAGACCTTCAGGTAAATGTTTCAAGGTGAATGTCTCAACAGGTATAAACTGTATATGACCTGGATTCTTCTCACAGCCCACAAGATATTTGTGTAGATCAGCTTCTCCACCTTCTGACTCCTGAGTTTCATGATCACCTGGAGAACAAGGAAATAAACTTGATCCAATGTTTACAACACAATGTACAGTATTGGGTCAATCAAGAGATATCTATAAATAGATCAAGTCTAACTCATGTGTTGATCTCTACAGTTTATACACTAAAAATTAAACTCAAAAGTTACCAATTAGTGGACCTTCCACATCATCTGACTGGACTATGGACTGGTCACTGGTGAAATGATAAGAATCTGAAAGGATAAAAGTCAAATAACTATTTAATATATTCTTTTTTTTATTATTATTAGAAAATAGACTTATACAAAAACCTTTCTCTATCTAAACATTTACAAATCAAAAGTTTACCTGTATCTTGAATCTCATCCCCAAGACTGGAGAAGTCTGCTAGGTCAGTCTGACAAACTGAAATGGTTTAAATACATGTGTCAGTCAGTTTATTTGTTTTTTTTTACATTTTTTTTTCTGAAACAACAAAAATAATTTTTCAAAAACAGAATTTTTACATAGAGATAAAACTAAATATTTAAATTATAGTTCTAGAAGCTGACCAAAGACCTAACATTACAATAACTTGAATTTGATATGCTACTTATTATTGTGCTAAATTCTAGTGAAAAATTTGATAATAAAATAAAGCCATAAGGCTAATTTTAAAGTTAGGTATTGTTTTACTCTGATTTCATACCATTAAGTAGAAAACACCAAACTGTGGAAGATATGTGGACAGAAAAATTAAAGAGGTGCAGATCTTAGAAAGGAAGTGGAGATGGATTGGTCACACCCTTAGAAAAGATACCAGTAACAGAGCTAGGCAGGCCTTAGAGTGGAACCCCCAGGGAACAAGACGCAGAGGAACACCAAAAAGAACATGGCAACGCAGTGTACATGAAGTAGCTAAGAGGACCGGGAAGAGCTGGGACACCATTAAAAAGCTAGCAAGAGACCGTGGAGAGTGGCGTGTTATTGTTGAGGCCCTCCCTATGTTCCATGAGGAACTCAAAGGAGTGATGATGATGATGATAAGACTAGTTTTAAAGTTAGGTATTGTTTCACTTTGATTTTATACCATTAAGTCCACATGTGTCTTGAGGAAAACAAAGGTCTGTACTTTTCTGGAAATTAGAACAAAATATGAATATAAAGTTGCTTCAATTTTTCTGCTATATATATCAACAAATTTAAAATCAATGAAATATTCTCAGATAAATCTACTTTTTGTATCTTTTTGCTTGTACAGTAAAATTAAAGAAATATTTTGTTGTTTTATAAATTGTTTCAACTAAGATTAATTGCATTTTTTTTGCACTTAGACTGAATGTAATACATGTGAAATGCTTTATAATGAAATGTTAAAAAATAATAATTCATCAGGCTATGGTATTCTAGATTTCAATTTAGAGCTCCAATTGACTTGAAAATTACTTTTGGAGTACTAGATCTAGATTCTAATTCTAAATGACAAATTCCTTAAGATAGAAAACAAAATAAAAAAATGAAAAGTAGCAATAAAAGAAAGAAAACAGTCAAATAACAAAAAATGTAAAGAAACCACAAATACAAAAAATACATTAGTCTAGGATTTCTTATGTATATTATTTTCAATAAGGATAATAGTATTCTTATTAAAAAAATGGGGTATTTTTCATCTAGATCAGACAGTCTGGTAGTGTGATATGCAATAATAGTTATCTCTCCATAGTCTTGGGTTTGAGTCCTGCCTGCTCCGTCCCTGTCGCCCTGTCTGAATTTTTGCAATTAGAAAAAACGTCTGTAACTATATCTACATTTTAAAGTGTACACTTTAGATCCTATCTAGTTAATTCTAATTATTTTTTTTAAAGAAAGAGATGTACAATTTTAGAATTAGTCTATAGATCTTGTAGGACTACTTTTTGTTTATCGTTTAGATTTTATATAGATGCATTAACTTTAATTTAAATCTAAGTAGGCCTATATCTAAGCTCTAAAGATGGATATATCAATAGACAAGATCTAGTATAAATTAAATTGTTTATAAATCTAGACTAGAAGCTAATGTGAATTTAGTTGTAGATATATATTTTCTACATTACCTAAGATCTAATTAGTTATGGTAGTTTATATAGATCTACACCAGAGTCTAACTTTTAGATTTAAATTTACAGTTGTAGCTTAAGTTATTTAAATAGTACAGATGTTAATTTAAAAAAGAAGATAATTATGTTCTATGCATTTCAAGTGTCAATCTAGACATGCATGTTAATTGTTGAACTAAACTTCTAATGAGTCTTTGGTTTTCAGGCAACCCATTCCATTCTTTACTGGCACTAGGGAAGGAGCACTTGTAGTTGGTCGTTGTGCTGGTCACAAGACACCTTCGTTAACTGTAGGCCACAAAAAAGATGACCTTAATAACATCGTCTGCACTACATATCTTGAATGCAGGGTTTGAAAAGAAAACTTTTACAAGATATACAAGTCTCTTAACACTAGATAGATCTATTTATAGGTCTATTCTGATTATGGATCTAGTAGAATATTATCTGAACCTACATCTATCATAAGATGATCTATAAATTGATTAGATAGGAGACATCTAGATCTATTTAAGCCAATTTCATCTATTACGTAATAGATTTTAAATCGAAGTCTAATTTAATTTAGATATAGATCTAAATTATATGCTTACAATATTTACTACTAAATCTAGGCATTTATAGATCTATAAACGTAAAGGTTAATTAGGTCTACTCTAATTCTAGATCTTGACTCTACAGAAGCTAATCTAGAAAAGAAAGAAGAATAGATTTATCGGCTGCAGTATTCGTTACTCGTAAACGACACATTTATTTACGCTTACAATTGATATATATATAACAATATGGACGAATACAATAGTCATTTGACAAATAGTATAAATCTAGGTTTTTTTAAGATTTTCAAACACATAAATATATGATATATATGTATTACTGATAGACTATATTTTATAAACATCATTTAAATTTTATAGATATAATAGATCTATCAAGATTGCTAGTTTTAGATTCTAATAATTGAATTAAATTTCAATTTAAAAGTAAATGCATTCATGTAAAACCAGATTTTTCTGCACTTTAAAATTGCAATTTAAATTCTACATTGCTATTGTCTTTATTAGTATTAATATTGTTATTATATTAGAAACGGAGGAATTATCTATCTTAGGCATTTCCATGGACGGTCTAGCTTCGTTAAAGAGAAACAAAATCCATTGATGATTGTATAAATGACAATTAATATTTAATTTTTCATTAAAATTCAACCTGGCATATCAAGGTTGAACGTTAAGTGAAGAAAAAAGTATGAGATGAAAAAAAAAAGTTGTTTGTACATGTTTGATATTCTACATCCTAGTTAAATCCTTACGGAGGACGACAGGAGAGGGTAGCGGGTTTCATTCGCTTATGTATTGCTTCTTTGCTAGGTGTGTGTGTGTGTTTTGATTTTTTTAAAACTATAAGGGTGCGCTGTTTCTACGGACGCGCTATGTTGGCGTCATTGCTTCTTTTTGTTTTGCTTGGGTATCAGATTTTTGTTTAAATTTATAAAAAGAGAAGCCTAAATAAGAAAACATTTTCTAGTTAATTTAAACAAATACAGACTTACTTTTTCTGTATTGCGTATTTTCGATACATTTCTATCTGTTTTAGTTTTTTTCTTGGAGAACATCATGGAGAACATCTTGGACAACATCATTGACGAGTTCTAAATATAAATAAGAATCGGTTCAAAAAATACTGTTTAACAAAAAATACAAGGGCAGATAACTGAATTATTATTTCCCTTTGCTACCCAAAAAGACTTTTTTATCATCCAATTCAAGAAATTACGTACACAAATATGAGTACTTTGTAGACCTTGTTGTAAATCATGCTTCACTTTTTTTTTCCTCGCACATTTCCAAACATTAGCTGTGAACGTTTGTTGGTACAGTTTTGATCTGACCTTTGCCCAGCCCTTTTCTTTCTAACTATCCTGAAATGCCTTGATATGTCCTAAAGAGTTGTCCGCACTTGCTGTCGAGCTTTGGGATCTAGTTGTCTCTCCCACGAGAGTATTTTTTATGTTCATTTCTGGACATGTGTCTGCGGAATTTGACTAACATTACGTTAAGGAAGTATAATTAAGTAAATTTGCAAATGACGAAAGAATGTATCGAACTTTGGTGTCTATTTATAATTTATAATATTTTGAAATTCCGATTTCTTATTAAATCTATATTTAGCAAGAAATTCGTTCAGTCATCATTGGCCTCCTTCAGTCGTAGGACGACTATGGTTTATCTCAGAGCACTTCCTCATGTGGCTGTGGAGCCCTATTTTGGAGAGACACTCCCGTCCATAGATAGCGCAGGTTAAGTTGGCTTTTGCTTCGGTGGTAGAGGAGCTGGCCGTTTTTCGGTTTGTGCGTTTTTCTTCCTGGGCTGAGACCCATGTACTTTCACTGTCCATAGCTTTCTTGGTCACTGTCTCTCTCCATCTGTCGCGGTCTAGAGCTATGTCTTCCCAATTGTCAGTATTGATGTTCACTGGTTTGAGTGTCAGTCATAAAGTCACAAAAAATATGTGTTGATACTATTAAATATCACTATCTGATAAATTTAGTTTTTCCTTTACCACATCATTGGCGCTATACATCAAATTATAAACTTACATATGCAGATACAAACAGATACCTGCATTTATAACCTTGGGTCTTGGGTTTGAATCTTAATGAAGACGGGTATTTTGAATTTGAAAAATCCATTGGGTACGGGTCGTTATGCTGGCTATAAGACCCCCTGCTCGTTAACAGTAGGCCAAAGAAACAGATAACCTTTTTTAAATCATCTGCACTTTAGATTTTTTATCTTAAAAAAAAATGATTTGCCCAGTTTTAGATCTAAATATATACAACATCCATACAAACCTAAATTCGTTCTAAAGTTCACTATTCTACTACTCTATATTAAGAGATACCTTATCTAAATAAAATTATACAATGAATAAACGACTTTGAAAGAGTTTGACTTACGTTTTAAAACTCTGTGCTTGTACTGACAACTTTGTAAGTTCTATTTATAGAAACACGGACATAGACTAAAAAGTCATTCAGGGAATTTCCGATTATTTCTTTCTAATCCAGCAAAGTTTCCCCAACTGTGAAGCGCCCCCTAGTATTTAAATTGATGTCTTCTTTTATATATTACCAGTGGCCTCACATGGGGGTCGCCGTACCAGGTGACTACAAAGCAGGTCTTACGCACAGGGTCTAGAGAAAATCTTTGTTCGCTGAGGTTTAGTTGCAATGCGCTTAAGCCATGTTGGCCATGAAATGAATGATTGGGTCTTTATTTCAAGCTTGTATTCTAATTAAACTTTACAGACTAACGTCCGATGTTGTTGGACCATGTTAGTAAAAATGTGCAGAGATGCGCTTATTAGTAGTAGTGTTCTCATATCTGAAATAGTTTAGTGTATGTTTGAAGATGTAAACACTATATCTACATGTTGTAAAACTTTCTATTTGAATGTTTCTCATCATGTTGTAAAACACAATCTAAAAGAGGAAACTCAACGATTGAAGGTTAAAAATGTTTCTCTATTCACTTAGATCTGAATTAACTGTCTCTTCTTGGTGGTCTAAACAATCATTTTATGGACCAGTGGAAGGAGATGAAGGTTCTACACTGACATTTCAATAACAATATTTAAAAAAATCGAAATAGTCTCTCGATAATAATAATAAATAAAATAAACAATAAATACACGCGGAACTTAATTCCAGAGTGCAAAGCGGAATTAAAAAAAAACTGTAAGAGAATGAAACCTTACAGAGAGATTGAGTGACATTTTTTTAAACTTGGTAAAAAAAAAGATCTTGTTAAAATACAAGTAGACACATTATTAGATGTTACTATTGAACATGTTTGTTAATTTCTTTATGTGACGCTTGCCGCTATTTACCCGAGTTACCTTCTTTAAGTCATAAAGGACAGTAATATAGAAAAAGCCTTATCAAAAGATAGATGCTGACAACTACAACATAATAATAAAATAGAAGGTGCGCAAAAAATTAATGAATAGACATCTATGTACTTCTCGATGACGACAGAGGATCTTGTAACACTCTGACCAAAAGTGGGATAAAGGAGTTTTTAAATCTTTATGTTTTAGTCCTAATGGAAAGGAGACGACCACTTCGTTCAGATCTGATATAACAGTAGTTTAGTGGGTGCAGGTTATCTTTATGAATCGAGAGTGTTTTGGAAAGTCATCTTTCATGAAATAGCTCTTCAAGAGGTGGTAGCTGTGTTCCAGTGATATACGATGCTTTTTTAATTAGTCTATTTAGTCTATATGCCAGTGAATTATTACCATATTAGCAAGTGATGTCAAAGTTAATTAGACTGCTGCTGGTTGCTGTATAAAAAATGTATTGATTGTTTTGTCGATGTTAAATTTCCTTTTAGCTTTCTAAGATAGAATGTTGGTGAATGTTTATGTAACGGTTTTGTGGTTTTGACAGTGTTCACTTCATTTCAATTTATTGTTGATGGTTGTACCTAGGTATTTATATTCTTGCACTTCTTCTACGGTTTGGTGGATTATCTGAATTTCTGCAAGATGGCCTTTATGTTTTCTCAAATCTATTTCCATCTATTTAGTTTTCTGAAAATTTAAAATTTGAAAGTTATCTATACACCATTGGTAAAAATGTTAATTGTTGAATGGTACAGATTTTCGTCACCTGCAATATGGCCAATGATTGCTGTGTCGTCTCCAACTTTAATGATGGGAGTGTCAGCTGATAGGCTCTGAATGTCATTTGTGTATATGGTATGCAATACTGTTGACAGGACGCAGCCCTGCTGCGCTTCAGTGCTAAGTTCTCTCGTGCCTGACACATACCAGTTCACTTTTACATATTGCGGGCTTTTGATAACAAAGTTTAGAATCCAAGCTTATATGCTTATATTTTTGCTAACTTTTAATAGATACTACCAAGATAGATACTGCCAAGATAGATACTACCAAGATAGATACTGCCAAGATAGATACTACCAAGATAGATACTGCCAAGATAGATACTACCAAGATAGATACTGCCAAGATAGATACTACCAAGATGGATACTGCCAAGATAGATACTACCAAGGTAGATACTGCCAAGATAGATACTACCAAGATAGATACTGCCAAGATAGATACTACCAAGATAGATACTACCAAGATAGATACTGCCAAGATAGATACTACCAAGATAGATACTGCCAAGATAGATACTACCAAGATAGATACTGCCAAGATAGATACTACCAAGATGGATACTGCCAAGATAGATACTACCAAGATAGATACTTCCAAGATAAATACTTCCAAGATAGATACTGCCAAGATATATACTACCTAGATAGATACTACTAAGGCCGGATTAACGACAGCTCATAACTGTGAAACTGTCCCAGGGCTTCCACAGTTAAAATTATTACCGGTACTTTCTTACAATACCTCTATTCATAGAAGGAGGGTGGAACCTGGACACTGATCTAAAAAAAAACGGCTCTAACTATTTTTCTAGAAATTTAACTGTTGATGTATACCGCTGAGAAAAGTATTAGGCCAATACCATTTCTACGCTGCCTTATGCCTTCACAAAAATGATACCAGGTGAGATGCTTTCTTGATCCTTCTTGTGATGTCCAAGGGCTGAGCCGAAGGCTCTTCGAGCCCTAAGTTTGAAAAAAAAACCTGTTTGGTCGTCCAGCCGAACAGTAAAAAAAAACAAACAAACCTGTGTGAACGCACAGTTCTGTTTGAGAGCGACCCGAGTCAATGCCTATGTAAAACATTGCTGTTTCCAATGCCTTTGGCCCCCGACGCATGATTCGCCGTTCATGGCCGAAGGCCGAGGACACCGGGAGCCTCCTTCATTTTTCTTCGTTATACCAAGCAAACCGTGGGGGACTCGCCATTTATGTAACGGTCCTTTGAGGAACGGCGCATGGATGTGTGACAGGTTTGTGGGGACTTTTTTACAACCCCACCCGTGCAATGGGTGGACTCTCGTTATGTTTCGCCATTCATTTAGCCTAGCTACCCCCTCATGTAGCCATTTCCACCCATGTGCCACGATGAGGCAGATCAGCGTACCTGGGCTTGCTAGATCCAAGGTCATCTTCAATCACGAGGTCGCGCTTCACAAGTGGGTGAAAGGCGGTGTAGACACGTCACAGGTCAGCTCAATAACACAGCCAGCCCGTAGCATCATGCGATCAGAATACCTGGTTAGTTGTTGCCCCCCCCCCTATTTTTAGAAAGACATAAGCAAAAAATATATTTTTTTTAATTTTGGGTGAAAATTGTAGGAGAGTGGACAAAATTTAAGGAGAATTCTGGCAATTTTTAGGAGAATTTTAGGATTTTTGGAGACTTTTCATTTTTTAGGAGCTCTACGAACCCTGTAAAAAATAGATAAGTCGAACTTAAAAAAAGACAGGAAGTTACATTACTTAAGTTACGCGCATGCGCTTATTTCGGACTTTCGCTTTATTTCAAAAACGTCAACAAAAATTAGAAACAAATCGTAAGGCCAAGGCCTAAGACGCCTTAAAGTAAGTAGATCTAAATCTAATTCTAATAAGTTTGATCTGCCGGCATAAGAACTTATCTTCTTAAAAAACCAAGCATTATTTCCGTTATTTTAAGCTTAAAAATGCATTCTGAGGTAACTACAGACAGTCACAGTGCAATTAGCCTGCTACTCTTCCGCTTAAAAAAATTCAAAAACCAAATCTGCTATTCAATTGAGTTCAGCGACTGGTAGACAATGGTAAAATGCTTTAGTTTTTATATTGGAGGGGGAAGGGAAACCACAAAACCCCTTTTGGCTAAGCTCATGAAATTTGGTGACTGTCCTGTAGTTTGCTTAAGTTGGCTGCACTGGGGCAGTAAGTAAAGTTTCCCATTCAGACAATGAGGTCTGAGGCAAGTGATGGTTTGAAGAAGACCCTCCTCTACCGGCTACGCCCATGTCCCATGTGTTATATTATAGGTGTAAGCCTAATTCTCTATAAAATATGTAAAGTTTGATAACGCATCGAAAACTGCATATATGCATTCGTAGGATTACATAATGTATTCTATTTATACATGCATGTAGTCTGAAAACTATAAACAATACAATAGCAGCCTAATGAGTTTGAAGCTTTTTGGTATTACTTATAGAATACAGACGTTTCTTCAAAAAATAAGATTGTTAAGTCTTAAGCATTTTATGTGTCAATCTATTCATGCATGTTGATCTGTGACTTAAAATATGCTAAATCATTGGTTTTCCTCGCTGACTCAGGCCTTTAAAAGATAAGAGAAAGCAGAACTGTTAGAGAATCACTTACTTAATGTGAAAAGCCCCTCCTTCCTCTTAGTACATTCTCAAATACGCGATTTGTATATGAATATGCCATGACCATAGACATAACCATGACCCATTATTTAAAATATAAATCTCCTTTTATTAAATATCGGATGTGACAGCGCTATATAAATTTTGTAATTATTGTAGTAATTTTCATCATTAATGACTTCATACTAAGCATAAGTTTGCCATTAATGATAATAGTATAAAAATTGATTTAAATCTAGATTTCTTTTGTAATTAATTATTTTTTTGTAAGCCTTAAGTGTAGTAATATTAGCTCAATGTTATTTAAAATAAACAAAAAGAAACTTACTTTTTCTTTTAAAATCGCAGAAAGTAGAACTTTATACCCATATTGAGATGTGAATAAGTTGGGTGGTTTGCAATTTCGCAGCTGTGTTTAATGTGTATGTGTTAAAGTTAATTTCTATTAAGTATTGTTAAGGAGCTAATTTTCACGCCTATTTTTTTTTTTTACTTTTTTTTACTGCGTTATATCAATGTTTTCTAACTAGACCTCTCTCACCCCTGTTTTTTTTTTTAAATTTCATTGGAACCATTAAAAGACGGGAGAGGAAAGGAGCAAAAAAAATGGGAGTGCCATCAGAGGCCCATGCCGACCAACAAAATGATTATGCCAAACACAACCTCGAAAACATCAAAGCAGTCCATGCCGCACGTGCATAGCAGAAAGCACGGTCTGTTTTCAAATGATAATACGTACAGTGCAGGCCTATAATGTATATTTTTAAATATTTTTGTTGAATTTGAAACAAAATTAATTGTAATAAGAATTTAAAAAAAAAAAAAAACAAACAAGAAAACGTTCGGGCCTCTGGGTCTTGCTTTGTGTCTTGCTGCTGTCACTTTTTTTTAAAAGTTGTCTGCATAGAAATTTTTTTTTCTTTGGTCGCGACCAGACCAGCCTTTTTGCCAGTTTGCCCATATAGCCAGTCCGCCCCTGCTACCACATCATGATGATCAATCATCAATGTCATGTTCTGAAAGACACAAAGATAAAGGCACATTCCTCGTCCCATATTCTGGGACAAATTTGTAAAGATACTCCTTCTTTCCTAGTGCTATTAGTATTAGTATTAGAGCATGGGATGGGTTGCCTGAGCTAGCCAGGAAAACCAGTGACTTGGCAGAATTTAATTGGTTAATATGCATGACACGTAGGACGTAATCATCTTCTATTTTGAAGTAAAGTCTGTATTATATAAGATAAGATAAGATGTTGAAGTTGAAAAGTTTTACAAATTTTAATTAAATGTTTTAGTTTGTTACTTAAAAAAAGTTAAATGAAACTACGATTTTAACTAAACGCTATTTTTTCTAGTTAAACATTGGCCTTAATAATTTATTTTTTTAGTTAAACTAAAAGTTTCGCCCATCACTAGTGCAGAGGTCACAACCTTTTGAGTCGAAAGAGCCAAAAATTACAATTTACAAAATGTTTAAGTTTTTAAAGAGCCACACACTTTTTTTTTTCTTGCCAACAATAAATAGTAATTTTAATTTATTCATATCCGTTTTTGTTGCCTTACGCCTTACGTACATAGTTTTTCTGGACCTCCAACTCTTCCAACTTGCTTTTCAACTCTTTAAATTTTCCACTCCACAGAGCTTTACTTTTTAAATTGAATTGCATTTCTAGAGATCTAGTATCAATTTCAAATGGATCAAGGTGGATTTCCTTACTATTTGTCTTGAGAGCATTTACTATGAATGCTGCAATGGTTTTGTTGATTTTAAATAGTTTAAATCTGTCAAGAAATGTATCCATCATATTTGTTTACAACTGAGATGAAGTAATTCCTGTCAAAAGTTGTATTGGTTTTATTGCAATACTGCTTTAGATATTGAAAAAGAAGCAACTTACCAGTCTGAATATCTTCTGCAAAAAGGATTGATTTGTGTTTTAAACATACCAATTCTTCTACCAAAACATAGGATGGGTTTACCTTTCCTTGCAGTTTTAGATTCAGCTCATTTCATTTCTCTGTTATATCCACCATAAAGTAACATTTTGTGCAACCATTAGTTGTTCTCTACTTCAGTGTGATTAATGTCTTTTTGTTTTCCATTTAGCAATGTATTTATTTCATTCAAGCACAAAGCAAAAGTTTCAACCTTTAGAAAGCCATCTCAGTTTATTGTGAAGAAGTAGATCAGAATACTGGGTCTCCGTTTCGTTCTATAATTCTTGAAACTGACAATGGTAGAGTGCTTTTGACAAGATACTACTAAGGATCTTGATTACCAAATTCATGGAAATATTTGGGCACAAAGCCCCCTTCTTGGTGTATTATTCAGTGAAACGTAAGGATTTCGAGGTTTGTTTTGCTCCGAAGAATCATTGTTGCCCTTTTATTTTTTTAGTCATACTTCAGGCTCCATCATTTGGTATTTAAACAATTTATTTAAATCAATCTTTTTGTCTTCAAGGTATTTTAGCATGGCATACATCTTCCCTTCTTGTCTGTCACGACAGCGCTAGCAATCCTATGAGTTCTTCTTTTGGACCTTGCGAAGTCATATATCTGACAAAACGGCAACTTGTGCGTGTCTTTTATGTGGCAAGACTCTCATCTATAGCAAGTGATAAGACATTTTAGCTATTCTCTCTTTGCTGTTTTAGTCGATAGTGGCAATTTTTTTTTTTTAAGATTTCTGGTTTGTTATAAAATCATGAAACAGTTCTTTAGATGCCGTAGGAAGCAACCTTTGAAATAGTCAACATGTGTGAATGGTTTGCCTTTTTGAGCAATTTCTAGTAGTACAAGAAAGCTTTCCAGAGTAGCATTACTTGTAGATTGCTTCTATCTTTTAAAAGATTATTAACTTCTAACCTATTTAATTGAAAAATTAAAACCTACATAGAAACATCTGACGACGGCCGAGAGCTTCCCGCGGACTGACGACACGTGTAATGTGGGAGGGCTGTGGTGAAAAAGCGAGTACAAGTGGCTGAGAGATAGATCGGTGCCTAATCCAGGTTAAACAATTCACAACTAGTGACATTTTTTTCGATAAAATAAATAGCCGCAGCTTCACATCCAAAGAGCCGCATGTGGCTCGCGAGCCGCAGGTTGCCGAACCCGGCACTAGTAGACGGTAAGGCTTTTGGTAGTCGCACTGCCGTAAATCCGGAGCAACATGTACATATTATTATTTATGACTCATGAGCATACAAAAAAGGGGGGAACTTTTAATCACAACAATGTTGCCAGCCGACGTCAGATTCAAAGTGTAACTGGTGAAAATGGGAATAAAATGTTTGAAAAAAAGAAAGTGACTGACTTGTCATAATTCGGTTCTATTTTATATGTTTCTATTTTTTTATGGAGGATGTAACTCGGCCTGATCTTCCTTAAACCCGGCCCTGAAAACAGCCCTTACATCAGTGATGCCCAACCTAATTCAACCTGCGGGCCATTTGTATTTCCGACACTCGTATGGCGGACCATATGAACAAAAACGTAGGCCTACAAAAACGATATCGACCTGAAACCCGTAGATCCTGTGCTTCATTCATTAATGGGATACTTGAAATGTATCTTTTTTCCCCGCGTCAGAAGATAGCTTCATTTCTCTACTTCAAATATGAGCAACATTGTAGCTAGCTTTACAACCGAGTCATTTTCCTGTCTCTTTTTGGTCAATGTTCCCATCAATCTTCCAATCTCTAGGCGTAGTTTAATAACAATCTTTTAATCGCGGCTCAAACCAAGAATGCCATATTATTTGTTTCATAATGTCGTCTATATGTTGTTGTTGTTTTTTAAATAGGCACACTTTCTGAATAATAAAAATATGTTAGCTTATTATCATGTTCCACAAAAAGTAAAGAACCGTTCACTTTTCCCTGGCCGGATGGACTCACGTCGCTGGGCTGAATCTGGCCCGCTACGTGAGTCCATCCGGCCCGGAGATGTGATCTTTTTTTTTAATACTACCAATGAGTAGTTCCACAAAGTCAGTTTTTTTTTTAAATACTACCAATGAGTAGTTCCACAAAGTCAGTTGTTTTTTTCCCAGTCTAATTATGCTTCCTAACGAGTTCTTTCTATGTTTTTCTTTTGTTCTTTTTTTTCCCCCAAATTGTAACATAAACCAAGTTTAAACCTGACCTTGAACTCTCTGAGATCCAGCTAGGCGCCCACTATCTCGGGGACTAATCAGTCGTGCAGACCGACCTCCGTCTCTGTTTCGTAGGTGTTGACCCGCACCCTCTTTTTTTTTTCCCACACGCAACTGAAAAGATGGGGCGACTATGGATAAGTAGGCCTGTTGCAACAGTGGGCTTCTGTTCATTAACAGCACGTCAATCTCTGGTCAGATGTGCTGTGGCAGCGAGCGGTGACCAAAGGTTACATCATACGTGATCACAAGCTGCTTGCTTCATAGTAACTGCATACATACTCACCTCTTTGCCTTTGATTACTAAGATTATGTGACTAAGGATGAATGACGTGGCCAAGCAGACCCAGTTGCGACCTACATAATTTGCCATAACTTATGCATAGAAAGCAGATTCTTTAGGGTCTAAGTTTTTTTTTTTTCGTCGACTGCGCCTGTCTTATCTGATGAATTACAGACGTTACTTCAAAAGGAAATATAATTACGCCTGTGATAATCCAGTTAAGCTAGTTAATTAGTGATTTAGTATTTGCCAAGTCATAGCTTTTCCTGGCTGATTCAGGCAACCCATTCCATGCTCTAATAGCACTAGGGAAGAAGGAGCACTTGAACACATTTGTCGTAGCATATGGAACGAGTAAATGCTTTACCCTTCTGTCTTACTGAGTATTTTATTATGTTTTATTTTCAGAAAAGATATAGTATAACAATATATAACAATATAACAATATAGATGCAAATACGAACACCATTCACACACGGAACACATACACACTAACAACTCGCGCTTTGTAAGTTAGACTTCTTTGTACTTCTCGATGACGACAGATGACCTTTCGTGTTTGTAAACTATGGTACAGCAAGTGTTATGTAATATTGCTACTTTATTTTTTAGCCTTCTGAGTGATTTTGATCATTGTGCTACTCTATTCAAATGTGTTCTTTTTTGGCAGTTGTTTTTCTCAGTCAGCTCTATCAAAATGGTGCCTCATTTGATCTTTATAGCGCCTGGGGAGAGGGGAAGGGTCTCTGTTAAGCCATTCTCCATTACGCTTGGATTAAAGATCGCAATTGGCATGCTGTCATTCCAATACTCATAACTCAAATGTAATATAATAATTTTTGGATTATTTCCAATTAAATGACAAATGCTTGTTGTTAGAACTGAGAGCTTAAGAAAAAATAATCAAATTCCATTTCAAAAATGTTTAGATTTTAACAGCTGGACAGATGAAAGAAATAGGTGTTTATATATAGGCCTTTATTAGTCTGTGTTTTGTCTCTATTTTGAACGAAAACATTTATCTCGAGATTATTTATGAAGAATCACTAAGTGCGCAGACTATCCTGAAAGTACTTGAATTGTATCTAGTAATCTTTACCTTCGCACATTTTAAGAATTTTTAATCTAAGTAGAGAGAGAGAATGTCTATGATTCAGATATTCTGCCCTATGACAAAGTTCGTTGGTTATAGAGAGAAACATTTCAAGCTTCAATGTTTACTGAATTAAAAAAAAAATCTTCATTATTCACTATTCACTGTGCAGAGATAACGAACGAATTGTAGATGACAGCTCATCTTTTTTATTACGGGCATGTAAGGCTAATTTAAAAAAGATTAACAACGTCATAGACAAAGTCAATATTTGATGGAATGATTATGTACGATGGGGGATTATTTACGAGGATGGCTGCCTGGTCGTTCGGTATGCGCGTTGGATTGTCGTTCGCACTTCTCGAGGTCCCTGGTTCAAACTCTGTCCACTCCCGTCGTCCATCAGAAAGGTTCGGACTAGGAAGTAAATTATCTTTAACTCTGAAGGAACATCCGCAACATGTAAAACATTTGACAAACATTTTACAATTATTGAGTGACAAAGACATTTTATTGCGCAATACTTTGTGTTCGACATGTTTATAAGTGTTATCTAACCATTGAATATGTCGGCACATCTGGGAAGCGTGGCCGAGATGCCAAGTACGCTTGAACTTATCTTGGCTTGGCTACCTATGAAGAAGGCTCGAGGTTCGACACCCGGCTCGAGTAGAGTTGTGTTTACTGAGCGCCTACAAGCATAAAAGTAGCGCTATATAAAAGCTAACTTTGTTATAATTATCTCTTCACACAACTACACGGCCAATATAAATTCAACACTTCTTATTCACCATAGCGAATCACTAATCAAAATATTGGACCTAGCTCTGGTTGAATCTCTAGCTCACATCTTAAAGGTAGATCTCGTTCCTAGTTGAAAGGGGCAACAAAGGTACAAATCCACAAACAGCCATGCTGAACAATCGTCTATCGGTAGCCAAGGACGCTAAGAGATGACGTAAACACAGTCTTTGACAACAGCACACAGGCAAAGCCTATAGGTAAATCCGGCCCTGGTATTATTACTAAGTTTAATTTGATGTAGGCCCCCAACCCAAAACACAGGTACCGGTAGTCGCGATATTGTACTTCAAAATCCTATATCTTATTATTTCAATAAAAATGTCTTCAGGGCTATTAACTCTGATCAAACTTCAATTTCGTATGTTTATATTTGTCTCTTTTGGATGACGAGTTTGCTGACCACTGGTTAGTAGATTGTGTGTATGTGTATTGAGGGGTCACGGGTCAGAGTAATTTAAGCGATCTATTGTTTCATTGCAACTAAACGTCAAAGTGTGTACAACTAGGCGTAGGTCTATCTAGTCCCGGATGTAACACAAGCAATTTACATGTCTCAGATGACCAATCCCGTGGACTTTTAGAATCTAGATCGAGCTTTGGCACAGAAGCCTTCTGGTCACTGGCGGTGAAAGTGAACAGAGCTCAGTGTGTTGCTACCACGCTTGAAATATCTATTTCGTTGTGTCCCTTGTGTCTATAGTGTCATCTTTGGCTGCAGCCAATGCAGGTCTGTTTGCTATTGGATTGTCTTCCATCTAGATCTAGATCTTATACCATCTTACTATCTAGTCAATATTTAATAATTTATTTGCTTTGGCAACTAGATCTAACTCTTTACTTTATGGTAATTTAATACTAGATCTAGATTCTGGATCTAACTCTAGTAACTCTAGACTATAGATTTATGACTACATAGGACGTCTCTGCATTAGAAGTTTAGATCTATCTAGATCTATAATTCTATTATACTAATCATCAAGATTCAAGATCTAGACTAGATATATAGATGAGAATGGCTTAGCCTTAGATCTAGAACTAGCTGTCTGCACAAATTGAAAGCTTTGTAACTAATCAGCTTTTGTGCTTAAACCAGCTCAGAGATTATGCAAAACTTGGATTTGTTTATTATTCCTTGTTACTGTTAGGCTTGTTGACTTGTAGATTTCCATTAGATCTAGTCTATCCAAATCTTGATGGCCTGCAACATCTAGATCTTAATGATAAATGTGTAACAAAAAAAAAGATACTGTCAATTATTATAAAGCTTATTTGTGACTATTTGTGAAAAGAAAAATGTTGCCTTAATAGCATAACTAGATAGTTACTTAGTTTAGATTTTAGGTCCTAAGTTGTTCATTTGTGTCAACATTTGCACAACTTGGTCTGCATAGTCATGTGAAATACTGCAGCCCTACACATCCATACCATTTGTATTAAAGATGGTGTCACTCATCCATAACCTAGTATTAAAGATGGTGTCACTCACCCATAACCTACGCATTAACGATGGTGTCACTCATCCATAACCTAGTATTAAAGATAGTGTCACTCATCCATAACCTAGTATTACAGATGGTGTCACTCATCCATAACCTAGTATTACAGATAGTGTCACTCATCCATAACCTATTATTAAAGATGGTGTCACTCATCCATAACCTAGTATTAAAGATGGTGTCACTCATCCATAACCTAGTATTAAAGATGGTGTCACTCATCCATAACCTAGTATTAAAGATGGTGTCACTCACCCATAACCTACGCATTAAAGATGGTGTCACTCATTCATAACCTAGTATTAAAGATGGTGTCACTCATCCATAACCTAGTATTAAAGATGGTGTCACTCATCCATAACCTAGTATTAAAGATGGTGTCACTCATCCATAACCTTTGTATTAAAGATGGTGCCTGCACATCCATATCCTTTGTATTAAAGACTGTGTCTACTTACCCATAACCTTCACAGTCCTTTGTATAAAGATGGTACCTTGTTAAGCTAGAAATATAACTTCAATCTAGTTCTTAAACAAAATTTAACAACCAATTATATTTTAAAAAGGAGTGTTTTAATAATTAGTTTTTAACTTGCAGATTTTTTTTTTCAGATCAAAACACAGATCACTTCTTTGTAATGTAAAAAGGGAACATCATACAGATTGCTAGAAATTACCTTTGAGAAACAGACAAGAAATAAAAACACTATAAAAATTGGTGTATCAAGGATGCCAGCATTCTTTAAGGCAAGTAGTCATTCACAAAGCTAGAATTGAACTATTTTGAATTTAGTGTCATTGTGTCATAACAATTTTCTTAATAAGCAAGGGCAAACAATGAAACCACTGATCTAGCTAAGCAAGTATATTTACAAGTTTCATTCTTTTTTTGTGTTATTGCATGCAAATTAAGCATGTTTTTAATTAAAATTATTTAAGAATAATTACTAATTTTGCTTCATAAAGTGTTTATAGGTCTAGTTAAAAAAAAATGTTTTAATATGAGTTGAAACTTTATCCTCAAAAGACTTAAACTCAACAACTCTGATTATTTCATAGACAAATGTTTTATGTACTCATTATCATAATTATATTTTGGAACATTTTCAGATCGTCTAGTTATCAGATGATTAGAGCCATCACTTGTGATGAGAAACTGGTCAGAAGTTGAAACATGTGTAAAGTGCTATGCCACAAAGTGTTATTTAAGGCAAGTAATCTATTCAATTGGATTTAGGCAATTTAAATTTATTTTCATTGTTTCTTTTGATGTATGCTAATTAAGAACAGGAAAGCTGTGGAACTACTGATCTAGCAAGGCATGTATTTTTTTTTTTTTTGCATGCAATTTGAGAATATATTTTCAATGTTTATATTTATGTGATGGAAAGTAGTGAAGATTAGAAGATCATTTTTTTTTCATAGACAAGTATTACTTCAAATGCTATGATTTTTATAATTTAGACTTAAGTTTCCTTTAATGCTTGTTTAATAAAGAATAGGCAGGCAATTGGTATATATCAATATAGAGCAGCACAGCAAGTAAGCTTTCAATAGTATAGTTTTCTTTTTACTTTGTATTGTAACTGCATGCTAATTTAATCTGTTTTTAATATTAACATAACACTTCGTATATACTTTTCTGTGATCTTCGTTTTTGGAAACTAGTTTTAAATATATGCATATTAGAAAGCCTCATTATGATTTATGTATTATTTATTGAGATAGGTATACTCAGGATTAGCCTTATTAATTTAATAATAAAGTCAATATTTTCAAAATAAACTCTCTTTGCAGGGATAACATTTTATCCATATTCTTATATTTTATAACCTTTTCAGTTCCAAATGCAGTTTACAGCCGAGTGATCTAGTAATGGAGCATGAATACAGATTATGAGAACTATGACTGAGACATCTGAGAAATAAAAAGCACATATAATCAGAACTGTAGCATGCTTGTACCAAATTGTTCTTAAGGCAAGTTGTTCCTTTCCAATGTGACATTTCATTTCTTTACATTTAATTCATTTCTTTCCATGTTCAATAAGAACCAGTTTCTTACTACAGACCTACTGAAGCAACGTAGATTTGTTTCTAGGGATTTGTAGAGTTTAAGTGCTTTTTTATTTATTGCATGCTAATTGAAAATGTTTTAAATATTTTCCTAACAATTTAAGAATACATGTTTTCTGTTATCTCTTAGCCTTATGGTAATTAGTTTCAAACGTATACATAACAATAAAACTTATTTTCTTCACTTTAAAATTTAGAGAGCTAGATCCAATTGGGGATTATCCCATTATGAAGTTAGTCAAAATCCCACAATCTTCACTAAGACTTGTTTTTGATTTATCAGCCTGTACACATTTTATTACAACTTTCAGGTTAAGATGCTGAGTACAGCTTAGTTCTCCTCAGATGTAGGTAATGAAAAGAACGCCCAGTTATAAGGAACAGGAAACAGTCATGCCAATTCCATTCCTGTGGTTCTCTAGTCATTAAGAATTCTGGACCTGTTTCAACCTACTTTTCCATTCATCTATCTATTGAGCTTATAAGGCAAGTAGTTCATCTAAATGTTAAAATTTACCTTTTTTTAAATTTCCCCCGAGGTCAAGGCAAAGTTTATTCTCGATAAAACATCCTAATTAAAGCACAAATATTTCAAAACTATGAAACAACAGATATTGCCTTACTAAAGATATTTGAAGTATTTTTAAACTAGCTATGTTTTTCTATTTAACTTTTTTTAAAATCTATTTGTTTGTGTTAGATTTACATTTTTCTAAAATTGGTTATTATTCTAAAAAAAAAATTAGTTAATCTCCTTTTGTTTAATAGGATAGCATTTCAAAACCTAAAAGTTGGAGCTGTTGGGTTGAAAACAAATAAATGAACTCACATTAGGCTGCATTACTTCCCAGAAAATTAAAGTAAGTAAGCAATTTGCTCCATTCTTCATGGTACATTTTTATATATAGCCAAATGAAAACTTGAAAGTGATTCTTTTTTTAAAAAATGGCCTTCATGTAAAGGTCATCTGTTTTTGTGGCCTACAGTTAACGAGGGTGTCCTGTGGCCAGCACAATGACCAACTGCCTTTACTTTCCCCAACTAATGTCATGTACACATTAGAGCTGGATAGACTAAGAGGAGCCCAAAGGTCCCAAAATTTAAAATACCATGATTCGAACCTGGGACTTCCACTTCGGAAGCTAAATACTTTACCGCTCAGCCACTATACCTCCTAGCAAAGAGAGATAATTGACAAAAAATTGACTTTAAAATACCATGGAGTCTCGTAAATCTTTCTATTTTTCCATCAGACAGTGAGATATTATCAGGGTGTCTGTGGCCTCCTGAAATTCCAGGATGTCCTGGAATCTCCTGGAATTTCATAAAAACTCAAAAAGTCCAGGAAATCTTCTGGAATTTTAAAATCTCTCCTTATAAAAAATTCGGCATCAGCGGATGGGCCGTAAGGCAAAAATAAATTCAAAATTAGCGCAGAATATGTTAACTGCTTCTTGACAATAGATAAATCTAATCTATTTATAGATTAGTATTGTTATCGTATCGATTTTTCCCTAAACAGGTTGATTTCCATCCAAATAGGAACTAGGTTACATATCTTTTTAGACCTAATTTTTATTGTTTCATTTCTTCTGATCCGATTTTCTAACAAAAAATTCTGAAATTTTCCCGACATTTTTTTTTCTTCATTTTTTTTAATGAGAAAAAATCGGAATTTTTCATTTTCCCATTTTTGGAAGAATATGAAATAAGATTTGACTTGTTTTGGGCATGCGCACATCCAGTCTTTTGACACAACTAAAGTTCTATTTTTAAAAAATCTCGTCTTATCGTATTGACTTAGATCTAGATCAATTATTTAGGTCTAGAGTGGTTTGAATCAGTTTAGATAGATGTATTCTAGATTAGTTTCTTTAATTTGAATACTTTTGATCTAGATTATCTAGATCTAGAGCGTCTAGACTTCAAAGGGCTCAATGGCTGCTTGCCAGCTTTTGGAAAGTATCAAGAGTTGAGAGCATCATTATTGATCATAATGCCCGACTGCCTTTTGCTCTGTTGTTAAGATGGTCCCTAGATTTTTTAAAATTTGAACCCTACCTGCCGACTTCCATGAGTTCAAATGGGATTAGATTTAGACATCTAGATCTATTATAAGATATAGATCTAGTATTATAGTTATAGACATAAGTCATAAGGCCTTATATTATAAGCCATAAGGCAGCGGTTCTCAACCTTTTAAGTTCGATGACCCCTTTTTACAATCCCCCACTCTGCCGCTACCCCCCCCCACACACACACATACAACAATAGTAGAGTAGACAATAACAATCCATATTTTGGATGGTCTTAGGCGACCCCTGGGGGTTGAGAACCCCTGCCATAAGGTGATATGGATGTATTTTGTATACATAGTTAACATAGTGAGTTACTGAGTCTAAGTCTGATAGAATATAATACATGTAGATAAAAAATAGATAATAATAGTAATATATTGGATCTAGAGTGTCTAGAGATCTAGATCCAGGTTATTAGATTTAAGTAAATCTAGATTATAATACTATAGATAGATCTAGATTTCTAGATCTATAGTGAGAAATATATATTAAAGTTTTTTCTATTTAACTAATAACCAATCATTATTAATGCTTTAAAAGCATACTTTTTGTAAACAATTTGTATCAGCATGAAAAGTCACATTAGGAAGCCTCAATATGAAGTTTTAAACATTCTCTTCCTCTAAGTATTGCTCCTCATCTGGTTGTTCTTGCTGTCTTGCTTAAGAACTCAGCACAGATTCATCAGAAGTGTAGTTCCTACTTTTTAGTATTTCCAATACTCAAGCATGTTTTGATTTTCAAACACGTTAATTCTTTATAGTTATTTGAGAGAGAAGTTTTTACTATACCAGTAAAGCATTTATCTATTATAGTAGAATGCTCAGACTGCCTGGACCAAGATATAAGGCATCTGCAAATAGCTTTCTCCTCTCATCAATATGAACAGACAATAGTGCCTTGCATGCATTTTTGTGTGCAGTAAAGCCTATGCTGTGTAATTATTATGTAATACATTATTTAAAGAAATCATTAATTAATTTTACATGATTAAAAAAAAAATATAGCAACATCTTTTTTTTAAGTCGCCGCGACAGGCCAGTTAAAAAAAGCGGGATTACAAAATTTCCTAAAATTTTTTCAAAGACTGTTCCCATTACTGCTTATATTTTCATCGGGCTACATTATTAGATCATATTATTTCTGTGCACTGGCAATTTAATAAATAGGTCTTGTCCAGTGACCTAGATCTGTGTGACCTGTGTCCTAGATTTAGATCTAGATCTAGTCAATCTAGTCTAGATATAATTGTTGTGTGTGTGTTTGTTTGTTTTCATGTAGTCTCCCTTGTTCTACTGTTCAGTATGTTAACGTGTTCACGGTTTACTCTTAAGTGTGTCAGTAGTGTGTATTCACTGTGTATTAGTCTCTGCTGGTTAGTCTCTCCTTGTTTTCACGTTAATAAAAATGGAGTGTAACTTTTAAACATCAGTATTGTTAGTGTGTATAGTGATAATATTACATGGTGGCAGCTTTCTAAAAGTTCTAAAATGGAAACTGTAAGTAAAACTAACTTTAAACCAAGAATTAACCCTCCACCTCCTTTAAATGTGAAGAAAGGGTGTGAGGAATGGAAGCTTTTCAAGCAAATGTGGCTGAACTATTGCACTATCGAGAGAATAAACAATATAGAAGAAGAGTATGCCAAAGCATTGTTCTTGCACACTATCGGCCCAGAGGCGTTGGCAGTATACAACAGTATCACCTTTAAACCAAAGCACAATGTTCAAGACATAATATGTGCATTTGATGAACACTTCATTGGTTTAAAAAATAAAACTTATGAAAGATATGTTTTCAACAACAGACAGCAGAAGCCACAAGAAACCGTAGAGGATTACCTACTAGCTCTACGCACACTCGCTAAAACATGCAACTTTTGTGACCACATGGAAGAGTCATTAATAAGGGGCCGAACGGTGGTTGGCATCAGAGACACAAGAACATAAACTAACACTCAAGACTTGTATGGAAATCTGCAAGGCAAATGAAGCTGCTGACTTGCAACTACTGGTACTAGAGACAGGTAGGCCTACATCTGATGCCTCACCACCTCAGGATGAGGCGTTCGCTGTCTCGTCTCGCAAAAATATTCTACAACAAAATGCTGCTCATAAACAGCGCAAATGTAAATTTTGTGGACAAAACCACCCGTTCAAAAAGGAACTGTGTCCTGCGTGGGATAAAATATGTAATAACTGTAAAAAAAAATCATTTCGGCATTCAATGCAACCAAAAGAAACTGCAATATGTACATAAAGACAGTGATGATTGTTATTCATTATCTTCTAATGATGAGGCTGTGCTTGCTGTACAAGGTGGACCAAACAATAAAATCATAAAAGCTGAAATGATCATAGCTGGTGAGAAGATTGTGTGTCAGATTGACTCGGGTGCCAGTGTTAATGTCATCCCTAAGAAGCTTATTAAATCTGCACAAATCTGTCCCACTCAAAACAAGCTACGTGTGTATGACGGTAGCACACTCATACCTATTGGAAAGGTACAACTCGTAGTACAAAATCCAAGGACCAACAAGAGATATCGTGTTGATTTCATGGTTGTGAGAGATGACTTAACTCCCTTGTTAGGGAAGAAAACGTCAGAAAAATGGGACTAATTACAATTAACTATCATACTTTTGAAAGTGTTGACAAGGTTGAAAGTGTTGATAAGCCTCAACCAACGTTATCGACAAAAATATTTGAACAGTTCTCTGATGTATTTGATGATCAGCAGGGTGAATTACCTGGTGTTGTACACTTAGAAGTGAATCCTGACATAACACCAGTTACATGTCCATCTGGTCGTGTACCTTTAGCTATGCAGGCTAAAGTGCAGTTTGAGTTAGTACTGCTAACAGAAAAAAGAAATCATTGAGCCTGTTGATAAACCTACTGACTGGGTCAGTCGAATGGTGATTGCAACTAAAAAATCTGGAAAACTCCGTATCTGTTTAGATCCTCTCAATAAGGCACTTAAAAGAAAACGTTTTCCCCTTCCAGTAATGGAAGACTTGCTTCCTAGATTATCGAATGCAAAAGTGTTTTCAGGACTGGACCTTGCAAATGCATATTGGCATGTGCATCTTGATGAAGCATCGAGTTTGCTAACAACTTTTCAGACACCCTTTGGACGTTACAAGTGGAGATTACCATTTGGAACATCTGTGAGCTCAGAACTGTTTCAGAAACATTTAAATGCTGCTCTTGAAGGTCTTGAAGGTGTGATTGGTGTAGCTGATGATATTATAGTTTATGGTTCCGGAGACACATGGGAAACAGCTTCCCATGACCATGACAAGAATATTACAGCATTATTTGAGAGATGTCGCTCTGTGGGAATTAAACTGAACAAAGAAAAAGCTGAGATTAAAATGAAAGAAATTACATTTCTGGGACATCTAATTACAAGTGATGGTTTAAAGATTGATCCTGAAGAGGTAAAGGCTGTTAAAGAAATGTATCTTGCCGATGCACTTTCAAGAGCTCATATCAAGTCATCAGCAAACAGTCAAGGGGAGTTTGAGCTCATAAATATGGCCAGTTTCCGAGCAATTGGGGAAGAAAGACTACAGAAACTAAAGGAAGAAACCGAGAAAGATAGGACGCTTCAAAAACTTCTAATCACAATTAATCAAGGTTGGCCAGAAGGCAAGCATCTTCTACCATATCAGCTAACGCCTTATTATAATTTCAGAGACGAAATGTCAGTTCAAGAGGGGCTTATATTCAAAGGTGAAAGAGTAGTAGTGCCCAAGTCACTACGATTAGAAATGAAAAGAGTTCATTCTACACACTCAGGCATTCAAGGATGTCTAAAAAGAGCTCGTGAGAGTTTATTCTGGCCAGGAATGACCGGTGACATAAAGCATTATATTTCAACTTGTGAAATATGTCAAGCTTTTCAACCCAATCAACAGAAAGAGACTTTAATGAATCATGAAGTTCCCACACACCCCTGGGAAAGGGTTGGTGTTGATCTATTCACACTTGACGGCAAAGACTATCTTGTGTGTGTGGGCTACTACAGTAACTTCTGCGAAGTTGATCGTCTAGAGAACACTAGTTCAGAAACTGTCATAAGAAAACTTAAAGCCCATTTCGCTAGATATGGCATCCCATCCACAGTGGTCTCTGACAATGGACCTCAGCTATCTTCGGACAGCTTCGCAAAATTCGCCAACGATTGGAGTTTCAACCATTTGACAAGCAATCCCCACTATCCCAGATCAAATGGGAAGCTGAATCAGCCGTGAAGACTGTAAAGACATTATTTCTTAAAAATAAAGATCAGTTCATGGCTTTACTTAATCATAGAAGCACCCCGAATAAAACTGGTACTAGCCCATCACAGGCATTCTTTAACAGAAGAATCAGAACCTTGCTGCCTATAGCTAAAAGCCTGTTGAAACCTCAAGTTCTGGATCCTCAGAAACATAGAAAAGCGCTGAAAGAAAACCAGAGGAGATCAGCGATTTACTGCAACTCCCACGCTAAAGATTTACCTCCCCTTGCTAAGGGTGAAGAGGTGAGACTAAAGTCAAGGTTGCGTGGCCATGAGCGTTGGCAAAAGGGAGTTATAACTTGTCAGTTACAACAACGGTCGTATGAAGTTGAATCGGGTGGAGGAGTTTATTGCCGAAATAGACTTCACTTACGAAGAATCCCACTGCCTGCTGAAACGAATGCGCCTACACCAACAGGTACGGCGGAGCCCGACAACCCCGCACCTGTGGATGCACCCAGCACAGATGAAAGCAGGCCTAATGCTCAGAGACCTGAGAGCCATATAGAAGACGGGTCTCACAGATCGACAACCTATACAACTAGGTCAGGCCGAGTGGTCAAATCCACAAGAACTAGTGACTATGTATAGTGACCGGAGGATGTTACATTTATATGTGTATTTATGTTTATGTATGTTGTGTGTGTGTTTGTTTGTTTTCATGTAGTCTCCCTTGTTCTACTGTTCAGTATGTTCACGTGTTCACGGTTTACTCTTAAGTGTGTCAGTAGTGTGTATTCAGTGTATTAGTCTCTGCTGGTTAGTCTCTCCTTGTTTTCACGTTAATAAAAATGGAGTGTAACTTTTAAACATCAGTATTGTTAGTGTGTATAGTGATAATATAACAATAATCATAGCTTCTTATTGTGTGTGGCACTGTGTTCAATCTAAGTCTAATTTTAAGCTAGATCTAGATCTAGTATCTAGTCTTATACAAGAATTGTATATCTAATCTAGGGTATTAGTTCAAATTTCTTATATTTTTTAAGAATATGCAGAAGAAAAAACGTATTAGATCTACCAATCTATTCACTATTGATCACTATTCTATAGCCTAGTTTGTATTAAAATGTCATCTATTCACTATTGTATATTTGTATTAAAATGCTTAAATGCGAAACATCGTTTAATGCACAGTGGGTCACTGTGCAAGACTGTGGTTTGAAAAAGATGTAGATCTAGATCTATCTAGATTTCTAGATCTACAGATCTTGGCTTCAGAAATCGTCCGTCAGTGACACTAAAGCTTTTTGTTGACATTATTAAAACAAACAAAATTATCATTTCAATCATTGGTTAAGCAGCACTTAAATCGCATCTGCAATCCAATAAGCACAAGCGAGTCTGGTAACTCAGTTGGCTGCCTTGTTTGTCATAAGGACTGTCAGTCTCAGTGACTGTCCCTTGTCCTACACCGACAGCTAATCCAGTAACCCAACAAATTTATATTTTTATATTACTGCTAAGAAGGTAATCAACACAAAGTCTATTGAGCTCTTCAAAGGCTGTTTGCCAAAATTGAAAGCTTCATCTCAATTACAAATGTTTCGCAACCTTTTCTAAAAAAATTTCAATTAGATGCACTACTGTTGGTTGCCCTTTAAGGCTTTATGGCCCAAGACCTCTTGAGCATGCTTCAGTCATTTTCGCAAAGACTTAAAAACACCAGCTGTTTTCAAAGAATGTACTTCTTTTGCAACACTGCTTATTGTAGATTTGACATGCACCAACAATCTTCTAAATTAAAAAAAAAACAACTAAAGCCAGCGCTCAAGATGTTTTAAATTTCTAGATGGAAAGCAGAAAGGTTCTGCTGACAACAGCTCTCAAACTTGTTGAAAAATCTCCATTGAAGAATGCTATTAGCCCAAATACCCTTTGCAAGATTTTGATAGCTCCTTAAATGATTTATATGCCACTTTGAGCATCTTGGTTCTGCTTGGCCGTATCAGTGCAGATGACAGTGATAGTATTAAATCTGAATTTACGCAATTGCACATTTCCATTTTAAACACAAGTTCTGCTGCCTCCCAGTTCTTCAGTGTCACCGCTGATAGACTGAATACTTTCTTTAGCCAGATTGTGAACACTGAATTTTCTAAACTCTGGTCAGTGATGGCAGGGATGTATACCATGAGTATGGTAATTTAATTTAATAATGAAAGCTACATTAATCAACAATATTTTTGCGCAAATTGTATGTCCTGGAATTAAAAAATTTCTCCTGGAAAAGTCCTAGAAAACTCCTGGATTTCATATTGACTTTGGTGCAGAAACCCTTTATTATTTGACAACAAAATAACCATCACAAAAAACACATTCTCATTAAACATTAAGTCTTGAGACAGGAAAAGCTCTTCTTGAATGAAAAGTTTAGAAATTGCCACATATTAAAATGCACTAATTTTATCAATACTGCATTATATGTAATGCATTTAAATGTGATATATTTGTTTAACAGTGCATTTTTCTCAACTCACTTGTAGACTAAATGGTCAATTAAACATTGAGGTAAAGGAAAAAGGATGAACATTTCAAGGCTACAGGAGGAACATTTCAAGGCTACAGGAGGAACATTTCAAGGCTACAGGAGGAACATTAAACGTCTCTCTCACTGTGAAAAGATTCTATCGATCTACAACTGGTCAACATGTTTTATCTAAAGTTCATCTGCCGTTTCTTCAAATGAAGCCATAGTCAGAATAAGGTAAGAAATATTCTTACTCTTCATAGCAATTATTTTTTGTAAAGCGATGATCCTGCATTAGTTGTATGTGGTATATGCATGGTTCCTGTATTTGTTTTGTATATTATGATGTCAGTAATTACTTCACAAACACATAACAACTTCTCACACAACTTGTAAGTTCACCTGTCTAGTTAAAGAAATTTGTATTGTATTTGTTTTAATAGTTTCTAGTTATGATAGTAAAATTAATTTTCATTTGTTAAACTGATATACCATTTTCATTTCAGTTAATATATGTGGATGTTCCTATTAATTTTTGCAGAAAAACTGAATAGCTCTGAAATATTCTAACTTTACAATTGTAAATATATTTCAACAAATAATAGAATTGAATTCTTTGTCATTTGGAATTCAATAGTAATGTCTTATAAATATGGAATTTAAACACAAAAATGAAAAAGTTATGCATCGCTATCAACTTTCTCTTTGCCACTTGGAGATTGGGATGATTCAAGTTACTATTGTAGCTAAACATTATTTAGAAATGCAAGTATGTGATAATATGTATGGTCTTGTCACCCCAGTACTTAATTGGACCAAAAAAAAAAAAGGATCTACAATTCGCAGTGATATGATGTACTATTAAATAAAGAAGTTGACTTGAATTCATATATTAAGATCTTCAACTCCATAAACTGTTTCAATTCTTCAGTGTGTGATAGTGTTTCAAAAAAGTAATTATTTCTTGTGATTATGTGCAATATAATTGCATAATAAGTAGACTTGAATACTCTTAAACTGTTTCATTTCTAAGGTGTGTTAAAATGCGCATTATATTTTCATGTTGGGAGTTAATGTGAGCCAAAAAAAAAATCTACTATTGCAAGTGTTTGGATATACAATTGCATGCAAAAAGGTCCTAACCCTGACACACTCAATGAACAATCATTATAAACAATTCCACCAAAGGTGCTTCTATTTATTCAACATCACTCCTTTGAGTTCCTCATGGAACATAGGGCCTCTACAAAAACACGCCACTCTCCACGGTCTCTTGCTAGCTTTTTTATGGTTTCCCAGCTCTTCCCGGTCTTCTCTGCTTCTTCAAGTACAATGCGTCGCCATGTTCTTTTTGGTCTTCCTCTGCGTCTTGTTCCCTGGGGGTTCCAGTCTAAGGCCTGCCTAGCTCTGTTGCTGGTATCTTTTCTAAGGGTGTGACCAATCCATCTCCACTTCCTCTCTAAGTTTTACACTTCTAAATTTTTTTGTCCACTCATCTCCCACAGTTTGGTGATTTCTACTTTGTAATACCAGTGTATTTTTAGAAGATTTCTCAGGCATCTGTTGATGAAGGTCAGTACTTTTTTTTGTTGTGGCTTCAGTTGTTCTCCATGTTTCAGAACCATACAGTAGGGCAGCCTTGACATTAGAGTTTAAGATTCTTAGTTTAGTCTTGTTTGAGATGTGAGGAGATTTCCAGGTTGGTTTTAGCTGTGTAAATGTCTGATGCGCTAGATTTATACGTAGATCTATACGACGTTTAATGTCTTCATCTGTTCCACCTGATATACTGACTACACTCCCAAGGTATATAAAATTTTCTACTTGGTCTATTGTCTGAGAATCCAGTACTATGTCTCCAATTTGTTTATTGTTTACTTTAAGTACTTTAGTTTTTTGGTGGTTTATTTTGAGGCCTACTCTTTTTCCTACTTTACTTAAAGCTGTGACCTTTTCTTGCATATCCTGTAGTCTGTGTGATAATGGGGCTATGTCATCAGCGAATTCCAGATCTTCCAGCTTTTGTGTGAGAGTCCATTGGATTCCTTTCTCTGCGTTAGAGTAGGCTTCTTTTGTGACCTAATCCAATGCTAGAAGGAACAGGAGTGATGAAAGAAGATATCCCTGTTTGACTCCTGTTGTGACTGGAAATTCCTCTGACAGCTTGCCACAGTGGGTTACTTGGCAGGTGAAACCATCATAAAGGTTCTTGATTATGGATATTATTTAATTGGGGATCCCATAATGTCTCATTACAGTCCAGATATATTCTCTGTCGACACTGTGCTCCTTAGCCATCTTCATGTTTAAAGGATGTAGTTGAGGATTTTTTTTCAAAAAAGATCGGTCTCCATCACCATCTTCGTTATTATAGAAAAGGATATTGTATTAATTTTTGAAAAATTGAGGATTTTTAGCTGAGGACTAGATGTAGAAATATAGTCATCAATTGAATTGTTGATCCAAGACGAAATAGTTGGTTATGTCTGTGCATTTGTAGACAACCCAGCAGTGCACATCCTTTTTCTTGTTTTGCTTTTTTTCACGTGCTACAATGCCTTGGACAAAGCATCATCATAACTTGGAATGTTAAAAGGCATTAAACAAAACTCATAGAAGAATGAGTTTGTAAAATAACCGGTTATTTCGGTTCAGTTGAATAATAGTTGGGACATAATTAGTTGAGTGCAAGCTTTGATGCTGTCAACCGGCCTCGACATTAGTTGAGACCGAAGGTTTGTGAGGCTTTGGTTAGCACTCAAACTGTCTACTTGTGGAACACCTTCAAATACAGTACAACTCGACGTATTCGTAAAAACATGTTGCGCCAGTTCATCTTGATGAATGGTCGGTCAACATGTGCAAAACGAGTCAGTTCGCAGCTGATTCAACCCTCCAGCGACTTAGTTGGAGCGAAGTTTGTGAGGCTAATTTAGCCCTCAAACGGGCATAGTTGTAGACCACCTTCAAATATAGTTTGAACCTGACGTCTTCATAAGCTCGATATGCTCAGTTCATCTTGATGAAAGGTCGGTCCACAAGTGCTAAACGGTTGTCAGTGAAAAAGGCGAGCATGAAACTTTTTTTTGGGCTCCAGCTATTCAACTGATGCACGTTTGCAAAACAAAGACTTTAAAAAAAGGATGAAAATATAAGCTATCAGATATATGATGATTGTGCAGGAACAGTTGGGATTGTCGTTTGTATCACGCTCATCTCTTATCCATTGAGACACTGTGAAGTGATGTAACGAGTGAGGTTTTGTATAACAACTTTATTGAATTGTAATCTACAAACATTTGTGTACAAATGTGTGATAATCAGCAGGTCTTTGACCTCTGCACTTAATGTGGTGATCAAAATGTATTTGCAATTCCCAGTGAAATCATTCGTTGAGTGCTTAAAAAAGAAATTCGTACTGACGTATAACTGTGTTAGACATCTTTTATATTCCGAATGAACGTTTGTAACAATAATTAAGTCACATGTAAGGAACATCACAGGAAATATCGCCGCTCGTGATGCAACTCACACTAATCAACATTTGCACATGCAGACCAACTAAATAGTTGCGGAGAAAACACATTTAATTGATGACTTTACTAAGTATAGCTTAGGACTTTCCAAAAGCGAAGACCGGACTCTTTAGCCATCTTCGTGTTTATAGGAATGATTAAAGGAGGACTTTTAAAAGCGGAGACTGGGCTCCTTAGCCATCTTCGTGTTTATAGGAATGATTAACGGAGGAATTTTATAAGCGAAGACTGGGCTCCTTAGCCATCTTCGTGTTTATAGGAATGATTAAAAGAGGAATTTTAAAAGCGAAGACTGGGCTCCTTCGCCATCTTCGTGTTTATAGGAATGATTAACGGAGGAATTTTAAAAGTGAAGACTGGGCTCTGCAGCCATCTTCATGTTTAAAGGATTTAGTTGAGGACTTTTTTTCAAAGAAGATCGGTCTCCTTCACCATCTTCGTTATTATAGGAAAGGATATTGTATTAATTTTTGAAAAATTGAGGATTTTTAGCTGAGGACTAGATGTAGTAATATAGTCATCAATTGAATTGTTGATCCAAGACGAAATAGTTGGTTATGTCTGTGCCTTTGTAGACAACCCAGCAGTGCACATCCTTTTTTCTTGTTTTGCTTTTTTTCAAGTGCTACAATGCCTTGGACAAAGCATCATCATAACTTGGAATGTTAAAAGGCATTAAACAAAACTCATAGAAGAATGAGTTTGTAAAATAACCGTTTTTTTCGGTTCAGTTGAATAATAGTTGGGACATAATTAGTTTTACCTGTCATATTTTTTCAGTTTTACTTGTCTTATTTTCTTAGTTTTACCTGTCATATTTTCATAGTATTATATTACCTGTCATATTTTCTTAGTTTTACATGCCATATTATCTTAGTTAAGCCTGTTATATCGTCTTAGTTATACCTGTCATATATCTTGTGTAACATGTTTATCATTTGTAATGACTGTGGTATATTTCACTAGTACACCATTAACATATGCTGGAAAAAATTCCAGTTCTACTTCAATATTATATACTGTAGCTTGAACTTCATTTATATTAACATTATTACTTTGCTATCTATTCTGATTTTCGATTCCTTATCTATTTCTTGGTACATTATAGTTTAGAGAATTAGATTCTTGTGTTTGATGTTGATGATAAATTTCTCTTTGGTGATTTAGATTCCAATAATATTGCTTTTAATAGGATGCATTTCTTTCTTTGTTCTTTTATTAATGAGTTAATAACACTCTTAGTCTTGCCACTCAGTTTACAGATGAATATATTAGAACATAATTTTCATTGTAATTGCAAGTTTTACAGATAGTCTGAAAATAACTATGTATGTCATCAGTTTCTTTTAAGTCCCTCATTTTTTCCCTATAGATAGTCTCTTTATAATCACGCTTGGTAGTTTCTGTTTTGTCACCTATGTTTCGGCTTGCAGCTTTTATTTTTCAGTTTCTTTTTTTTGAAATTCTAATTCTTTGTCTGGTTTTTGCTTCCTTTTAATTTCTTTCAGCATTTCTCTCTTCTCTTTCTGCTCTTGCCAACTCTTTCAATATCAACTTGATTTTCTTTCCTTTCCATTTATGTCAAAACAACTTTCTTTTCTTCATCTTTAAGACCAAACAATTCAGCAACTTTCCTTAATTCAATATATCCATCCATGTATCTATTAATACTTATCAAATGTACCAATGCATTATGTACTCTTTTATAGATAATTATGATATCTAATATATTTTATAGTTTACAATCACTGACAATATTATCAAGCCAATACTATTGTGATTAACATAACACACTCAATTGTCAACAATCTAATAATCAATGTCACAATCAATTATGTTTGTACAATATATTATTTCTTCATATAATTGTCCTAACAAGGAGAAAACAAAATTAATAAAATATTATAATGTAAAAACAAATGTAACAAAATTTATACCAAAATGTTACATTTACATAAATGATGATATGATGATGACTGAGTGTCCTTGCACTGAAAACTTTAACTAAATTGAGGAGGATTCAAGCAACACATTGACCTCACTCTCTTACCCTAAAGCACATCCTGTTCCAAAAGCAAGATTTGGTTTATATATAAAAACAAACCAGCACAGCAGGAAAAAGACAGAGAAAATGTTCAAGAAATACTACATATACTTACAGATACCAATACCAACCACATCAACACCCCAAGCATTTGTGCACAATATGAATACAATGTAAACATTCAACAAAACAATAGTCTAAACACAAAAATCTACTAGTGTGAAATCTGTGACCTCTAAAACCTTAATTTCTGATCATATACATATATATATATAACACATCGAAAAGAAAAAAATTCTAACAAGGACACAATATCAGTGATACCAAATTTTGACCAGAACACTACTGTCACCAGCTTTCTAAATATAGAACATTTACAAATTAAAAATGAAAATCAAAATTATCAGTAATATATTTCAATACCGATTATCTTCCTGTAATGTCATTTAATACTAACACTGATATAGCTCATCACTTTGAAGAATGCTTCTTAATCTTTTCACTGTCCAACTTCAATAGAATGTATATATATATATATATATATATATATATATATATATATATATATATATATATATATATTTATATATATATATATATACTTTTACTGCACAAAATTACTGACTGTTACTTGAGATATATAATATACATCAGCACAAAATAACTGCCTGTGTCAAAATTTACAATTACTGTCCAACTTTAATACAATATATATATTTGTACTGCACAAAGTTACTATTATTTGATGATATATAATATACACAAATTCACTGTCTGCCTGTGTCAAAATTTACAATTACAGTTCAACTTCAGTACAATATATATACTTGTACTGCACAAAATTACTGACTTTACATTATGAGAGATATAATATATATTGACACAAATTTACTATTATCCTGTCTGAAAATGTACAATTACAGTTCTTATTGTTACAGAATAATACGGCTAAATTGAAAACTTGGGCTCCAAAACATTTTAATGAGTGCAATCAATGATGAGAAAAAAACAATTAAAAACGTAACAATTAGCAGCAGTCAGTATCTGAATATCACAGCTTTACACAACTTATACTTGAATCTGGTTCTCATCTTAACTCTGCTGGCCCTCTACTGTGTCGGCCTGGCTTGACCCAACTGTGTTAAAAAACAGTCAAAAGTCAGCTAACCATATCACCATTGACCTACTTGGGGATTGTTTACATCAGTCTTTTTTAAGAATACAGGCCTGCGTCACATGAGTTGGTTGATTACACAGAGCTACAGTGACCAGCATCACAGTTAAAACATTACTTTCATAGCTTGAGTATACCTATATTCTTCAGCACATACAAGTTTATATATTGCTTATACTGTTCACACCAACAGTATTTTCAAATCCAAGACCCAACATTATTCTTACCATGTGATTTAACTCCTGTTACCTACTTAGAATCTTTTTCAAATATAAATTATTACAATTAGATAAAATACATATAAGTCAATAATTCATAATAATTTGACAATAATATCTTGTTGATATAGTCATATTAATTGTTGCTGCACCTTCAACTGTCTATGAGTGTTGAATTTATGATAGGGCAAAGTAATTGTGAATATATAATATTTAAAATGGATTTTTATTCATTTATGTACATTTTTACTATTTGCACCATCTGAGCAGTGAATGAATCTTGTCTTTAATGACCCAACTTTATTAAATTTAGCTCTTGAGCTTTGAAGGGGGAATAACCCTTGAGGGATTTAGGGCACGACATGCCCTTAATTGTGCTGATGTGCCCAAAATCCAAAATATCAATACCTTCCAACTGTTGGGCATCTATATGGTCATCAATTGTTGGAATACTTCATCCCTCATACCAACTGTTGGGCACCTCAAGTGTGTCCTGTCAGCTATTGGGGCACCACAAGTGTCCTAACGACTGTTTGGGCACCTCAAATATCCTTTTAACTGTTAAAGCACCTAAGTTATCGTATCTATTGTTGAAGCACTTCAAATGTCCTATCATTTGTTGGGGCATCTCATTTATCCTAACGACTGTTGGGTACCTCAATAATCTTATTTTTGGGGCACTCCAAGTGTTCTGACAATTGTTAGGCACCTCATCCATCATACCGACTGTTGTTCACCTCAAGTCTGTCCAATCAGCTATTGGGGCACCATAAGTGTCCCAGCACCTTTTTAGGCACCTCAAATGTCTGTTGGGGCACCTCAATATCCTATCAATTGGTAGGGCACCTTAAGTATCCTATCAATTGGTATTGCACCTCTAGTGTCCTATTGATTTGTAGGGCACCTCATGTGTCCTAATGTGTGGTAGGGCACCTCAAGTGTCCTATCAGTAGGTAAGGCACCTCTTCTCTCCTACTAACCATTTGGGCACCACAAGTGTCCTAATAAATGTTAGGGCACCACAATTCTCCTATT
>JASAOG010000068.1:2357500-2515000 GCA_030265305.1 Biomphalaria pfeifferi
TCAGCAACAAGACTAAATTAAATACAGCCATGTCTATTTCTACATCATTTTGTTGCCACTAATCTGTTGTTACTTACAACTAACTTGATATTGGGAGAGGTAAATCATTATCTAAATCATGCTAAACTCCTCAAATTGTATAGAATTGCAGAGAACTGACATTCAAACATTCACATTTTAAAAAAAATACCAAGAAGAACATTTTGAAAAGACAAGAACTCCATTTAGTGACCCATTTATTTTCTCGCTTAATATGAATGAATGCTGGATTAAAAAATTAATGGAACATTTTCTGAACCTGCCTCTCCCTCCTTCTCCCAGAGAAAGAATCCTGGTCAAGCAAATGTATAGATCCAATACACTTTATAGTATGTTCCAATGAGCTTTAATTTTAGAGTAATCTTCAATTAAAAAACATTAATTTATTCAACTCTTGAATCAATAATGCCTTACATTAGAAATTCCTATACAAGATTATTTCAAAATCAATGTTATATCTAGAATCCTATATATAGATCTCTAGCTAAATTTAAATTTACAGTTTTCCCCATGTGGCCAATGAGCTAGTAATTCTTTTCTCAAGTGTTAAATTTATAGGAATATTGTTAGTCGTTTAAGATCAGCTGTCAGGGTTGCTGATCCAGGTTCCATGAACGAGAGAACTGAATAGAGGTGTTGTAAAAAGAATATGTGTAGAAAGATTTTGAAACAATCTCAACAGTCTCTGCAGCTCTTTGGAAAGATTGCTGTTGCCAACAAAACCAATGAGTTTGGTCTACATGCAAAAGAGCTTAGAAAGTTGGGATTCAATTTTTCTAGAAATACACAAACTTTAGAGCAGACTTTTTACTCTAAATATTCAAGCTTTCTGTATTCTGTACACCAGATCCACTAACTAACTAGTTATTACTAGTTTTCTGGCATAATTGAAAATCTCCAATAAGTTCCTTAGACTTTAATGGCTTAATAAACCTTGCAATGTTTTTTCACTTAATTTGGGTTCTTTGCTGCTGAATTAGATGTCTTGGGTGTAATTTTTTTCCTTTAAAGTTTATTCATAAAATACTAAGTTAAAACATAAATTCAAAGCTGCATCATCATAATAGTTTTATTTAACATGAAAAGAAAAGCAATCCAAGAATTTTTTTTTTCCTTTTCAAGGCAAACGTTTTTCTTATTTTCTTATTCTTATTTAGACCAACATGATGAAAAGGTAGACATGTACATATAGACCAGCATGATGAAGGTGTAGACCAGCAAGATGAAGGTGTAGACCAGCAAGATGAAGGTGTAGGCCAACATAATAAAGATGTAGGCCGACATGATGAAGATGTAGACCGACATGGTGAAGGTGTAGACCGACATGGTGAAGGTGTAGACCAACATGATGAAGGTGTAGACCAACATGATGAAGGTGTAGACCAACATGATGAAGATGTAGACCAACATGATGAAGATTTAGACCAACATGATGAAGATGTAGACCAACATGATGAAGATGTAGACCAACATGATGAAGATGTAGACCAACATGATGAAGGTGTAGACCAACATGATGAAGGTGTAGACCAACATGATGAAGATGTAGACCAACATGATGAAGATGTAGACCAACATGATGAAGATGTAGACCAACATGATGAAGGTGTAGACCAACATGATGAAGGTGTAGACCGACATGATGAAGGTGTAGACCGACATGATGAAGGTGTAGACCGACATGATGAAGGTGTAGACCGACATGATGAAGATGTAGACCGACATGATGAAGATGTAGACCGACATGATGAAGATGTAGACCGACATGATGAAGATGTAGACCGACATGATGAAGATGCAGACCGACATGAAAATGAAATGTAAACCAAAATATTGATGAAGAGATGTAGGGAATAAAATGGTAAGCAAAGCTGTGTATATCAATGTATATTTTCTTTATACTAAACCCCTAAGAAAAGCTTTGCCAAGTTTTGTGTTTCACTGACTGAAAATATTTTGATCCATTTTAGTTCTCTTTGACAGTGCACATCTTGAGAAGTGAAAACAATTTCTGGAGGCCAAGATACAGACACAGTAGATACATTAGAGATTGTTTCCTTGTGCTCTAAGGGAACCTGCGTCTGAAAGAAATGAACATTTCCCTAATGCTACTTCAAATCCAGACCTTCTCAAGACAATCTTAGTGACCAATACAGGACCCAGTAGGAAACAATGAAGAATCCTTCCAACCTCAGGTTGAGTACCCATGCTCACCTACTAGAGTGGCAGGGCATACTCCTACACCCACAGTTAGACATCCTGAACACTGTAACCCAACCTCACAACATGGTTACATTACCAGAAGTGGTTGCAAAGTCAGAAAGCCTAACAGATACAATGAATAGAACAATCATTTCTAATACAGGTACAAGTACTCAAGTGATGTACTTTGTAAGAACTCATTTGGTGGAATCACCATCATTGACTTGTAACTTGTTCTATATTTATCTAGACAATCAGTCCAGTCATTGTTCATTTTGTATTTAATATTCCTTTTTTTTTTCTCTCAATCTTCTTGTTCTTTCAGTTAATAATTTTATCTTTTTTTGTTTTTGGAGGAGGGAGGGGCTGTGGTATGTTATTATTATTATTATTATTGAAGTCGCACCATCAAAGCCTCGCTACATTATGCTTTGAATTCTATTTATTATCTCCCCTGCTTTTGTGTGCTATCATATTAATGTTCATTAAAGTCACACTTTGTTCTATGCTTTTTATAGTGTAAATTGTGACTTGACATTATTTAGATATATCATAATGTTATAGTGTATTATTAGATTTAAAATAAAACTGTTAACATTTTCTACGCTGTTATAAATATGAAAGATTTGCTGTGTTGCTATGAATGCAGTTTTGAGTTTTAGTCCAAAATCATAGATGAGAAATTTTCCATAAACAGAGAGTCTATTCATATGTACTATTTGGTATTGTCAGACATCACTAAAGCATTGAGTTCATCCCCATAGTCTATTTAAAACTTTCAAATACTAACTCACTTTGTCTTATCTAATGGTGATCATAAGGTATCCACTTTGTCATCTCCGTAGTCTCTGGTGTGAACACTCACTGTCCTTTTGGAGTTTAGGGCTAGGATGTAATCTCTATTTCTGATTGAACACATGTATAACCAACAAAACAAACAGTAGACCTAGACTTTATTAACAGGTCATGCAAACATTTTTTATAATTGTGAACTGACGCTCTCAGAGCTATTTTTATGTATTTCTATTTTTGCTACTTTTGCAGACTAGTGCTAAGCTGTATGCTTATAATTCCGCCTATTATTATATGGGTTAACTGTTTACTGTACTGTTGATCAGTGGTCTGAGTGTCAGTTTTAATTATTCTGTACTTGGGACTGCCAGAAAGTTTCAGAATTATTTTTATTTTTTTTAATTTAATATATGTAAATATACTTTCTATTTTAGTTATATATGGTACATTATTTTCAAAAGAATTGGCAGTTTGTTTTTCAAAGTTTGTTTTAAAATGATGGCCACTTCTAATGTTTATGTACTAAATCTTGTCCTGATGTTTTTGTATCTGTGGACTGAAACCCAGCTGTAGTGCTTCCTAGATCTCTAGCCAATACAGTGGACTGAAACCCAGCTGTAGTGCTTCCTAGATCTGTTGAGATAGACATCAGCAAGTCTGGAGCAGCAAAAGTTAATGAGGCATGGTTTCCTGTTTCTACCTGCAGTGGGGCACTGTGAGTTTCAAATTAGGCCTGCAAACTGCATGAAATGATATCTGGCATAAACAACTGTCCAGGGGGCTTGAGTTCAAATCCAGAGTGATTTGTTTTTGCTTAGCAAAGAAATGCCAAAAATACCATTTCCTCATATAGGCAATACAAAAGTAATTTGAACAAAAAATATTTAACACAGACCAGTTGCACTAAAATAAAAAAAATTAAATGAAGGCCACTTTAATACAAGCTATACATTTATATCAAAATGAGTTAATAAAATCAATGTATAAGAGGCACAGCTTATTTAAAGTTAACAAATAACTTTTTGGAATGTAACAATAACACTGAAACTCTGCTGCATAAATGAAAGATTAGTTCAAATCTAAGGTACAATGGTAGTCCTGTACTTTTAAATAGAATTACAAAAACTTTTTTCATTATTTTTTTATTTTAAAAGGGAGACAATTCAATTAGAAGTTACACTTCATAAAAATAAAAAAAAATATAATGGCAATGCCGCTACTGTAGATACAGAGGGTTAAAACTAAATATCAGTTGTTATTCTTAAAATTAAAAAAAAAATGTACATTTAACACATTAGCATATTCTGTTCCAAAAATATAAACTTGATCTGAATATTTTATTGTCAAATATATTATTGCTAGAGTTGTATACCCTAAACCTCTAGCAACAGATGTTCATTCTGTCAAAACCATATTTTAAAAGCTAATCGACATGCTGATCTATTGGCATGGTCTTGTTTGTAAAATGTTTCAGATATTCCTTCAAAGTTAAAGATCATTTCATTTATAGTCCAAGCGTCCCAAAACACTACGGGAGATGGCAACAGGCAAGGCTTTAATCCAGGAGCATGGACAAGTCCGAACAACAGTCCAGCTGTGCATACCGCACATCCAGGCAGTACCCATAGTCATAGTAAAAAGTATTTTCTAAAAGAGTTTCTATGATAACATTGTCAGATGCAGGTTCCATTGTCACATTTTTATTCACAAAATGTGTGGGATGTGTGGCTGAGAAGCGGGCCTACACTGCTAGCTCAGGCCCCAATACTTCTTCCTGTGACTATTAATGAACTAAACATGACATCAAACATAAAGGCAGCACCCAGGGAGAAGGGGAAGACAAGGTAGTATTACAGACTACAGTCTCAAGGAGGACTCAAACCTGGGACCTCAGAACCATCCCCACCTCAGAGCTGTGACCAGATGCAAGTTACATTTTCTGATTAGTACCCGAAAGACGATCAACAAATCTTGTAAGATACCCCAACAAACTAAGATATAGGTAATCAACAAATCTTGTAAGATGCCCCAACAAACTAAGATATATGTGATCAACAAATTTTGTAAGATGCCCCAACAAACTAAGATATAGGTGATCAACAAATCTTGTAAGATGCCCCAACAAACTAAGATATAGGTGATCAACAAATCTTGCAAGATACCCCAACAAACTAAGATATATGTGATCAACAAATCTTGTAAGATGCCCCAACAAACTAAGATATAGGTGATCAACAAATCCTGTAAGATGCCCCAACAAATAAAGGGATAGGTGATCAACAAATCCTGTAAGATGCCCCGACAAATAAAGGGATAGGTGATCAACAAATCCTGTAAGATGCCCCAAAAAACTAGAATATAGGTGATCAACAAATCTTGTAAGATACCCCAACAAACTAAGATATATGTGATCAACAAATCTTGTAAGATGCCCCAACAAACTAAGATATAGGTGATCAACAAATCCTGTAAGATGCCCCAACAAATAAAGGGATAGGTGATCAACAAATCCTGTAAGATGCCCCAACAAACTAAGATATATGTGATCAACAAATCTTGTAAGATGCCCCAACAAACTAAGATATAGGTGATCAACAAATCCTGTAAGATGCCCCAACAAATAAAGGGATAGGTGATCAACAAATCCTGTAAGATGCCCCAAAAAACTAAGATATAGGTGATCAACAAATCTTGTAAGATGCCCCAACAAACTAAGAGATAGGCAAAGGTGAATATTACAGACCATATCAAAGTGAGACATCATCAAGTTAAAACATAAAATTGAACATAATGAAAATAAATACAAGTAGTTGGATACAAATATAAACTAGTCTAACTATAATAGCTTCTTTACTTTGAAGTCTTCTATCCTGAAGTCTTTCTAAATTTAATAATTTTACTAAAGGTATAACTTGTCAAATGTGAATATTTGTTAGTTATGAATCTAACTGCTCTATTTTGTGTCTGTTCTAATTTCTTAATGTTTTCTTGACTTGAGGGTTCCCAAACCGAAGACGAGGTCATCTATTATTCCAATGCATCCCTGCATCATCCTCTCTACTTATGTTTCTCTTTCTTCCCTTTGCTCTTGTTCACATTTCTTTCTTGGCTCATCCAAATACAGATTACATCTTCCATGAACATTTCCAGCATGATAAAAGTTTTTTGGTCTAATAATATAGTCACTAAGCTTTGAGAATCCTCGAGAGCTGTCTATGACTATTCTCCAAGTCCAGTGCCCTCTCTGCCAGGTTGCAATTCTCTAGTTTTTAATAGAAAATCATCTTTCCACAATTTGCTCGTCCATGTGAAAGTGGAATCAATGGCTTACCAATTCTCCAAATATGTATCGATTTTTTTGTCAGAGAATTGTTTTTAAAAATAAAGTACCCAGTCTATCTTTTTACTTTTGAAAAAGATGAATGAGCCATGTTTTGCTAAGAAGACAAGCCTGGATGTTGACATCGCAACCATGTATTTGGTGTGGTCAATACAGAGCAGTTATTCCATCTTTAGTTCTTCTTTTTTAAGGTCCCCATTTGTGTTGGATGAAAAAATGAAATGAATGGCTCTTTAGTCCAACGTAACAAGGCCTCTTATCTTATAGATTACAGTCGTAGCTTCAAAAAAGAAGATAATTATGCTCTATGCATTTTATGTGTCAATCTAGTCATGCATGTTAATTAGTGAATTAAACTCTGCTAAGTCATTGGTTTTTCTGGCTGATTCAGGCAACCCATTCCAATCTATATTCAAACTAATGAAGAAGTAGCACTAGTATGAATTTGGCCTAGCATACGGAAAAAGAATGTTGCTTGGATTAAGGTGTGAACAGATGAAATGAATGGGTCTTTGCTCCATCCAAATAAGGCATACACTATTGCCATGATAGATTAATTCAGATTTATTTCCAAATAAGGCATATACTATTGCCATGATAGATTAATTCAGATTGATTTCCAAATAAGGCATATACTATTGCCATGATAGATTAATTCAGATTGATTTACAAATAAGGAATACACTATTGCCATGATAGATTAATTCAGATTGATTTCCAAATAAGGCATACACTATTGCCATGATAGATTAATTCAGATTGATTTACAAATAAGGAATACACTATTGCCATGATAGATTAATTCAGATTGATTTCCAAATAAGGCATACACTATTGCCATGATAGATTAATTCAGATTGATTTACAAATAAGGAATACACTATTGCCATGATAGATTAATTCAGATTGATTTACAAATAAGGAATACACTATTGCCATGATAGATTAATTCAGATTGATTTCCAAATAAGGCATAAACTATTGCCATGATAGATTAATTCAGATTGATTTCCAAATAAGGCATGCACTATTGCCATGATAGATTAATTCAGATTGACTTCTCTGCATATTCTGCAACTTTGTTTTTTGAAGTAGTTAACTGTTTGTCATTGCAGTACCAACAGCAAATATTCCATAGTCATTGGATAAGGTGTCAAACAGTGGGAGGCTGACATAGATATATATATATATGTATATATTGATATCAATTATAAATATGAATCATCATCATCGTCTGTCCCATGACTTTCGTCGTAGGTGGCGCTGTGACAGTTCGCGTCACCAACTAACTCCATTTTTTCCCGGTCAGCAGCTGTTCTTAGCAGGATAGCAAGAGAGAGGCCGGTCCATTCCTTTATGTTATCCAGCCTGCTTCTCTTCGTGCTCTCTCCAATGTACCTAGAAGAATGATTTTTGAGAATGAGTCATATCTTACAGTAGAACTAAACCAGATCATCTTTCATCTCTTCACAGTATTAAAGTGTTTCTCCTTTTCGCCACCCAGAGTGTTGACTTGTAGAAGTACAGACTCATTGGCCCTTATTTTTCTGGTAAATTTGAATACGCTAAAGAATAAGGCGTGTGGGACAGTACATTTTTCTAACCTACTATGTTTTACATTTTAGAAAATAGGGAACTTTTGATCTACTGCTTTGGATCAATTTAATCCTTTTTCTTCACACTGTTTGAGTTTGATCCATCGGACATGAGATGTCACTTTGTATCACGTCCTGTCAGAACTTAAGAAAGTTGTACGTCATTAAAGTCAACATGTTCCCACCCCCCTTCACAAAAGGTTTATTCTCTACATTCAAAGACTTCAAGTGGATTTTGTTTTGATCGTATCTTTAGATTCAAACCCGCTCCGTCTGAACACACAATCATGTGACTATTGCATCACATGCGCAATTTTTTTTATAATACTCATAAAGACAGCTTAAAAACATACAAACATTTTTTTTAACGCTATCTTACTGCATTTATAGAATATCGAGAGTACTACAGTAATGTTATACTTAGAAGATATATAAGCATGTGAAGTGAAACAGGTTAAAAATAAATGTACTGTGGGTCCTGATCTGCATTGTTAGCAATTGAAAGTATTTAAGCAAACTCAAATGTAGGTATAAGTTGTTTTTTTTCAAATGGTAGCATTAGATAATGCTATTTGTGGTATATTTGAAAGGGCCGTCCGATGAAAGTACTAGCTAAAGCTATCAAAAGAACGTTATTTTTTAGGTCTTCAAATGTTAGCATATGTTAAAGTCCTCAAAGGGAATCAAAGACGTCAAATGAAAATGTAAATAACCTGCATCAACTTGAACTTTGTATACTAAGCTAAATACATGATGACCAATAAGTCCTGAACGTTCTAAGTGATTCATGCTTTTGTTATTGACATTTAAAAAGTTTTTGTGAAGTTTTAACTTGATCCAAGAAGAGATGTGGGAGAAATAGATGTGTACGAACATTGTACAAGACAGACAGAAGGACAGACAGAAGGACAGACAGACGGACAGACAGACTAGGTTGATATAAGCTCTTTTCGATCAAGTCTTTTTTTCGAATGATCTTCGCTCTAAGCAATAGGTGTAAGCTTATTTTAAAAGTTCTTTTCTGTTGTCATGTCTTTGTAAACACATACAATCACATATCCACAGAAAAAAATGTATCGTTGCAGACTCCTGCAGATGTGTCTGATTTCTGCTTGCTTGGTAAGTAACTAATCACTTAATACGCTTTGAACTTGACCTCGATAACACAGGAAGCAGTTAACCAAGTGTTTATTTTTATTTTTTTTTTATTTTTTATGTTTGTATTATATTAAAATGTAACTATATCATTAGTCTCCATTCTATGAAAATATTTGATACCTTGACCCCTGTGTCACCTTCACCTTCCCATATCCTTGACCCCCGTGTCACTCGCCATCAGCTTCCCATATCCTTGACCCCTGTGTCACCTTCACCTTTCCATATCTTTGACGCCTGCGTCACCTTCACCTTGACATATCCCTTAGTCCTGTGTTTCCCAGACGTTTGACCTATGTGTACCCTTTTATTATTTTTGTAACGCTGATTACCCGTTGCCCCCTCCCTCTCTATGTCATTGCATCTATGTGCTGAAATGACGGATCATAGAATTTGTTCCCTGGTTGTTAATTTTAATCTGAGATGCTGTTTCACGTCTAATAGTCTGTTCCTTATTTATTTTTTTTGACAAATGTAATTTCTTTGTAAATAAGAAGTTTAAAAAACTAACAAGATGTATTTCAGATACCAGAAAGTTAAAATGCGTGACAATCCTAACCTTTTTAATACCACACAAATGAAACGTATATTTTGAGTCATGTAAATGATCACGGTTGTACACCATGAATACAATACCCTTGACAGCTAAAACAAAAGTGGTGGACCTTTTGACCACTCACTAATGCTCCTATATTTGCGACTATGACTTTATAATGGATGAACTCCAGCGGGGTATATTATAATGAACTATATACAATTTCTCAATAACCTTGACTGCTCAACAGTATTATATGCTCATATATCTGTGACCAGGACTTTTTTGTGACTGTACGCACTGGTACGGCGTACCGGCACCTTTTTGAATGTGGGGAAAAATTATTACTTTTCTTGTATTGTAACGTATATATTTAATTTAGTTTGCGTTTCTTTTATAATAGTTACCAGGTCATCGTGGGGTCCGGTAGCTGTTGTAACACTTCATCTAATGTCTTCGTTTATAAGGCGATGTATGCTGTATTAACTCTTTCTATTGTTGGGCTTCAATAACTTCGTTCTTCGTTATCAGAAAATATTGTATTTGGTATAGAATTAAAGGGAAATGCATGCTCTTTTTATATAATTCAAAGTCAAGTTTAAAAAATTAAACATTAATTTCATTTAATTAGGTCAAAATCAACAATTGTATCGTCGATTAGGAGAGAAAGAGTTAAGTGGAGTTGTCTTTCTCGACGTATACTTATTTGAAATTACACTAGTACTGACCACATGTGAGCACGATTGCACATGAAAACTTAAAATAAATTCATTATGGCAGACTACAATTGTCCACAAATGAATTTACTGTTCATCAATGCCTCACCGTTGAAGGATCAAACATTTCTTTGGTGAAGATCAAACCACGTCAATGATACGCTATTGTAGTCTAGTCAAGGGAAATACATTCATTATGGACCAGCACTTGTACATGGACTTGGACCAAGAGAAAGTGAATCAAAGCAAAGAGAATGTGGAGAACTAATCCTAAAGAGTCAACGATGAAACAAAACCTTAACATTCATAGAAAACAAGAAAATAACAAAATAAAAAACTTTTTGCAACGTTATTAAAAACAAAAAGCGTCGAAAGTTTTAATGTTGGTCTTTTACAGTTGTAGAACGACTAGGATTCATTTCGAACACTTTTTCAAGTAAGTGTGGGGCCCTATTTTGGAGAGACATTCCCGTCCACAAATATTTCAGGTCAAGGTGACTGTATGTGTGGATGTGGGGGAGGGGGTTCTTGGCAGAGTGGGGATTATAAAAAGTGTTCGCCGAGCATAAAAGGTTGAGAACCGCTGCATTAGGAAGTAATATTACAAGTTATTTAATTATGCTGTGTTAAGCCAGTATTTAAACAATAAACAATATTTTAAATTTAAACAGGCCTAAACGAATTGTTGTTAGTTACCTCTATTAAACAATACATTCAAATGTCACTCCATAGATACTGAACTTGTGTCATTAGAGCACATAGCGAAGTACTTGAATCAGTCAGGAAAACATGATTTAGGTGAAGTATAGTACTGACAGGAATGACGTTTACATCCTGGATACGCGAGGACGTAATTATTTTCAAGAGACGTCTGTAGCTTGAGGCGATAAGATAAGGCTCTGAATAGCTGCTAGGAGATTTGAGCCAATATAGTACTATGCAGATATTATGTTGCCTATAGGTTATGTTGCCCACAGCTTATGCAGTCTATACGTTAAGTTAGCTATAACTGATGTTGCCTATAGGTTATATTGGCCGTCGCGTATGCTGTCTATGTATCAAATGACTAGTAAAGTGCGTTCGCTTTCACATCGTTATGATTTGTTATGGTCTGTTGTACATATATTTCCCCCTCTCTCTCTATCTTGATTCCTCTTCTATATGGTTGGGAAGTACATCTTTGTAGTATATTGCTGAGATAACTGATTATATAACGTTTACTTTTGTAACTTTAATTTAAATTGGGTAAGATAATGACCTGTGATATAGTAAATTACCCGTCTGTCTTTTAGATCTTATTGTAGTAGTTGCCATTTTGTTAACATATTTTCTCCAACAGTAAGGAAAAAAAAGTTCCTCTTTCAGACCTTTTGATCTATAGGGCAGATAATAGTTTCTGTGGTCCAGGGTTTCATGTGGCCAGCACAACAACCAACCGCCTTTATTTTTTCTCAACTAATGGCAGGTACCTACTAGAGCTGGGTGCACTCATAGGCGCACTAAAGATCCCGAAATTAAAAATATCAGTCTTTACCAAGATCCGAACCCGGAACCTGGATCAGAAGTCAGCTGTGCACCTCCGCGTCAACAGAGTGAATAATTTTCCAGGCCTATGATTATGCAAATCGGACTATCGTTGCGATGTTTCTAAGTTTGAGTTCTGACATTCCCTGCCGTGATGAACTTGGTATAGACTAGGACGCAATGATCTTCGCTTCTGAAGGAATCTCAAGCTTGCAAGTCTAGAGGACACAGCTGTATGGTGTTTTTGGCTGAGCCTCTGTCTCAAGTTCATCTTGGAACGTTAATGTAGGACTTTACAGATCATTTTGGCCATGGACAGCTTATGATGTCAAGGTCTCTTATGGTACCTTCTTTGTAGTGCTAAGAACAGAATTGTGTCCAGTTGTTTTTACGTGAATACTTGAGATACATCCTCATCATGTTCTTCATTCTCATTGTTATGTTGGAGCGCTCAGATGACTAGACCAATACATGAGATGAACTGCGCAGTGGTTTCCAAATCAGGGAGAGCTCTCCATATAGTTTTCTTAATATTAGGGTGTATCGTCAACTGTCTTTTGTGTTCTTCAAAGAAACGCCCCTGTCTAAACACAACAGTCTCTACAGTCTCTTACTAGTCTTTTGTGTTCTTCAAAGAAACGCCCCTGTCTAAACACAACAGTCTCTACAGTCTCTTACTAGTCTTTTGTGTTCTTCAAAGAAACGCCCCTGTCTAAACACGACAGTCTCTACAGTCTCTAACTAGTCTTTTGTGTTCTTCAAAGAAACGCCCCTGTCTAAACACAACAGTCTCTACAGTCTCTTACTAGTCTTTTGTGTTCTTCAAAGAAACGCCCCTGTCTAAACACGACAGTCTCTTACTAGTCTTTTGTGTTCTTCAAAGAAACGCCCCTGTCTTAACACGACAGTCTCTACAGTCTCTAACTAGTCTTTTGTGTTCTTCAAAGAAACGCCCCTGTCTAAACACGAGAGTCTCTACAGTCTCTTACTAGTCTTTTGTGTTCTTCAAAGAAACGCCCCTGTCTAAACACGAGAGTCTCTACAGTCTCTTACTAGTCTTTTCATTGCTTCTCAGCATTTTCTTTTATTCCCGACATGTTCTTCACATCGTTAAACTCGACCCTCTCTGTCCAGTTGCCACAAATGTCAGTCTTGGCGTGTTTATGATTTATGCATTAGTGACTGTATTATACCACTTGAACATTGCATTTACTGGTTCTATACTTTCAACAATACATATACAGTCTATTGCAGGGCAGTTTTCGAATTGAATAAAAGGTTTGGCTGTCAAGAGAACATTTTTTAAAATGATGCCTTTTTAGATTATATAGGCAATTAGACCATGGGAAGGGTTGCAGAATAGTTATGGAGTGTGTGTGTGTCTGTGTATTTCTATTTTGACAGTGAGAAGACGTTATCGATTGGTTGGTGGCTATGCAGTGTGAATGATGCAATATAAGCGGCACTGTCGTAAGATGTCTTTGGTACATTAGGCGACTCCATAATGCTGAAATGAAAAGACGTATTTTTGTAAGCTGGATTTTGTTCCAAATACCATTTTATATTTTGACTAAAGTCTACTACATTTATTTATTTATTTCATTTCATATTAAACTATAATATATGCTAATACAAATTATGTGTAGTATTGTTCACAAATACGCTGTTTCAAGTTTGATAAATTAGAATATAATACGCCTACATCGATTTCGCTGACTATTATTAGTATTATACTACCTAAGCATTGCATTTACTGGTTCTATACCTTCAACAATGCAGAGGCAGTCTACTGCAGCACCGACGTCTACTTCTTCAGGGCTGTTTTCAAATTTAATGAAAGGTTTAGTTCTCAATAGAAAATTTTTTTAAATGATGCATTTTTAGATTTTATAGGGCGATTAGAGCATGGAAAGGGTTGTAGAAATGTTATGGAGTGTGTGTATGTGTGAAAGTGCGTGAAAATAGCAGTTTATTTTTTTACTAAATTCTACTACATTTATTTATTTATTTCATTTCATATTAAACTATAATATATGAGAATACAAATTATATGTAGTATTGTTCACAAATGAGCTGTTTAAAGTTTGACCAGTTAGAATATAATACGCCTACATGGATGTAACTGTCTACTAGCAGTTTGGTGCTACAAGTCAACGACCATACACACCACTAATCAGCCAGACAAAAACCAATGAGTTTATAAAAGTCCAGTGTCTAATTGCACGAGTAGAAGGACACATGGAGACGTGTAGAACGTAATTCTCTTCTTCTTTGTAGGAAGGACTGAAATGAACAATGTAAGACCTTTTAGTGTTGGCATGATTTGAGTCCTGCATTTTCTTATCTTATCTTATCTTATATATTACAGACGTTACTACAAAATAGTAGAATGTGACGCATTTCATATGCCCATCTAGTTATGCATCTAGTCGTTGGTTTTCCTGGATGATTTAGGCAACCCACTCAATTCTATAATGGCATTAGGGAAGAAAGAGCACTTGTACGAACTTGTTCTAGCGTAACGAATAAGAAATGTGACATTTTAGATGAAAAGCAAACAACTTCTTTAAGATAGATTTTAAAAGTTTAAAAAGATTTAAGTTAGTATATGCAGCTCAGCGGCATAAAACGCTTGGCGACTAACCCAAAATCTTTAATTATTTGCTAAACTCCTAAAGGCAGCCCGGAAACCTTTATCCAGATACCGCTTCCCCCACAGGCCCACAAAAGAGATAGGATTAGAGAGGATGAATAATGACATGGCATGACAGACGAGCTACACAAAAGCACGTTTTTAAACACACAAAAAAAATTCATGAACGTCTGTTTTGTTAGGAGCAGAGGGTGTGTAAGGTGTGAGAGTGTGTGGAAGCTGTTTCTTATTGTCATTAGTGAGTTGGGCATGGATTTTTAACTAAGGCTTTATTTCAAGGGAGATAATATGTGTAGTCAGTAGTTTCCAAACAAAATAGCGTGAAAAAATAGCGCTATGCATTTTAAGCATTGATAAAATGAGAATGAGATAAGTACTCTCTTTCTCTGCAAAAATGCATACTTTAGATCAAATATTATTGAAGATGATATAGATTCTAATAAAAATGCTGCCCATGACCTACACCTACTAAAATCCGGTACTTTTATACAAAGTATTTGCTCATTTTTATTATTTAAATGTTTGTCCTTGAAACATAGCATGACTTTCAAAAGATTCATCACTGAAAATGTTTGTCCTCACAATCAGGTGCTATTAATTTTTTTGATCATCACGCTTGTTTTCGGAGATTTAGAAACGATGAAATGAAAAAAGATTACAAATCAAATGTCTGCAACACCTACAATGTGTTAAGCAGGAGTGTCTAGCTTTGTAAGTTGTAGCTCTGTCTAGGAACTTGACACATTGGCGGTGGGGTGGATTTGTGAAACCACGAACTTTGTTTGATCTAAACACAATCATCATCACATGGTCCAGACTGAACAGCTTGCTGTCGTGCGCGCGTGAAAGTTTCACGGAAGTGAATTTTTCTTTGCATTTAATATTGGTGTTTTAGCGTATAGGAAGTAGTTTCTTGTAAGTGTGTTTTGTTGTCTAGAATAATGGGTGTGTGTGTGTTTACGTCATCCTTAGTTCCCGCAAGAGAGCCCCATTCCAGGCCTGGTTGTTGGATAAAAGCCTTTCTAACCATCAACGGGATAATGGCGCCTACGGCGCCGACGCCCTAGTGGACTTCACTTAAGGTTGTATAAATTTGAGTTAGTTCCTTTTAAAGGCTGACAGATAAAAGTTTGAAACGAACAATAGAAGACAATAAAACCTTTACTGGCACAGTGGTTAGTATGTTGACCTGACGAGGCATGAGCCTTTGAGCTCGAATTCAAGTCGTGCAACTTCATTTTATATATAAAATGCATCTAAAAGGTGATCACGGTAGCATTCACTCAAATATCTCCTTATTTCTCTCCACTCTCTTTTCCAACTGGTCCAGACAAGTGATAGTATTATAATTTTAAGAATAATAATAATAATAATAATAACAATAATAAGGCTTGTCTTCGAATCCAAAGAATAATGAGGAATGCATTATTTCCTATTGTATTTGCAGCCCCAGCTGTGGCCCACATTTTTAGCCACATTCACGGCAAGCATAACAATTGTCCGTCGGTGATCGAATAATAATTTATTTTTGCCGTCTTGGGGATTTCTATTGGTCTAAAATGTGTATCATGTGACTTTTGTGAGTGACCTCTAGCTGTCTCGTTCTGAGGCCGCACTGGATCATAGCGTGAAAAAGTTAAAAGTATGTAAATGGGTTAAACAAATAACAATTGGTAAAAAATATTTCTAATCAAACTGATTAATTTATTTTAGTCTAGACCAATTACATGACTGATCCAAACTAATAGAAACAATTAAACTAAATATAGGCTTTGTTTAAGAAAAGTATTATTTATATTCTTTCTATTTTCTAACATTTTTTTAAAAATACACCTAAAACACTATTGCTTGAATTCTTTCATAGTTTAAAAACGTGTTTTGGAATTGAGTTGTTAAGTGGTAAATCTTCTGATCTCAGGAGTTATGGTTTTGAATCTCATTGTAAACTTGCAAAATACATTACGGGCATTTTTCGACACCCATGAATCCAACCAATTGAAATGGAGACCTGATAGTAGTTGAGGAAAATTAAGCTTGTTTGTCGTTGTGTTGTCTATACATCGCTTTACGTTCAGACTGCCACATCAACATCATTGGCTTTACCAACTGCAATATAAAAGTTAATCTAAACTGTTTACTTACATTATAACAATAAGATAAAATAATGTGTAAAATATACAATGATCAGATACATGTGTGACGGATTCTTCTAAAATGTCTTTCTCAAACAATATAACAACAGATAGAAAACATCCAATAAAAGGTCTCTTTTAATTTAATGCTCTGTTCCTTGGTGTTGTATAGTCTAACTTGGTGATGGAGTTCAAAGTAGACTTTACCATTGCAACCTCGCCAAAACCTATAGTGCAAAGAAAATATTTCATTAAAAAGAATAAGGAATTATCTCTTCAAGGGTAGGTAATCCATTATATACAAAACCTATAACTAAAAAAAAACATTTCATGAGATGATTAGTAACTATCTGTTTAAGGGGAGGTAATCCAACACATATAAGAACTATAACTCAAAATAAACATTTCATTAGATGATTATAAATAAAAAGTATTTAATAATACACTTATACCATTAACATGAAAATGAATAACCTAACTACAATATCTACAGTAATTTTATGGTTGGGGGCATCTATGGATGTGGCTTCACCCCCCCCCCCCCCTTCCATCCCCACGGTGGGTGACGCTAGGGTCATGGTGCCCTCTTTCCCCTCCCCTCAATAGTACTCTTATTTGATGATTATGAACTATATATTCAAGAGGAGGTAATCCAACACAAAACAAACACACACACACAAGTTCAATGAGAAGTATTATTGAAACGAATAAAAGCCAACAAGATGAAGTATTTGGTAGACTCTATAGAAAGCCAACAAGATGAAGTATTTGGTAGACTCTATAGAAAGCCAACAAGATGAAGTATTTGGTAGAGTATATAGAAAGCCAACAAGATGAAGTATTTGGTAGACTCTATAGAAAGCCAACAAGATGAAGTATTTGGTAGACTCTATAGAAAGCCAACAAGATGAAGTATTTGGTAGACTCTATAGAAAGCCAACAAGATGAAGTATTTTGTAGACTCTATAGAAAGCCAACAAGATGAAGTATTTGGTAGACTCTATAGAAAACCAACAAGATGAAGTATTTGGTAGACTCTATAGAAAGCCAACAAGATTAAGTATTTGGTAGACTCTATAGAAAGCCAACAAGATGAAGTATTTGGTAGACTCTATAGAAAGCCAACATACATAACTAAGCCATGGCAGAGGAAAAACGATATATCTAAAATGACTATTTTTTCAAACAGACTTAAACTGTAGTATATAGTTTCATCAAATAGTCTTCACTAGAGTCAAATAAAAGACTAAGATTAAGACTCATTAAAGTAATGTGTTGTGATTACAAGGACTCTTTTCTCATATAAAGACAACACAAACAAACATACACCTAAAACAACAAACATATTCAAGTTGCTGAATTAGAGAAGTATGGTCCCTATAGACAACAATAACGTCAAAGAAACATTGTAATTTTTTTTTATTTCTATTTTTATTTTTATCTAGTGGAGTTAGTTGTTGTCACAGCTTTCCTATTATATAACTCGATAGATTCTACCTTAGGTCTCGCTATGTCCAGTTGTCACTGGTTCAGTTCTAGTTATCGAAATAAAACAATGAAACCACTAGATCAAACACATAAACTTCGATGAGCTTTACTGCATCTCACACACGCTGGTCTCTCTGTCGGATCAACCTCTGACAACAAAACACACTTCCGGTCATTCGCGCAGGTTGTAAAAATAGATTATACATACATACACACATTCATCGGTGACAGTTGTATTTCTTTTTTTTTTGCGCTTATCTACTAAGATAAGTTCAAGAACACACAGTTTACCAGTGTAGGGGAAGTAATCAGCTTTAAGATAGACTTTGCGTGCAAAAAAACTAGGCATTAAAACTGAGCCAGAAAATGACTTTTCTTGTTCATATACTGATATGACGCAATATACCAACACTGCCGGATTAACAAGCATTACAAAATTGTTGTACATGGGTAGCAAGCTGAATAATAGTGTCAGGTCAGAGGTTACGGACATGCTACCATCTCTTGAAGAGCTCATGTTCCTTTGCGACGAATGAGTTCTATGGCAGCTAGAGTAGTTATATCTGGCAATAACGGTTCGATTTCTTAAACGACAAATCCCTTCTATGGCGTCTGATTCACTCAACAACGACGATAATGAACATTCAACAATGACGATAATGAACATTCAACGATGACAATGATGAACATTCAACTATGACAAAAATGAACATTCAACAATGACGATAATAAACATTGAACAATGACGAGAATGAACATTTAACTATGACAATAATGAACATTCAACAATGACGATAATGAACATTAAACAATGACGATAATGAGCATTCATCAATGACGATAATAAACATTCAACAATGACGAGAATGAACATTTAACAATGACGATAATAAACATTCAACAATGACGAGAATGAACATTCAACTATGACAATAATGAACATTCAACAATGACGATAATGAACATTCAACAATGACGATAATGAACATTCAACAATGACGATAATAAACATTCAACAATGACGATAATGAACATTCAACAATGACGAGAATAAACATTTAACAATGACGATAATAAACATTCAACAATCACGAGAATGAACATTCAACAATGACGATAATGCGCAATAACCATGACGATAATAAACATTGAACAATGACGAAAATGAACATTCAACAATGACAATAATGATCATTCAACAATGACGAGCATTAACATTCAACAATGACGATAATAAACATTCAACAATGACAAGAATGAACATTCAACAATGACGATAATGAACATTTAACAATGACGATAATGAACATTTAACCATGACGAGAATGAACATTTAACAATGATGATAATGAACATTTAACAATGACGATAATGAACATTTAACCATGACGAGAATGAACATTCAACAATGACGATAATGAACATTCAACAATGCTTCAACAATAATGTCTCTGATGCTGCGCAGTCCACGATATAAATAAACTCCCAGATGTGGTGAGGTCTACGGCGAAAATGATGCTGTAAATGTAATCTGTGACGACACACGATAATCTTGACGAACTATGTTCTCTCTCAAACGATTCAGGCAGACATGCCAATTAGGCTGACTGTAAATCACAGGCGAATCTTTAATGCTGAATATCTTTAAGTTAAATATCTTAAAGGGCGTTGTTATTTCTGGCCTCGGGGTCGCCAAATAATGTTGTAGCTAGATCTATTAATCTAAAATCGTGTGCAACTGATGCCTTTATTAACACCTTGGATGTCTGTCTCGTCTGCTTCTCGTTGTTACTTATCTACCTGTAAAAGCGATCAACCTTCTTCTATCGCCATATTCTTCTTCATGTTCACCTATTCTACTACGTCATTCGTCTGTCTGACTACGTCACTACTTTACTGTCTCGAAAAACAATAAACAATATATTTATCTAGCGATACTAACATACTCTACAACTAGATTTGAACAAAACAATGTATGTATGTATTTATATATGTATGTATGTCTGTAAGTATGTATGCATAGATAGGCATCTATTTATCTATTAATCTATCTATCTATCTCTATTTATGTATCTATCTATCTCTATCTATCTATCTATCTATCTATCTATCGATCTATCATCTATCTATCGAGTTGTGTGTGCTTATATAGAGAGAAAACCACCTGGCATAAAGTTTTTCATTGTCATTAGCAAACAACCTCAGCACACTCATACGAACAAAGTGAGTCTCCATTATTTTTGAAAACATTTCCGGAAGCATCTCATAGAAATGAGGTGAATGCCTGGGCATTAGCTATGGTCGGAACGATGTAGCCCATCTAACAGTTAACCGGGTTTCGTGCCAAATATTTCCTCAAGGCTGCGGAAGTTTGAATTCAGGGTTTTTTCTTCCCTTTGGTAGGTAGCTAGCCAGTGCTAAAGGACTCTTTCTGCACAATGCTTGCAACTTAGGGAGCCATATGCTCGCCTTGGCACATTATCCTATCAGTGATCTGACCCAATATCTGAGTCGCAGCTGAAGGCTAGGTTTTGGACTAGTGGTGAGGGGCTATTTGGGACGCAGGGTATTGGAGGTAGCAATCGCAACCTTACGAGACCACACGCTTACGTGAAAACTTACATCATAGCGCTTGGTCACAACAACCGTACTGTCACCCATGTCTACTATCATAGCGCTTGGTCACAACAACTATACTGTCTTTCATGTCTTCTATCATAGCGCTTGGTCACAACAACCATACTGTCACCCATGTCTTCTATCATGGCGCTTGGTCACAACAACCGTACTGTCACCCATGTCTTCTATCAAAGCGCTTGGTCACAACAACCGTACTGTTACCCATGTCTTCTATCATAGCGCTTGGTCACAACAACCGTCCTGTCACCCATGTCTTTTATCAAAGCTCTTGGTCACAACCATACTGTCACCCATGTCTTCTATCATGGCGCTTGGTCACAACAACCATACTGTCACCCATGTCTTCTATCATAGCGAAAGAGATGCTTACGTCTGTCTGTAAGCATTTCCTTTTTTTTTATATTAGAGACGATTTACAAAATTTTCATTAATAATTATTAATATGTAATAAGTACCTTCACATGTCGACGGAGGGTGCGTAGTTATAATGATTACTCTAAATTATTTAGACTTAATATGAGTGTTAGATTAGGTCCATGTTATTATTTGATAGCTTTTGAAAGCAATCGAAACAAGGTAGATATAATTATGTATTTCTAAACGCTACATAATAGCGCATATAAATGCTATTATATACTGTATTATCCAGTTTTTTTATAGACATCAACATTTTGGATACTTGTTACAAATGAAGATATAGAGTTTGCCTCAAAATACTGGTGCAATTATTGGGTTACTTCCCTTAAATTAGAGAAAAAATGCAGTTATTTCTTCATCCTGGGCATGTACAGTAATAATTTTAAAGCGTGCTTATATTAACATCTTTTGCGTGAACAAAACAGGCCCATGACGCCTTGCAATAGTTTGTTTCGTCTTGCGTGTATATGTCTCTGACTACAGACAATTCAGACCCAAAGTTTTCTGCTTTCAATACCAGGCGGAAAAGTACGACTGCAGCTAGTTACTTACAATACTAGCAGAAATCAAACCCATCTGCAGGAATCTACAACGAGACATTTTTCTATGGAAACAACAAACATTCATTATACATATATTTCTTAGAGTATACTACACACTTTCATTTATGAAAGAAAAACTATGAAAAACTTGCTTTTTAGAGTCTACGGTGGTATAGGAGAAGCTTTTTTTATTAAATAACTTTATTACACTTTTTACAATTTTAAGAATGCAGAATCAAATTTAATTTTTGTAAAATAAAATTTAGTTGTCATCAGTGAAACTCAATTTAGCGTCCGTGACAAAGTTTAGTTTATCTCCAGACTCCCAAATATTATTTAAAAAAATAGATATAATAGAATTAACAAATTATTGTTTAATTTCTCTTATTGTAAACAAGAAGTGTTTAACCCGACTAGTGAAGGTATAGTAAAAAAATAATAAATAATAATACAAAAAGTAAAGTACCTTTTTCAGACCTTGCGATCTATATAGCAGATGATGTAAAGGTCAATTGTTTCTGTGGCTCATGGTTAACGAGGGTGTCATGCGGCCAGCACAACGAACAACCGCCTTTACATTTCCCAAACTAATGCCAAGTTCACATTATAGCTGGGTGGACTTACAGGCGCCCTAAAATCCTGAAATTCAAAATCCAAGGATTCTAACCCGTAACCCTCAGTTCGGAAGCCGAGCGCTGTACCACTCAGCCACTACACCTTCTTCAAACGCCAAGTGTTGTTGCAAACTTTTTCGGAAGTGCTTTTAGAAATGAAGTGATATGAGTGCATGCAGGTTTCAAACCCGTCACCATCGTGATGACACTTATCCAGCACTGGGGACGACCACATGCTAAAGGCAATTTTTTTTTTGCGAGCTTGAAGGAAAATGTCGTGACAGAGGTGCGTTTATAAAGCTCTACTAAGATCATGGGCATTGTTATTGTTAGTCTAGATCTATTACAAATGTAATTACATGATTGATGAAACTAATTAATACACTTCGTTTAAGTTTTGTGATTTAAAAATAAAATGATTTTTTTAAATACTTTTTCTTGTTTTTGGTTACTTGTTCATCTTTATCCAATCATTGACAAGTTTGTTTGTTTTTACTTTGGATGATACAGAAGACGAAGCCCAGAGAACTGGTTCAAACGTATCTTTACAACTAAGCTTAAACTCTTTTAGTCCTTTTGTAAACTAAGCATTTGTAATACATTTGTAATACATGTTTAACGTATTAAATTAGTTTACACGTTTTTATTCATAATTTCGAAATTGTGGTGGAGTGGTAAAGCGCTTGGCTTCCAACCGGAGTCCCGGGTTCGAATCTATGAGAAAAACTGTGATTTTTGCTTTCTGGATTTTAAGGCGCCTCTGAGTCTACTGAGCTCTAATGGGTTCCTAACAATAGTTGGGTAAAAGTAAAGGCGGTTGGTTTTTGTGCTGGCCACATGACACCATTGTTAACGTGGGCCACAGAAACAGATAACCTATAATTTATCTGCCTGTAGATCTCAATGACTAAACTTTACTTTTATTTATATTTCCAAGTATTGTAGTCTTTTTCGTCGTGTGGTATGCGCTCTGGACTATCGTTTGATGGTCTTAATGGTCCTGGGTTCAAAAGATGTCAGTGGTCTAGCTAGGGTGTGCTGAGGAGGATCAAATTTAATAATCTCCTCAGGCCCTTACTTGAGGGTGGGTCCCAAATGAGTGTCCGAAATTTGCTTTTACATTAACTATTACGCCATTATCTCATTTCATGATGTTGAATATCAAGAAGCAGGGGCCTCTAAAGAGGTCAATCACCCAGGCCTTCAAAATTCCTAACTACGCCACTGAAAGATTAAAATATTTTCAAATATGGAGTAACATCTAAAACATGCTAAAGATTTTAAAGTTTCCTCTAAAGTAAAAGTTAGTACAACCCTGTTGGAAGGCAAATGAAAAGCACGGTATTTAAGCTGGTCTGATCGCTAAACGACAGTATGATCATTTCCGTGAAGTAGATCCTTATTACCATACATGTTTTATTTTTGAACAAATAACCGATTTGCTACTGACTACTGTCATAAAAGTGAAACTATTGTACGCTTTCAATATTAGTAATCAAACTACAGGTTCATCCGGTAAGTTTTCTCAGTTAGTGGAATTGTGCAATGTAATTAGTTATAAAACGTTTATCTGTTAATCTTATGGTGTTTGGAGGGGCAGTGGCTAAGTGATAACGTTCTTTGCTTCCCAGGTTCGAATCCTGGAATTTTGAATCTTGAATCTGGAATTTTAAAGCCGCCTCTAAGTCCACCCAGCTCTAATGGATAGGCCTACTTATTGTTTGTTAAGAAAAGCAAAGGCGGTTGGTCGTTGTGCTAGGCACTTGACACACTCGTTAACCCTGACCGCAGAAACAGATGACCTTTACATGATCTGCCCCATAGATCATAAGGTCTGAAATGGAACTTTACTTTTACATACTTCTGTATAGACCAAGTTCTTGCAGTACTGTCAAGAATCAAAGGTTCTTATCAAAATCTTGTAGAAATACCTGAGCTTCAATCAACCCATACACCATTACAGTAGTCACTCAATGACTCTTCTAGTTAAGTGAATGTTATTGTTAATGGAGAAATACGTTCAGGTAATCACATATCTCTATAAGGATCAATACAACATTCTTGGTCTTGAGGATATAGAAATTTAGTTGGGTGTTGTTTTGTTTTAATGGATTCTTTAATACCATGAACTAATTATCACAAATTATTTATTTGTTTCGTTACCAGCACAGCCTCCTAGTCGACATATTTTTAATAAGAATGTTAAAATACGATGCAGAAAATTATATGTAAGTCTCTAAAGGTGCAAGCAAAGACAACTGTTTATTTATTTTTTTAAAGTTAGTATCAGTTATTTCCCTTGAAAAAAAAAACATCGCTGCTTGATAAAAAAAAATCATAAATTTAAAAATTATTATCAAACCAAACTACAATTTTCTTTTTTTTTTATCATTGAAAACTTTATTGTATTAAAAATGCTTCCAAACTTTAAAATTACATTTTAAATGAAAAAAAAACAACAACAAACCTGATCGTCGAGAGCAAGTTTAGATCTACACTCGGTAGATTTTGTTTGTTATTGAACAGGTTCCAATTATTGTAAATGTAAATTACAAAAACAACATGGATAAAAAAAGGAAACAAAACATTGTAAATTTAAAGATAACACACAATTTATTTCCATAACTCATGACTAAAGAGACATTTGAGTTTGATGTTTAGAATGTCAAGGGTTCTCAAAGACATCTCCATGGTGGAGCTGGACACCTCACAAGGGGAACAACTCACCAGACAATACCAACTCCACTGTAATTTAATCCAGACTTGAGACTTCCACTGTGGACAAGTTCACACAAAGCCCAGTAGTCTCTATACCCCAGACATTGGACATGTGCTCCACTACTTCCTGGACATGTACACGTCGTATAAGTAAACTTAGATCCAAAACCCACCTTTAGTCTGTCCTTCCATTGACCAACACTGACCTGTTTAGAACATCCATGAGGATGTGACACTATAAAGGTCAACTTGTGTGAAGAGCTAGAGGCTTTGTATTTGTTCCTGACTTTCTCATAGACATTTTCAAAATGTTCCAACATTTCCCACAGTTTATTTCCTAAAGTTTTATCACATGTCACACATTTTAACTCACACAAGTCATCCTTAATGTCTACATAATGAACACTGACCTTATCAACACTGACCACTGGACTGTCATCTCTATCATAAAACAATCTCAAGGTTGTGTGGTTGGCCTCAATGGAATCAAAAACCACATGTGTGGCTGTGTACACATTAAACTCCCACCACACATTGCTGGCTGACTTTGAACCTTTACATTTTCTACACCAACACTTTGTGTAGTCATTAAGTATATAACGACTTTCTTTTTCCACTCCATTTTGAAACTTCTTTACACACCTAACACTTCCACTTCCTGTCCTCAAGTTTCTTCTCTTACTCATGTTATAAAATGGATATGGTTGAGTTGTAACTGGCCAAAACTTTGGTCTGTCTGGACTTGACATTCTAACATCAACTCTAACTGTGAGGTCAGCTATAACTTTAATGAGTTCATACAAATCATTGTCTTGAAAACCTTTAGGTAAATGTTTCAAGGTGAATGTCTCAACAGGTATAAACTGGCTATGACCTGGATTCTTCTTACAGCCCACAAGATATTGGTGTAGATCATCTTCTCCACCTTCTGATTCCTGAGTTTCATGATCACCTGGAGAACAAGGAAATAAACTTGATCCAATGTTTACAACACAATGTACATTATTGAGTCTATCGAGAGATATCTATAAATAGATCAAGTCTAACCCATGTGTTGATCACTACAGTTTATACAAAAAATTAAACTCAAAATGTACCAATTAGTGGACCTTCAACATCATCTGACTGGACTTTGGACTTGGCACTGGTGAAATGATGAGGATCTGAAAGAATGAAAGTCAAATAATTATTTTATATATTCTTTTTTATTATTTTTATTACAAAATAGAATTATACAAAAACATTTCTCTATCTAAACATTAACAAATCAAAAGTTTACCTGTATCTTGATTCTCATCCCCAAGACTGGATAAGTCTGTTAGGTCAATGTGATCCTTTAGACAAACTGAAATAGTTTAAATACATATGTCAGTCAGTCTATTTTTTTCAAAATACTGCATTTTTTCATGGAGAAGAAACTAAATATAGTTCTAGAAGTTGCACATAGACCTAACTTTGCAACAACTGAATTTGACAGCTAACTATTATTGTGCTAAATTTGATAATAAAAAAAAAGTATAAAGCGTTTTAATTTTAGGTATTGTTTCACTCTGATTTCATACCGCAGGTATCTTGAAGGAAAGATGGGTCTCTATGGTTCTGGAAATTAGAACAAAATATGTACAAAATTTATATATAAAGAAATTTACAACAATAAAATATTCTCTGAAAAATCAACTTTTTGTATCTTTTTGCTTGTACAGTAAAATTAAACTAATATTTTGTTGTTTCAATAAATTACTTTAACTAATATCAACTGCATTTTTTTTGCACTTAGACCCAAAATTGTGAAATGCTTTATAATGAAATGTAAAAAAAAAATAATTCATTAGGCTTTGGTAATCTAGATTTCAATTTAAAGCTCCAATTGACTTTAAAACTACATTTAGAGTACTAGATCTAGAAACTAAATCTAAATGACAAATTCCTTAAGATAGAAAACACACTAATAAAAAACTAATAAAAATGAAAAGTATTAATACAAAAAAAATAAGTCAATAAACAAAAATATAAAGAAACCACAAATAAAAAATACAGTAGTCTAGGATTTATTATGTATATTATTTTGAATAAGGATAATAGTATCCTTATTACAAAAATGGGGTATTTTTTATCTAGATCTGGCAGCCTCGTAGTGTGATATGCAATAAAAGTTGTCTCTCTATAGTCTTGGGTTTGAATCCTGCCCGCTCCATCCCATGTCATCCTGTCTTAATTTTTGCAATTAGAAAAAAGTCTGTAACTATATCTACATTTTAAAGTGTACATTTTAGATCCATCTAATTGATATTATTTATTTTTGCAATTAGAAAAAAGTCTGTAACTATATATACATTTTAAAGTGTACATTTTAGATCCATCTTATTGATATTATTTATTTTTTTGAAACAAAGATATTTAAAATTTTAGAATTAGCCTATAGATCTTGTAGGACTTTTTTGGGTTTATCTTTTATAATATATATAGATGCATTAACTTTTATTTAAATCTAAGTAGGCCTATATCTAAACTCTAAAGATGGATATATCAATAGACTAAATGTAGTATGAATTAAATTGTTTATAAATCTACACTAGAAGCCAATGTGAATTTAGATGTAGATATATATATTTTCTACATTACCTAAGATCTAATTAGCTATGGAAGTTTATATAGATCTACACCAGCGTCTAACTTTTAGATTTAAATTTACCGTTATAGATAAAGTTATTTAAATAATACAGATGTTAATTTAAAAAAGAAGATAATTATGTTCTATGCATTTCAAGTGTCAATCTAGACATGCATGTTAATCATTGACTTAAACTTCTGATAAGACTTTGGTTTCTTAGGCTAATTCGGGCAACCCATTCCATTCTTTACTGGCACTAGGGAAGGGGCACTTGTAGTTGGTCGTTGTGCTGGTCACAAGACACCCTCGTTAACTGTAGGCCACAGAAAAAGATGACCTTATTAACATCGTCTGCACTACATATCTTAAATGCCGGGTATAAAAGGAAAACTTTATACAAGATATACAAGTCTCTTAACACTAGATAGATCTATTTATAGGCCTATACTGATTATAGATCTAGTAGAATATTATCTGAACATATATCTATCATAAGATCATCTATAAATTGATTAGATAGGAGACATCTAGATCTAAATATATTATAGCAAATTTTATCTATTACGTAATAGATTTTAAATCGAAGTCTAATTTAATTAAAATATAGATCTAAATTTATATGTTTACAATATTTACTACTGAATCTAGACATTTATAGATCTATAAACGTAAAGGTTAATTAAGTCTACTCTAATTCTAGATCTAGACTCTACAGAAGCTAATCTAGAAAAGAAAGAAGAATGGATTTATCGGCTGCAGTATTCGTTACTCGTAATCGATACATTTATTTACGCTTACAATTAAAATCTTTATAACAATATGGACGAATACAATAGTCATTTGACAAAGAGTATAAGACTAGCTTTTAAGATTTTAAACATATAATTATATGATCATGTATTACTGATAGACTATATTTTACAAACAACATTAAAATTGTTTAGATATAATAGATCTATCAAGACTGCTAGTTTTTTATTCTAATAATTGCCTTAAATTTCAATTCAAAAGTAATCGCATTCATGTAAAACCAGATTTTTCTACACTTTAAAATTGCAATTTTAATTCTGCAATGTTATTGTCTTTATTAGTATCATTATTGTTATTATATTAGAAACGGAGGAATTATCATTCTCAGGCAATTCCATGGACGGTCTAGCTTCGTTAAAGAGAAACAAAATTTATTGATGATTGTATAAAAGACAACTAATATTTAATTTTTTATTAAAACCCTACCTGGCATGTCAAGGTTGAGCGTGAAGTGAAGAAAAAAGTATGAGATGAAACAAAAAAGTTGTTTGTACATGTTTGATATTCTACTGCCTAGTTAAAACCTCACGCAGGACGACAGGAGAGGGAGCGGGTGTCATGCTCTTATGGATTGCTTCTTTGCTAGGTGTGAGTATGCGTGTGTTTTGTGATATATTAAAACAGCAATGGTGCGCTGTTTCTAAGGACGCACTATTGGCGTCATTGCTTCTATTTCTTTGCTTGGGTATCAATTTTTTGCTTAAATTTATAAAAAGAAAAGCCTAAATAAGAAAACATTTTTAAATTAATTTAAACAAATACAGACTTACTTTTTCTGTAATGATTTTCTTTGATACTTTTCTATCAGTTTGATGTATTTTCTTGCAGGACATCTTTAACGAGTTCTAAAAATAAATAAAAATTTGTTCAAAGAAATGTTTTCACCAAACATACAAGGGCAGATAACTAAACCTTTTTCCCCCTTTGCTACACAAATAGACTTTTTTAACTTCCATGTTAGGAAATTCTGTACAAAATATGAGTACTTTGTAGACCTTATTGCAACTAATGTTTCACTTGTTTTTCTTGTTCACAGGATAGTATTTTTTAAGTTTATTTCTGGATATTTGTCGAAGGAATAAGACTAACTAAATTTGCAAACGACGAAAGAATCTACCAAACTTTGGTGTCTATTTATAATTTAGAAGTGATATATGGAATTTTTGATTTCTAATTAAATCTATATTTAGCAAGACATTCCTTTAGTCATATAGTCTTTAAAAAATATGTGTAGACACTATATTAAATATCACTAACTGATAAGTTTAGTTTTTCCTTTACCACATGATTGGCGCTAGACATTGAATTATAAACTCACACATGCAGATATAAACATATACTTGCATTATAACAACACAAATGACATGCTTGTAAATCAAAAGTTATCTACCGTGTCTTTGTCAGCGGTCAAGGCAGCTCAGTGGTGAAGTGCTTGGCTTCCAAACCTTGGGTCCTGGGTTCGAATCGCAATGAAGACTGGTATTTTCAATTGCAAAACTCCGATGGGTACGGATGGTTATGCTGGTTACAAGACTCACTGCTCGCTAACTGTTGGCCAAAAAAACAGATGGCTTTTTTAACAACATCTACAGTTTAGATTTTTTTATCGTAAAAAAGGATTTGCCAAGATTTATATCTAAACCTATACAACATCCATACAAACCTAAATTTGTTCTACGGTTCACTATTCTACTATTCTTTATTTAAAGAAACCTTATATAGATAAAATAATACAATGAAGAAATGGCTTTGAATTAGAAAGACTTACTTTATACAATCTCTGCATTTTTATTGACAATTTTTTGAATTCTATTTAAAGAAACACGGACATTGAATAAAAAGTAATTCAATAAATTTCCGATTTTTTCTCTTTAATCAAACAAAGTTTCCCCAACTGAGTAGCGCCCCTTAGTATTTAAATTGATATCTTCTTGTTGATGTTCCGTGAAGAACATTGACTGTGACTTTGTTGCTAATATTTGAAATAAAGAGTGGGAGACAGATTTTATGTTTTTCTTGGCTACCTTTGCAGTTTGTTGTTTGCACAGGAATTTTAAGTGCACGTTAAATCTTTTTAAACAAGCTTTCATATTTCTCCAGGCAAGCAAGTGAAAAAAGATTTAGTCATTGTCGATTGCTAAAAAGGTGAAACTATTTCTACTGAAATGGTTAAAAGAACAAGACTTATTTAGCTTCCTTAATATCGGAATTTTTTAAAAGCTAATTTTAAGATGTCAAGAACCAGTTTTCAATATCATCAGCTCATTATTTTGCACAGAAGCTAATTAAAGTCTAGAGAAAATAACTCCAAGTAGCCTAAATTATAAACTGAAAGGGAAGTGTGAAAAAAAAAAGAAAGTTTAATGCAGTACAAACATGAGCTGAAAGTTATAAGAAATTGTACAATTAGATATTTTTTTTAAGTTATATTTTCAATATTCTCATTTTTTTAAAATGTGGCCTACAATAGTCTTATGTTTTGGCGCATCTCTTCGTGTGGCTGCCTCCCCCCCCCCCCCCCGTAGGTGACGCTCCGGGGCATAGTGCCCTCTTTCCACTCACCCCTCAATATGACTCTTATTTGATGATTATTAGCTCTATATTCAAGAGGAAGTGATCCAACACACACACACACAAGTCCTAGGAGAACCAATATTGAACCGAACAAAACAAGATTAAATATTTGGTAGACTCTATAGAAAGCACACATACATAACAAAAGGCATGACAGAAGAAAAACGACAAATCTGAAATGAATATTTTTTTTCACACAGGCACTAGCAACATTAACATGCTCAAACTATAGTATATAGTTTCGTCCAATAGTCTTCACTATAGTCACATAAAACATATCTATAGGGATCTAGTTGCTGAACTAGAGAAGTATGAAATAGTTTTAACAATAGTCACATACAACATATCGATAGGGTTCTAGTTGCTGAATTCAGAGTAGTCTGGTCCGTATAGACTACAATACTGTAATAGAAACATTATAAATATGGCATTAATTAATATTATTTTTTTATTTCTACGGTTTCGTTATTTTAATCTAGTGGAGTTAGTTGTTTTTATTATTATTATTATTTGTTTATAGTGCGCATATCAACTAAGACTGCTAGATCACTTGATTGTGCGTGCTAGACGTGTAGCAGAGCCAAGTTCAAGAACACACAGTTAACCAGTGTAGGGGCAGTGGCGGGAGGAGGGGGAGACTTTGAAGATCCCCCAGGCCCCCACCTGAAAGGGGGCACCCAAATGAGTGTCCGAAATTTGTTTTTAAATAAATTAAATATTTTGTCACTGTCATGTAATCTTGCTGTTCTATAAGCTAGGGATCCTGTTGTATGTCTTCCACACAGATTTTTAACACTTTCCGTGCGGGATTACTCTCAAATTCAATGAGTAATTTCCATAGCGCTGACTTACTTTCAGGATAGCTGCCTGGTCGTGTCGTTTGCGCGCTGAAATTTCGTTTGGATTTATCGATGGTCCCGGGTTCTAACCCTGCTCGCTCCTATGTCTCGTCGTCCGACAGGGAGGTTTGGACTAGGAAGTAAACTATCTTCAACTCTGTAGGAACATCCGAATCATGTCAAACATTTTACAAACATTTTTACAAGTCACTTGGTATATAGGGTAGTTTATTTCATCCTCCATATCAGTGAAGTAGAAGTCTGAGAAGGGCACTGAAAACATTGGGAGACTGAACGTGTCCAAGAAAAGTTTCATACAAAGATACAGCAGTCGAAGTAGTGAACATTTCTCTGTAGGAGAGAAGTGCTGAATAGAACCGATAGAATGGACACTAGAAGCGGTACACAGAATTTTCTTCATGCAGTGGAAAATTATGAATTTTTTGCTTATCTTGAATTCTCTGCGCCCAATTAATTTAGTTCAGAATAAACTACAAAAAAAAAATCTGAACTGCACATAGGGAAGCTGCTGAAGAAATGAAAATTCTTTCATGCTTTCTACAAAATGATGATAAACTGACAAAACTGATCACCCAATTCATCGATAAAGCAAAAGAATGTATTGATTGTTATGGATTTCTTGTAATTAAAATAACCATAAGAAAATAAAGACTTGATGGGAAGTTGAGTTTTAATGTAGGACTGTCCATAGAACTGCAATGCTAACATGTTGCGAAAGAAATGCTGCACAGACTTCATATGGAGATGAAGGACATATTACAAAGGCTGGAAAACCACGTGGACACCTTTGGGTTTCTTCTTGAACCAAGACACCTCTTGGAGTCTATGAATGATGACACGCAGGAGATAAACTGTTACTTTTTCTTGTTTGTATGATGAAATACAGCAAATCGCTTGCTAAATGAAGTCATTGATGCACGAACACTTTTCCACAGAAAACCAGTGCCACAATCACCAACTAACATATAGAGGAAGCTGGCTCTGTAAGAGTAATTAATTGTGCTCAAACCTTGCAAACTCCATCCGAATATTGCTAACCCAGGCCACTTCCTTTGCGTCAAATGAGAGATCATTCTGAAAGCTCAAGTTAATCAAACACTATCTCAGAAGCACAATAACGCAAGAAAGGCTTAGCATGGCTTTAATGTCAGTGGAGTCACAAATGATAGACTGAATCGAGGTAGATGATGTTATAGATGCCTTTGCTGCACATAAAGCACTACGCGAAGCAAGATAAATTGAGATTTGTCACTTGTCCATTATTTCGCCAATAAACAACGGTATTATTCATTAAAATATTATTAATGATGAAATTTTTTTGTTAATTTTACTGATATACTGTACCAATTTAAATGTAAGCTTACATAGTTGTTCAGTACATTATCTCATATCATTCTGTCGAATGTGCAAGGGACTCCAAAAGAGGTCAATCCCCCCGGGCTCTTAAAAACCTAGCTACGCCCCTGGATCTACTGGTTTTGACTACATATGTTAGAAGACCAATGTTTCTTCCTTTAGGTGAAATGTCCACAACGCTTGCTAATTAGACATATTTCTAGTCTGGTGATGATGAATCGTCCATTAAGTACGTTCCTGCTACTGGCGCTAGGTTAATATGGGTTTAACGTATTTGTTGATTTAGGTAAAAATACAGGACTGTTTGTAATTGCGAACTTCTTCGGCCTCAATTTGGAGAATGTTCAAACCACGAAATGGCGCTAAACAAAAACACATTTAATTACACGACTGATCCAAACTTATTGATACCATTACATTTCGTAGAACCTTTGTGATTAGGTTTTTCTTGTTTTTCGGTTACTTGTTCCACTTGACATTAACAAGTTTTTTGTTCTTTGACTTTTTGTGAAACAGAAGACGACGTCCAGAGAAACTGGTGCAAACTTCTCTTTACTACTAAGTATACACTCTTTCTCATCGTATTGTAAGCTAAGCATTTGTAATACATTTGTAATACATTTGTATTAAATTGATAATACATGTGTAAACTTCTCTTTACAATTAAATATACACTCTTTCTCATTCTATTGTAAGCTAAGCATTTGTAATACATTTGTAATACATTTGCAATACAATTGTAATACATTTGAAATACATTTGTATTTAATTTGGAATACATTTGTAATGCATTTGTATCAAATTTGTAATACACGTGTAATACATTTGTAATACATTTGTAATACATTTGTATTTAATTTGTAATACCTTTGTAATACATTTGTAATGCATTTGTATTAAATTTGTAATACACGTGTAATACATTTGTAATACATTTGTAATACATTTGTAATCATTTGTAATACATTTGTAATACATTTGTAATTATTTGTAATAAATTTGTAATACGTTTGTAATACATTTGTAATACTTTTGTAATACATTTGTAATACATTTGTAATCATGTTTAATGTAATAAAAATGACATTGTAAGTCTTTTTCGTATTTTCAAAGGCGCGGTGGATGAGTTGTAAAGCGCTTGGCTTCCGAACAGGGGGTAACGTTTTGAATCCTTGTGAAATTTGGGATTTTTACTTTCTGGGTCGTTAGATTCCACTCATTTCTAATGGGTAGGCCTGTCAGGTTTAGGAACTATTTGTTTTCTATCTTCGTTCAGTATTGAAGATGATGACATATATATATATATATCTATATATTTATATATATATATATATATATATATATATATATATATATATATATATATATATATATATATATATATATATATATATATATATATAAACAAGGAGTCAAAATCATCATTTCGTTACCCCCGCGCACTTATACGATGTATGACAACTACAATAGTCCTACCTCCGAGTTTGGACTTGTCTAAATATTTAACTACACTCGCAACATCTGCCAGGTTCCTTATATGACCAATAGATGTCACCGGAATTTGTGACGTAGCAACAACAATTCCAATCAAACATACAAGACACTCTCGCCCCGTACGAGTAGAGGAAAAAAAACATAGTTAGGAGAACTACGCGACAAGGCCTACCTGACATAAGTTTAAGAAAAGTAAAGGGAGTTGGTTATTATGCTGGCCAAATAAAACCCTCGTTAACCTAGGGCTACAATAACAGATGACCTTTATTTTATCTGCCCGTAGATCACAAGATAAAACTTTACTTTAATTATATTTATATTTTGAAGTATTGTAGGCTGCCTCGTGGTGTGGTATGCGCTCTGGACTTCTAGACTGTCTATGGACGGTCTTGATAGTCCCGGATTCTAAAGATGTCAGTGGCGTAGTTAAAGTGGGTGGAAGGGATTAAATTAAAAATCTCCTCAGGTCCCCAAATAAGTTTAAGTATTACGCCATTATCTCATTTCATGATGTGAGCGTCAACATGCAGGGGCCCCTAAAGAGATCAAGCCACCGTGCCCCCAAATGACTAGCTACGCCACTGAAAGATGTAATTATTTACAAATCTGGAGGAACATCTGAAACATGCTAAACATTTTAAATTCTCCTCTGAAGTAAAAGTTAGCACATTGCTGTTGGAAGGCAAATGAAAAGCATGGTAGTTAAGCAGGTCTGATTGCTTAACGACAATATAATCATTTCCCTGAAGTAGAACCTTATTGACATACAACTAATTGAACAAATAACAGATTTGCTACTGTCATAAAAGGGAAACAATTCTACGCTTTGAAGATGTGTAATCCTACTACAGTTTCTGATGTGACTAACCAGGAGAAGACTACTCCTTTCTTCCTTACGACTACTCAGTAAACAGTTTCATTGAAACGGTGACATTCTCAATCTTAATCTAATAGGATTTATGTCATACCCAACTTTATCTTCATCATATGAATTTTATATGAATCAATACTTCTATGTATGTTGATATAGATGTACCTGTCTTATGTATCTCATGTTTACATATGTATTTACATGTTAACTTATGTTCATATACCAAAGAACAACATGATATATGTTCGCTTATGTTTATTACAAAGAGCGAAGATCCAAAAATGTTCATAGTTAATGATTTTGTTGGTGTGTTTACCAGCTGAAAGCTTGAAGTCATATCCTAGATCTAAAGCTGGATGGCAAGCAGGGGCGTAGTTGCAAACTTCAAATGTTCTAGTTGGAGCCCAATGAAAGAGGTGTACATATATATATATATAAGAATTATCGCTTAAAAGTATAGAATTTAATTTCATAAATAGCAATAAAACATCTTTCAACTCAAAAATTTATTAATTTGCAATGACGAAGTTTAATACAAGAAAGAAAAGGAGGCATCATGCCCTGAGCGCAACACTAAGACGCAAATTCAAATGGGGCCTCCAACAGATCTTGCAAAATAAGAAAATAAAATTCTGGGAACTATATTTTGAACTAACAAACATTTTCTATGACATCTAATGAGACCTATATTGTTGTGTTTCTTGATCTGTCTTATAGATAGAACCGTTCTGCTAATACTTCTTCTGCAAGAGACTCTTACATTTTTATATGATGCAAATAGCGTGTTGGATACATTTAAATTTGATTCTCCGCACCTTACAGTCGTAATCACTGGCATATTTGGTTGGGGAGAGGCAGCAATAACCTTCCCCACCATCCGGTCAGACCAATACTTTACTATTTATTTCATGCACCTGCTGGCGGCCTTAGATTGAGATAATTTAAGGTCATTCACAAAGGCCGAAGCATTCACATTTGAGACCAAAAGAAAATCTGCTGCCGAGGACAGACTAAGACGACAAAAACAAAACTTAATCGACCACCGGTGGACAATGGTTAGAGTGGCAAAATATGTAGGTCACAGCTGGGGCTGCATTCCTCATTAATCGTTGGACTCGAAGACAAGTCTTATTAATATTATTAAATGCCTATATTTCTATCTATCAATCTTTCTATCTATCTATCTATCTATCTATCTATCTATCTATCTATCTATAAATATCTATAAATATCTGTGAGATTCTACATTTTTGTTTCAATAGAATCCAATTCGTCTGGCGACAGTTTTATGCTCAAGAACAAATGGACCACTTGTATACATTTTTGGCAGCATTGAAATAATAAATGCAACTTTATATTTGTGTTTTTCTAACTTAATGTCTTTATGATCTCTTACAGTTTGAAAAGTTCTTGACCGCCTAGATTTGTTCAGTGCCGATACAGTGTTTCTGTTGTCCTTATGTGCGTCTCTTTTTGAAAACAATAAGATGCGGTTCTGATTTTGTGTTTGTCTTGATGGTATTCAGTGATTCTAAAGCTGTATCTTGTTATGACATGATTAGGAATGAGTTATTTGTTTCGGGAATAGGGTAAAGTTTTACTTAGTGTCGATGACGTAAAGTGGGTTAAAAAAACAAGAACGCTCTAAGTGACGCTACAAAGAAGACGCTTCGTGGAGAGCAGTACAATAGATATACGGATTTACGGACATAGCTGACATCGGACGATCCCTTCTTGATGATTAAATATATTTGTAGAACAACTTCAGTGTCGACTACATATTTTGATTGTTTCGGCCTTTCGTCGGTGTTACTGAAGTAGTTCGAGTTCAGTGTTACTTCCAGTCAGACGTAGATCTACACTAGTTATATTGCAAAGAATCAACACCGCGCGGAAGCCTTAACAGTCTAATATATTCTAAAGCTGTTCCTTTTTTTGTTCTAAAGCTGTGTCTAAGACGTTCTAAAGCTTTGTCTAATATTTTCTTTACCTGTGTATAAGACATTTTAAAAGCTGTGTCTAAGATATTCTATAGCTAAGACATTCTAAAACTGTGCTCAGGGCATTCCAAACTGTGTCGAAGACTTCTAAGGCTGTATCTAAGATTTTCAATAGCTGTGCCAAATACATTCTAAAGCCGTGCCTCATAATTCTAAAGCTGCGAGTAAGGATTCTAAACCAGTGTCTCAGATTTCTAAACCAGTGTCTCAGATTTCTAAACCAGTGTCTCAGATTTCTAAAACTGTGTCTAAGAATTAAGCCGTGTATCATAATACTAATACATTCAAGTTTTCTCATAAGAACAGAGCAGAGCAGGAGTCATTTTCTTCTTTATTATAATCAAACACCAATCCTAGCCTTGTACAAAAAATAGAACACATAGTTGCATTAATCATTTTTACAAAAACAAAAAAACTAAACTGATTGGATCTAGATGAAAGTCTTGGATATCTACATTAGGTGCATCTTTTTTGTATAAATCCTGTACATAATGAAACATTGGAATATAGGTACACAAAATAATAACATCAATAATCATTGAACTTACTTTATTTAGAACTTATTCACATCCCTACAGTCTCAACATCTTCCTCAAATATTTGAACTTACACGTCATGGTTGTTGGCTTCCTACAGTCTTCACGGATGTGATTCGTTTCGTAGAACACTTTGTCTCGTGACTGTGGAGCGCTATTTTAGGAGACTGTCCCATCCACGTAATTGGGTATTCAGAACTTAGGTTGAGGAAATTCTCGATAAAGTAAAAAAAAAAACAACATCAGTGATGCAAATCTACGGCCCGCGGGCAACATCCGACCCGTGACGTTATTCCATCCGGTCCGCCGACAAGTCAACTCAAAGTTTAGAAAATTCTGTGTTCACAAAAAAAAAGTAGCAGTGATACTAAACCATCATATTAATTATATAAAGAAAGAGTGGCTCTTTGTAAACATTATAACATTAAACACCTTTATGAAACCAAACGTAAATAAATAAGGCGGCATTCTTGGTTTGAGACGCAAATATTATATTACATCTAGACTGAAGGACTGATGACAATGTTTACCAAAAACTAACAATAAAATAAGTCGGCTGTAAGGCGAGCTACAGAGCTGTAGACATTGTAACTAGAGACATAAAGCCATATTCCGACAGCTAATACATAAAAATAGTGCTTGCTAGCAGGGATAGCAGAAATCAGTCCTGAAAAGAAGAAAGCTTTTGAACTCATCAGCCTCTCTCCTAATAATTAAAAGCTAGTAAAAGATATCTCCATTCAAAACTAACAAATCGGATTTTGAAATGTTTTCTATTGCCGCTGACGAGTTTACCGACATATCTGATGCCGCTCTAAATCTTGGTAATTGTTTTCGGTACAAACAGCAGTTTTATAATCAGAGAAATTGGCAGCAATAAAGAGCATGCATTAGACATCCACTAGCGAAGTTTTGTCTAAGAAATTTTAACCATCACAGAATCTTTCTCTTGCTTGGGAGAAATTACTTGCAGTGACTACTAATGGTGCCACAAATATGGTTGACAGCAAAAGTTATTAGAAATATTGTGAAGTTAAATGGTACCAAGTCTCTGTGGCTTCATTAAAATATTCTCAAACAAAATCTATGTGGCAAGCTGTTCAGTCTGGACCATGGGATGTTGATCCTGTTTAGAACAAAGTTTAAGGTTTCAAAAATCCATTCACAGCCAATGTGTCAAGTTCCCAGACAGAGCTACAACTTACAAAGCCAGACACTCCTACTGAACACATTGTAAGTGTTGCAGACATTTGATTTGTACCTTGAAGAAACGTTTCTAAATCTCCCAAAACAAACTTTAATGATGATCACAATAATTAATTGCACCTGTCTGGGAGGACAAACATTTGTAGTGATGAATCTTTTAAAACTCATGCTATGTAATTCGTCTCAAGGACAAACATCTAAATAATGAAAATAAGTAGACGTCGGTGCTGCAATAGACTGTATATGTATTGTTGAAAGTAAAGAACCAGTAAATGCAATGTTCAGGTGGTATAATACAGTCACTAATGTATAAATGACAAACACGTCAAGACTGACTTTTGTGGCAACTGGACAGAGCGGTCGAGTTAGACGATGTGAAGAAAATTTTGGGAATAAAAGAAAATGATGAGATGCAATGAAAAGACTCGTAAGAGACTGTAGAGACTGTCGTGTTTAGACTGGGGCGTTTCTTTGAAGAACACAAAAGAAAGGTGACGAGACACCCTACTAGTAAGAAAACAATATGGAGAGCTCCCTGATTTGGAAACCACTGCGCAGTTCATCTCATGTGTTGGTCTAGTCATCTGAGCGCTCCAACATAACAATGATCATGAAGAAGATGATGATGATGTATCTCAAGTATTCACGTAAAATTAACTGGACACAATTCTGTTCTTAGCACTACAAAAAAGATACCATAAGAGACCTTGACATCATAAGCTGTCCATGGCCAAAATGATCTGTAAAGTCCTACATTAACGTTCCAAGATAAACTTGAGACAAAGGCTCATCAAAAAACACCATACAGCTGTGTTCTCTAGACTTGCAAGCTTGAGATTCCTTCAGAAGCGAAGATCATTGTGTCCTAGTCTATACCAAGTTCATCAAGGCAGGGAATGTCAGAACTCAATCTGAGAACCATCGCAACGATAGTCAGATTTGAATAATCATAGGCCTGGAACATTATTCACACTGTTTACGCGACGTGCACAGCTGAGTGGTGAGGCGCTTGACTTCTGATTCAGGTTCCGGGTTCGGATCTTAGTCAAGACAGGCATTTTTAATTTCGGGATCTTTAGGGCGCCTATGAGTGCACCCAGCTCTAATAGGTACCTGACATTAGTTGAGGAAAAATAAAGGCGGTTGGTTGTTGTGCTGGCCATATGAAACCCTGGACCACAGAAACTATCATCTGCCCTATAGATCAAAAGGTCTGAAAGAGGAACTTTTTTTTTCCTTACTGTTGGACAGCTTATGCGGTGGGCAACATAACCTATAGGCAACATCAGTTATAGCTAACTTAACGTATAGACCGCATAAACTTTGGGCAACATAGCCTATAGGCAACATAATATGGGAATAGTACTGTAGTGGCTCAAATCTCCTAGCAGCTATTCAGAGCCTTATCTTATCGTTCAAGCTACAGGCGTCTCTTGAAAATAATTACGTCCTCGCGTATCCAGGATGTAAACGTCATTCCTGTGAGTACTATACTTAACCTAAGTCGTGTTTTCCTGACTGATTCAAGTACTTCGCTATGTGCTGTAATGACACAAGTTCAGTATCTATGGAGTGACATTTGAATGTATTGTCTAATAGATCTAATATATAACAATTCGTTTAGGCCTGTTTAGATTTAAAATATGTTTTATTGTTTTGTTTAAATTCTGGCTTAACACAGCATAATTAAATAACTTGTAATATTACTTCCTAATGTAGCGGTTCTCAACCTTTTATGCTCGGCGAACACTTTTTATAATCCCCACTCTGCCGCTACCCCCCCCCCCCCCCAACACACACACACACATTCAGTCACCTGCACTATTTGTGGACGGGAATGTCTCTCCAAAATAGGGCCTTACACTTACATGAAAAAGTGTTCGAAATGAACCCTAGTCGTTCTACAACTGTAAAAGACCAACATTAAAACTTTCGACGCTTTTTGTTTTTAATAATGTTGCAAAAAGTTTTTTATTTTGTTATTTTCTTGTTTTCTATGAATGTTAAGGTTTGTTTCATTGTTGACTCTGTAGGACTAGTTCTCCACATTCTCTTTGCTTTGATTCACTTTCTCTTGGTCCAAGTCCATGTACAAGTGCTGGTCCATAATGAATGTATTTCCCTTGACTAGACTACAATAGCGTATTATTGACGTGGTTTGATCTTCACTAAAGAAATGTTTGATCCCGCAACGGTGAGGCATTGATGAACAGTAAATTCATTTGTGGACAATTGTAGTCTGTCACAACGAAGATATGGTCAGCAGCATCGAGTTTGGAAGAACCATTAGATACAAACATCAAAATAACAACAACGAAGAAGAACAAACAACAACAAAATGTCTACTTTCCAACAAGGAGGAGACATTGACTCAAGGTGTGCCCCTCTGTATCCTTTGGATGTAGGCCATTGTTTATAGTCGTCAACCAGACCCTTTTTTTTTCATTGAGTATTACAATTGACAATCGTTTCATAATGTGTTTGGTAATAATGTAATCTGAGTAATGTCCCTTACCATCGCCACCACTTGTGTAAATCTATATCCACTATGGTACAAATATACTTGTTACAACACATTGGGAACAAAAAAGAAATTCGATAAAAAAAAATTGCCAACCCCCAATTTTTAGATGGACTTACGCGACCACCGGCAAATGGTCATTTGACCTCAAAGGGGTCGCAACACACAGGTTGAGAACCCATGGATTAGAGGATCAAATAATATGTTGGATTGGGGGCGGCGTTGTAATGCGGCCCGTTTTATGAACGGATTTAGAAGTGTTCCGGGCAGGGCACACGCACACACACAAAGATATCAACTAGTTCAATCGTAGCCAGACACACACACCCACACACCTCTCTCTCTCCCTCTCTCTCTATTTCTCTCTCTCTCTCTCACAAATACAAATATCTAACTTAACACATCAATTGATAGCAGAAGTAAGAGTAGAATGAAGCATGCATTAGACTTACAGTACACACACACGCTTATACACTAAAATAGCAAATGTTTTGTCCCTTGTCATTAAATCAGAGGTTGAATTGTACAAAACTTTTACTATCAGAAAACATACAAACATACACACGTGGTCAAACGGCCAGTAGTACAGTAACTACGTAATGTACTATTATTATTCCTAGCTATAATAAGTCTTACATCGTAAGAAGAGGATGTAATATTGTACATTAAATATAGTCTACGCTTAGGCCTTATACTCTCCCAAGGTCCAGTGTAATGCAAAATAAATTATCATTTCCCTCCTTCATTGTCAAAGAATATGTCGCTAACAGAGGTGTGTGCCTAGTTGTGGTCTCTGTTCTTATATCGAACATTCCGAACGACATTAACGGAACATTGAGAACGAGAAATAAAAAGCCAATAGTTTCTCATTTAGTTTTACTGTTTTATAATACAATTGGCAAAAGAACAAAGGTGCGTAACTCTTTAATTCTTTCTGATTTGTGTTAAGCAGAGTTACTTTTTCTTTTCTATTGTGAATGAGTGACATAAACCTAGAGTCTAGACCAGGGGTCGGCAACCTTCGACTCGCGAGCCACATGCGGATCTTTTGTATATTAAGCTGTGGCTCTTTAGTTCCATACTCAAATATTATTTATTTTATCGAAAATGAATCGCTTAACTAAAATTAGGCACCGATTTAATCTCTCAGCCACTTGTACTTGCTTTTCACCGCACCCCCTCCCAATGTCTTCAAATGTAACATATTTACAGGTGGAAGAAACTCTTCTTCTGCCTTATCCATGCTATAGATACGTCTTGCCACATCCAAGACACGACTCAACAAGTTGGCTTTCTGTCAGGTATAGGTCTTCTCAATGATTGCTAGACCTCTCCTCACAAACTAGGCTCGATTCACGAGAGACGTGCAAAAATGTCTTAACACAATAAGATCGGTATAAACTTGTTTCACTAGCAACTGATGGACGCCAGAAGTAGGACATGAACAAATAAAAGAGAATCTGCGAGCCTCCACGCATGTCTTACGTTTCACTGCCTCCTCCAACAAGAAGTGCTGGTCACTCTACCATCGCCAGTGTAAAAAGTTCTGAAACGAAATGGAGACTCAGTATTCTGACCTTCTTCTTCCCAATCAAGTGCGATGACTTTCTACAGGTATGGAGTTGAAACTTCCAGCTTTGTGCTTGAATGAAATAAATACATTCCTAAATCAGGATGGTATTAATCACCGTGAATTAGAGAACGACAAATGGTTGCTATAATGTTACTTTATGATGGATATATCAGTAAATAAAAGGAATCTAAAACTATAAGAAAATGAAAACCCAGCCGATGTTTTGGTAGAACCGGGGGTCCCGAGTTAGAATCTTGTTGAAGAATGGGATTTTGAATCGCTGAATTTTTTGGCGTTTCTAAATCCACCCAGCTCTAATGGGTACCTGACATTAGTTAGGAAAGGTAAAGGCGGTTGGTCGTTGTGCTAGCCACATAACACCCTTTTTAACCGTGGGCCACAGAATAATGATATGACGTTTACATCACCTGCCGTATAGATCGAAAGGTCTGAAAGGTAAACTTTATTTTACTTGTTCATAGCAGTAAATGAATAAAGCAATATCGCGATAAAACCATTGCAACTGTTGACAGGAGTTACTTTAGCACAGTTATTTAAAAAAAATCATAGATGACTTTGTTGAGAGATTTGAGCATTTTAAAACCAACAAAACCATTCTAGCATTCATAGTTAATCACCTCAACACAAATAGTAACGAAATCCACATTGAGCCATTTGGAATTGATACTGGACTTTAAAAAGTAAAGCTTTCTGGAGTGGAGAATTAGCAGCTTTGAAAAGCAAGTTTGAAAATTTGGAGGTCCAGAAATGTATGTACGTAACTTAAGAAAAGTGAATAGCTTTTAAAGAAATGCCGCAAAATGAGGCACTTATATTCGACGCATTGTATAGTCTTCCAGACTGCTACAGTGAAGTGAAAATGTTGGCTGGATGACTGTAAAGTCCAATCCTCGCTTTAAAAAGCCGGCCACATACGTGGCATGGGTAGTTATGGTCAGTTTCTCTCAGCTTTCTGTTGGTTTGGTGCTCTTTCGCCCAGGCCACACTTTTTGCTTCAAATGTTGAGACTGCGAGACTCACAGCTTCTCGCCATGAGGAGCGATCTAGAGCTAGTACTTCCCAGTCATGAATGTCGATATCGCATTCCTTGAAGGAGCTCTAGAGAATGTCTAAGTAGCGCTTATATTGGCCTCCTTGGGAGCGCTTACCTGCACCCAACTCCCAGTACAGAAGTCTGGCATGCGGACTACATGTCCCGCCCATCGATGTTGGGACCTTTTTACTGTCGCATTGATACTGTGCATGTTGGACAGTTTTAAGATTTCTGTGTCTGGTATGTGGTCGGACCAACGCACCTTATGGATACTCCTTAGACAGCGTAGATTGCATCTTAATGTTAAAATGTAAATCGACCACCTGCGAACAATGGTTATGCTTGCCCTGGATTTGGCAAAGTATGTAGGTTACTGCTGGGAATGTGCAGCCACGGGTAATATTGCATTCCTCACTAATTTTCGCAATCGAAGACAAGCCTTATATATATGTATTTCAATGTTATTATTAAACCCATAATGCAGCTATTCCCATTTAATCATTTCTTTGATCTAATATCAGTATATAAAATACATTTCAAAGGGTTTATAGTTGACTAGGTCGCATATAAAACTCACCACTAAAACATCTCGACATTGCTTTCAAATATTATTTGTAAAAAAACATGAAGTGTAAAAAAAATCATAAATCACTGCATTCAAGGGAAGTAACTGCACATTAGCACAAGTATTTCGATGCAAAGTTATATATCTTGATTTGTTACTTGTATTAACAGCTAAACTCTGCTAAACCATAATTTATATAGGTCAGGGCCGGTCTTAGGCCACTGCAACCTATGCGGCTGCATTGGATGTTCACTTTCTTGGGCCTCTCACAAATTCTAGGTGTAAATTATTAAATAAAACCAATAAAGCTTAAAACGGGCTAGAGAGGCCTCCTGATTTTTCAGGATCTCCTGAAAATCTGAAATTATTACAATCTGAAAACCCAAAAAAGATCTAATAAAAAATAGACAAATTGTCATCTTAAAGGCATATTCTACAATCATCCACCCCCTTCCGTCGTGAAACGACTATGGTTCATCTCGATTAAGCGAGATGAAAACCTGGGCATTGTTTATGGTCGGAACGATGTCGACAACACATCAGTTTCCCCCATCTCCGCGCAGCTGACGAGACCAAAAGAACGGAATATCCGAGACAGTTTGGGATCAGTAGCGCCGCAGGCTCTCCCAGGCTGTATAGCACAGTTTTCCTTCTCCTAGATGGGTAGCCAACCAAGGCTAACGAGCTCCTCCTGATCGAAGCTTAAAGGTTTAGACGCCAGTTGCTCGCCTTTGACACCTTCTCCTGTTGGTGATAACAGTTCCGCCAGGCTCAGTATCTGAACCACACGTGAGGGCCAGGAGTTGGACTGGTTGTCAGAGGCTGTTTGAGGTAATGGTGAGCTTAGAACCATAACCACTTTGGGCGTTAACATACTTGCGGAACGCCAAAACCTTGTTGGAAATTTTAGCTTATCTGTCCACTAATAAGAGATACATTGCTATTTTAATCAACTTTGTAGCAGAGTATTTTTAACAATACCCGTAATTGTAGCATCTGATTAAAGAAGCTTTTCGCGCCTCAAAATAATCAAGAAATGCTTGAGGTTAACAATTCACGAAGATAGATTGAACAATTGGACAATTCTTGGTACTGAGCGTAATCTATGTAGGAAACATTTTTTATGATTTACTGTATTACTTCGCTACATGGAAATAGGATGAATGCCTGGGCATTAGCTGTGGTCGGAACGGTGTCGTCCACACATCAGTTCCCCGCTCTAGTATCCAAAGGAACGGCAGTGCCGATACAGTTTGGTGTCAGCGGCCTTTCAGGTTCTGCCAGGGTGTAGCACTGGGTGCTGCAAACTGCCTTATGGTCACCAGTTCCTGATTTTCCTCAGGGCTGACCCTTGAAGCCTTTCCTATGATTAGATAGATAGATAGATAAATATATAGATAGATATAGATAGATAGATAAATATGTATATATAGAGATAGATAGATAAATAGATAAATATGTATATATAGAGATAGATAGATAGATAGATAGATAGATAGATAGATAGATAGATAGATAGATAGATAGATGAACGAACGGATCGATAAGATAGATATTGATGATTCAACCTTTTCAAAGGTGTCTATTAAATATTTAAAATTGGCGCCTTTCTCCATTGCAGGCGATGTTTGAGATACTTTGCTCTCCGTTTTATTATTGCTCTTCTTCTTTCCCTGCTCTGTTTCCCCGCCAGATGGCGTGACATGCTGGTTGCTATGTACACACTTCACGTCTCTTCTTCTTTCCCTGTTCTGTTTCCCCGCCAGATGGCGTGACATGCTGGTTGCTATGTACACACTTCACGTCTCTTCTTCTTTCCCTGCTCTGTTTCCCCGCCAGATGGCGTGACATGCTGGTTGCTATGTACACACTTCACGTCTCTTCTTCTTTCCCTGTTCTGTTTCCCCGCCAGATGGCGTGACATGCTGGTTGCTATGTACACACTTTACGTCTCTTCTTCTTTCCCTGTTCTGTTTCCCCGCCTGATGGCGTGACATGCTGGTTGCTATGTACACACTTCACGTCTCTTCTTCTTTGAAGTTCTGAGATGAGATTTTATTGCAAGCAGACTCGAAAGTTTGATGTCGTTAAAGTCAAAATATTATTTTATTTAGACATTTCTATTCTCAACATTTCAAGTCTTTAGGTTGAACTGGGTCGATAGTTGACTGAAGTTAAAAACACGCAGTATTAAAGACTTAACTCTGACTACACACATATTGTAATATTCATAAAGAAAAAAAAAGAATGTCTACCGTAAAAAAACAAAAACAACAACACTATTTATTGAACCTAAAATACTGAGAGTATAACAGTACCTGGACACTGACCTTATACCTGCAAGAATATATACGTTAACAAGAACTCTCCTGTTTGCTGTAATCTAGACATTGTTTGCAAGTCACAACATTAAAGCCATTTTTAATGTAAGTATTAGTTAAAGGCGTGAAATAGAAATATCAATTATGCTCGTACAATTTAAATTATAGCTACATTTGTACAACGGTAACGCTATTAGATCATGGAATCGGTTGCCTGAATCAGCCAGGGTAACCAACGACATAGCAGAGTTTATGTCTTGATTAACATTTATGACTAGATTGACCGTCGAAGGAATTAATCATCTGAATTTTATTAGATAAGAAACATTATCAACTTATCTTTTCTTATATAATACAGACGTTACTTCAAAAAAGAAGATGATTACGTCCTACGCGTCATGCATTTAGTCATGCATATTAACCAATGACTTAAATTCTGCCAAGTCACTGGTTTTTCTGGCTAGCTCAGGCAACCCATTCCATGCTCTAATAGCACTAGGGAAGAAGAAGTATTTGTACAAATTTGTCCTAGCATATGGGAAGAGGAATGTGCCTTTATTTTTGTGTCTCTCAGAGTATTTTATTAAATTTTGTCTTTGTATTTGAAGATTATGGTTCAGTGTTTTATGTATAATTGCTACTTTACTTTTGTGTATTCTGTCCTGAAGGCTTTCTAAATTTATTGATTTTACTAATGGTGTTACTCTAGTCAAATGTGAATATTCGTTTGTTATGAATCTCACTACTCTATTTTGTGTTTGTTCCAGTTTCTTTATGTTTTCTTGAGTTGAGGGGTCCCAAACGGTGGATGCATATTCTATTATTGGCCTAACCAAAGCTAAATAACATTTTAGTTTTATGTTCTTATTTGATTTATAGAAATTTCTTTTAATAAACCCTAATGCTTTGTTGGATTTTTTTATAGTTTCATCAGTATGTGGATTCCATGACAGTTTTTCATTTATTATAACACCTAGGTATTTTGCGTTTTTAGTCTGTGTTAATGGTTTGCCGTGGATAACATAAGTGGAAGTAATTTGTTTTAGTTTTTTTTGTTACTATTAACAACTGACATTTTTCTGGGTGGAAAGACATGCTCCAATTTGATTCCTATTTCTGTAATTCATCTAATTCTCTTTGTAAAATATCTGTGTCTTTACAAATGTTTGTGGAATGTTTGACATGTTTCGTATGTTCCTTTAGAGGGATAAATAATCTATTATGAAAAATGGCAGCGGGCAGGGTATGAACCCAGGACAATGTAGACGACCAAATGACAGTCCAGCGCGCATACCGCACGACAGGCAAATAGGCAATCCAATTGTCTTTTAAAATTTTAAGATTCAGAGTTTTCAACACATTGATAAAAGTAAAATTTTACATTTTTTTAGTCTGATGCTATAAGTAATTGCTTTGACTTCAAAGACAGCTGTCTAGTGAATTAAAAATATGGTCTAGGCAAAAGTGTCAAGGCAAGATTGTCTAAGCAAGGGAATCTAGGCAAGGGCGTAATAAACTTTATTTTTGGAGGGGTGTCGAAAACTTGATATAACAAACAAGTGCGAGAAAGGTTTATTGGAACTTCAGTACAGTTTAACTTTAAAGTTTTGGTAAAAAAAAATAATTGTTAGGAAATGTGAGTGGTTTTGTTAGTAAGGAATAGGTTTATACTTATTTTTATAAATTAATTTCTTTTGTTTTGTGTCTTTGTAAAGATAAATACTTTATACATGTCCACAGAAGAATGTATTGTTGTAGACCCCTGCAGATGTGTTTCATTTCTGCTTGCTTTGTAAGTAACTAATCCTTAGCCTACTTTGATCATTGCCTCGATCACACAAGAAGTCGTAGACTAGGTGTTTATAGTGTCTATCTAGTTTCATTATAAGTAAAAGTAGTGACCTTATCGGACCTTGCGATCTATAGGGCAGGGGAGGAACATGTCATTTTTTTTTTTTAATTTTTGGTCGTCGGTTACCCCTTAGAGTGCTGAGCTTTTTTACAAGAGTGCATACAAACTGGAATTACAATTCTACTGTTTAGAGGCTAAACTAACACACGCATATAAAGGGTTAACAAAACAAGGATGTCATATGTCTAGCTCAACCACCAACCACCCTTACTTAAGAGTTTGGTGCAGAATTAGGGGCGTCCTAAATATCACGAAATTTAAAGAGACTCAAACCCAAGACCCCTGGGTTAGAAAGCCTATCGCTCTATCATTTAGCCACCATTTAAGTGTTTTTCAAACTTTTATGAGTGACACCCCCCGTTTATTTAAAAAGAGCATTTGAAGACATAGTCCTTCTATTGTTCTCACTCCTTCACAACCAGCATCCAGGGGGCAGTTTCCAATAGTCATTCTCCTAAGTTACATAAAGAAATGCCGGGACGTGTCGGGACGTGCAGGGACGTGTCGGTACGTGCTGGCGTGTAAGATATATACAAGTGTTATGGTGTGTGTGCGTGTGTGTGTGTGCGTTTCTTAGGTGACGATGATAAGAGGCTGGGTTGCTGTCCTGTGTACAATGATGAAATAGGAGCTGATTTGTCGTAATGCAGATGTTAACAGGCAGACAATCTTGAGACATGAAACAGTAACGACGTGTTTTGTTATGAGTTAGATTTTAGTGAAATAACATTTATATTCATTATTATTAGATCTGTATCTCATCTTAAGTTAAATCTGTGAATATTTTAATACAAATAAACAATGAATTTTGTGTTCGCAAAAGAGGTTTAAGTTATATAAGCTTATTGATTAATGATATAGTATGCTTACATTAATTATTTTGTATTAGAAGAGACAGTAGAAGAAATGTGTTTGTAACGGCCATTATAGTCGTACAATCCTCCTCGTGTTCAGCAAGAAGAAGGCTCAAGTGTTCACACACAATGGGTTGACAGACAAAAAGTATTGAGGAATCGCACTGGCGTGGACGTAATGAAATGATCATTTGTCACAGCGCTTTTTTCTCAACCCATTTTGTTCTAGACGCCTCGTGTGAAAACAATACGATATGTTATATGATAAGATGAGACGCCGTCATTAATATTTGAATGAATTAAACATTTGGAATATTGTGTTTGTACTTCATGTCAACAAATATATATCTACTTAGTACTAAACGAGAAATACAACCTTTTTTTTTCGTCCCCGTAATTAATACAAAATAAATACATTTGTCTTCGGGCCCCTACAACATGGCTAATACATAGCTTTCCGGTTTAGGGGAGGGGCGATGCAGGTACATACTTTATAATAACTGTATAGATAAGTTATTGTCTATCTATAAATTAATTCATTTCAAAGTATAGTTAGCAAGAAGTAAGCATGTCTAAATATTATCAATTTACTTTTTTGTAATTAGTAATCAGGATGACTTTACGACTTCTATCTCCGACTATTTCTCTAGTTCTCTAGATTTAGACACTGTATGGAACTAATTGGGTATCTAAGAAACTGTAGTCACTGTAATCCTTCTCCTTTGTCTGCTGCCTTTTTGATGTGTTTTAGTTGATTCTAAAGCGTTCAAAGAGTGTCACAAACCATAAACAGGTTTTCAACATTCTAGAGAGTATCCTTACTTCCGTATTTAAAAGCTATGAGTGGCCACATTCTTGATCTACAATAAGGCGCGGTGGCTGAGTGGTAAAGTGCTTTGCGTACGAACCGGGGGTCCCGGGTTCGAATCCTGGTGATGGATGGTATTTTTAATTTCTGGAGCTTTGGACGCCTCTAAGTCTAACCAGCTCTAATGGGGACCTGACGCTAGATGGCGAAAAGTAAAGGCGGTCGGTCGTTGTGCTGGCCGCATGACACCCTCGTTAAGCGTGGGTCACAGAAACATATGACCTTTAAAACATCTGCCATATAGAACGCAAGGTCTGAAATGACAACTTTATCAATTTTTTTTTAAATCTACAAAAGCTTCACATTTATGTAAGGAGTATTTAGTGTTGTTGTCTGTCTTGACGTTTACTTTGTTACAATTGTAATATCATCGTAGTACTATTTTATGCATAATATTAACTCATTTAGTGATTCACCAAATTGAGTGACTGGAGACTGAATGGTAATTGCTCAAAGCCCAAATGCATCACAGCAATGTACACTTATAAAATAGACTGATGAACCACTCACCTCACCTTTACCCATCCCTTAGTCCAGCGGTTCTCAACCTTTTAAGATCGTCGACCCCTTTTTTTACAATTCCCTCTCTGCCGCGACCCCTCCCCCCTACACATACAGCAATAGAAAATTAGACAATAACAATCCATATTTTCGATGGTCTTAGGCGACCCCTGGAAAATCCTCCATCGACCCCCATGGGGGTCGCGACCCACAGGTTGAGAACCCCTGCCTTAGTCTGTTAAGTGGTTAGGGCACCAGACTAGATCTTTTGATCGTCTTTCTCCATTCCTCTCTCGTCTAATACTTTCATTATTCTTTCCTTCAATGACATGGCTATCCATTTTTAATGTTGTTCTCCCACAGCTTTCTCTGTCTGCCTCTTCTTCTTTCTCCTGTGACTGTTCTCTGCAGGAAGGTCTTCGCGTGCCCTGAAGACGTTGTGGTATGGCCATAGAGTGTATGTGTGCCCACTAATCCTGCTAGAGGAGCCACAGAGAGCAGCAAGTAGTCTAAAGATGTAACGACTGTAGAGACTCAACTCAAAGACTTTCTTCAACTTCCTACTTCTGGAGATCTTCTTTGGAAACAGTCGACAATTCAGGAAGCTAGTTTAAAAATACATAAACATCTTTACGGTAAAACTTTGACTTTTTTTTTTCAGATCATGTCATGGAGTGTCATCGGTACCCAGGCAGTTGGTTCCATCTATTCTCTCTTCAATACCGCCTCTACAGTAACGACAGCACCCTCTATCTACGACACAGATTCTATTACCCTGTTCTACAAGACCTTCGCGCCACTATTTGTCACTATTTTCACCAGCGGCTCCATCTCTTAGCAATGTTTCGGAATTCTCGGCGCAGCTGCTGATCCGTGGCTGCAAGCGATCTTTCCTGTTTTCTTTAGTCTGATCGACTCCAACCATGATGGCGTACTAACCCCTGCAGACATATCTCCACTCGTGGTTCTAACAGTGTTTCTTAATTTTCTCATTATGGGTGCAGACACAGGGAATGACTATTCTATATCTCTGGCCGAGTTCACGGCGTTTTTAAACGTGGCGCCGTTCCAGCCAAACGATGTCTACAAGAATGCTCTGCTGGTGATGTTCTCAGCTCTGGATCTTGACCATGACAAGAAACTTAGCTTCTTGGACATCGTTCCTGTCAACATCTTAGGTTGAAAGGTCAGAGATGAGTGTCCATATATGGTTTAGTTGTTGTTGTTTTAGCTTTAAAGCTTCTATCAACTCGCACTGTCTGTCTGTCTGTCTGGTGAAAAGATTGTACACGTTTTCTCTCCCACATCAGTTTTCAGATGAAGTTGAAACTTTGTAAAAATATTCACTGGCATAGACAAGACATGAATCAAGAAAATAATGATTAATTAGTCAATAATTACTGGTTATTACTCAAATAGTTTGATACCAACAAATGGAAGTAACCCTTTAGTATTTACAGTTAGGGCTAAATATGTAGAGTTTTGTCCACGTATGTAATTGTTTACATAATTTGTTCCACTCTTATTTTGAATGAAAATAAAACTTAAAACCAATTAGTTATTATAGCTTAGTACTAGTTCATATCTACTCCAATAGAGAATTTTAAAAAGTGTTCAATTTATCTATTGTGATTAAGGATTTTTGTTGCTATCGTATCAGTGAAATACATTTTAAAATATTAAGAGATATAGTTGTAAGTGCGGAGTTTTTCTCCTAAGAAAAGTGTTTTTGTGTTTTTTTTTAAAGGATTAATTTTTACATTTGGTACATTCGTGTACTCTATGTTGGACTACAGAAGTAAAAATTCATGCTAAATTGTGGGCCTTAGTTTCAATTTCTGGGATTTGACTATTATCAATGTTGTAAGAGACTTGTATAAAAGTACTGTAAGTTTGTAGGTGTGTACTTTGACCTACTTATGTTGCTTTTCTCTCGCTGAGTTCATCCACTCTTTTTCTCCTAATGGACTATATGCCATTGTTGCTTTGACCCTATTAAATTAAATTTTGGTTTATACACATTAAATTGTTTTTTTTCTAAAAAGCATGCATTTTTAATTCTATAACATAAAATATTTTCTGATAACAAAATTATGAAATTTTAATCACACAAGCGTATAACAATATAAATAAGCAAATACAAAATTCCGCCGGATCATAAAAAATAATTACGAACAGAAAGGGTTCAGTGTTCATATGATAATCATAAACTTGTCTACAGATTTAATTGTCATTGTAAACAAGTCAGATTATTTTAGTGAAATAAAGTTGTACAATATAGGAATATTTCTTCAAGCCTTTTATTTGGCCTGAACTAATTATTATTTTCTTTTTTTTGTTTCCATGTACAGGTTTCATGGTTCATCGCCTTCCAATCAAATGTATATTTAGTAGAAAACATCCTTTTTTTATTTCTCTTGTTTTCTAAGGGATAAAAGGGAGAGAATAAATAAGGTTTCAAAGTAAGATTCTCTTAGCTATTTGAGGGGGTAGCTAAGAAATGAATGGCAAAACATAACTCCGTGGGGATGCCCGCGGGTAGACGAGAGTCAACCTCTTGCACGGGCGGGGTTGTAAAAAAGTCCCCACGAACACGTCCCACATTCATGCGCTGTTCCTGGGTTCAAAAGATGTCATTGGCATAGCTAGGGTGGGTGGAGGGGGATCAACTTTAATAATCTCCTCAGGCCCTTACTTAAGTGTGGGTCCCAAAAGAGTGTCCGTAATTAGTTTTTACATTAACTTTTACGCCACTATTTCATTTAATGATGTTGAATGTCAAGATGCAGGGGCCTCTAAAGAGGTCAATCATCCAGGCCTTCAAAATTCCTAACTACGCCACTGAAAGATGTAAATATTTACAAATCTGGAGTAACATCTGAAACTTGCTAAACATTTTAAAGTCTCCTCTAAAGTAAAAGTTAACACAACGTTGTTGGAAGGCAAATGAAAAGCACGCTAGTTAAGCTGGTCTGATTGCTGAACGACAATATAATCATTTCCGTGAAGTAGATCCTTATTACCATACATGTTTTATTTTTGAACAAATAACAGATTTGCTACATTGGCCTCCTTCAGTCGTCGGACGACTATGGTTCATCTCAGAGCACACTTACTCATGTGACTGTGGAGCCCTATTTCGGAGAGACACTCCCGTCCACAGATAGCGCAAATTAGGGTAAGTGAGATGAAAGCCTGGGCATTGTTTATGGTCGGAACGATGTCGCCCACACAGCAGTTCCTCCCTCTCTGCGCAGCTGATGTGACCAAATGATCGGAGTATCCAGTACAGTTTGGGATCAGTAGCGCCGCAGGATTTGCCAGGCTGTAGAACGGTGTGTCACCAGCTCCTGATTTTTCCTCAGGGTTGTCTCCCGAAGCCTTTCCTGTGTTTGGGTATAGCCGCAGGGCAGCAGAGGTTTGGATTCAGAGTTTTCCTTCTCCTAGATGGGTAGCTAACCAAGGCTAACGAGCCCCTCCTGCCCAAAGCTTACTGGTTTAGGCGCCAGTTGCTCGCCTTTGCCCCTTTTTCTGTCTGTGGTGACGGTTCCGCCGGGCTCAGTAACTGAGCCGCACGTAAAGGCCATGAGTTGGATTGGTTGTCAGAGGCTATTTGAGACGCATGTTATTGGAAGCACTTTGTAGGTAATGATGGGCTTAAGACCATTACCACTTCCGGCGTTAACAACCTTGCGGAACCAATACTGACTACTATCATAAAATTGAAACTATTGTACGTTTTGAATGTTAGTAATCAAACTACAGTTTCATCCGGTAAGTTCTCTCAGTTAGTGGGATAGAGATAATTGTGCAATGTATTTAGTTATAAAACGTTTATCTGTCAATCTTATGGTGTTTGGAGGGGCGGTGGCTAAGTGATAAATTTCTTTGCTTCCCAGGTTTGAATCCTGGAATTTTGAATCATAAATCTGGAATCTTAAAGCCGCCTCTAAGTCACCCAGCTCTAATTGATAGGTCTATTTAATGTTTGTTGAGAAAAGTAAAGGCAGTTGGTCGTTGCGCTAGCCACTTGACACCCTCGTTAACCCTGACCGCAGAAACAGATGACATTTACATGACCTTCCCCATAGATCGTAAGGTCTTAAAGGGAACTTTACTTTTACATACTTCTGTATAGACCAAGTTCTTGCAGTACTGTCAAGCATCAAAGGTTCTTGTGAAAATCTTGTAGAAATACGTGAGCTTTAACCAACCCATACACCATTGCAGTAGTCATTCAATGACTCTTCTAGTTATGTAAATGTCGTTTTAAATGTAGAAATACGTTCAGGTAATAGTATAATCCCGTAAGGATCAACACAACATTCTTGGTCTTGAGTTTTTGGATATTGAAATTTAGTGGGTGTTGTTTGGTTTTAATAGATTCTTTAATACCATGAACTAATTATCACAAATTTAATTGTTTGTTTTGTTACCAACATTGCCTGGCCGTAAACATATTTTTAATTTCACTTTTAAAATTTAATGCAAAAATTAAATGTAAGTTTTAGTAGATACAAGAAAAGACAACTGGAATTTTCTTATTAACGTTTGTATTTATTTCAGTTATGTCCCTTGAAAAATAAAACATGGCTGCTTGTTCAAAAGAATAATGTCGAACACCACACCAGCTTTTTTTTTATGCATTTTTTTTATAACTGACAAGTTTTTGGATTTAAAATGTTTCCAATCTTTTAATTATTGCATTTTAATTGAAAAAAACAACAACATAAGAACTACATCTAATAATTTGTTTCACAAACCTGATTGTCGAGAGCAAGTTCTAGATCTACACTTGGTCGATTTGTTTCTTTTTGAAGAGGTTTCAATTATTGTAAATGTAAATTACAAACAACAACATGGATAAAAAAGGAAACAAAACATTGTAAATTTAAAGATAACACACACACAATTTATTTCCATAACTCACGAGTAAAGAGACATTTGAGTTTGATGTACAGAATGTCAAGGGTTCTCAAAGACATCTTCATGGTGGAGCTGGACAACTCACAAGGGAAACAACTCACTAGACATGACCAACTCCACTGTAATTTAATCCAGACTTGAGACTTCCACTGTGGACAAGTTCAGGCCAAGTCCAGTAGTCACTATACCCCAGACAGTAGACTTGTGCTCCACTACTTCCTGGACATGTACAAGTTGTATAAGTATACTTAAAGGTACCAACATCCACCTTTAGTCTGTCCTTCCATTGACCAACACTGACCTGTTTAGAACATCCATGAGGATGTGACACTATAAAGGTCAACTTGTGTTTAGATCTAGAGGCAGAGTATTTGTTCCAGACTTTCCCCAGACATTTTCTAAATGTTCCCACATTCCCCACAGTTTCTTTCCTAAAGTTTTATCACATGTCACACATTTCAACCTACAGAAGTCATACTCAATGTTTACATTTATAACACTGACCTTATCAACACTGACCACTGGACTGTCATCTCTATCATAAAACATTCTCAATGTCGTGTGGTTGGCCTCAATGTCATCAAAAACCACATGTGTGGCTGTGTACACATCAAACTCCCACCACACATTGCTGGGTGAGTTTGAACCTTCACATTTTCTACACCAACACTTTGTGTAGGCAGTACGTCCATAACCTCCATCTTGTACGACTCCATCTTGAAACTTGTTTACATCCCTCACACTTCCACTTCCTGTCCTCAAGTTTCTTCTCTCACTCATGTTAGAAAATGGATATGGTCGAGTTGTCTCTGGCCAAAACTTTGGTCTGTCTTGACTTGACATTCTAACATCAACTCTAACTGTGATGTCAGCTATAACTTTGATGTATTTATACAAATCATTGTCTTGAAGATCTTCAGGTAAATGTTTCAAGGTGAATGTCTCAACAGGTATAAACTGGCTATGACCTGGTTTCTTCTTACAGCCCACAAGATATTTGTGTAGATCAGCTTCTCCACCTTCTGACTCCTGAGTTTCATGATCACCTGGAGAACAAGGTAATAAACTTGATTCAATGTTTACAACACAATGTACAGTATTGAGTCTATCAAGAGATATCTATAAATAGATCAAGTCTAACTCATGTGTTGATTACAACAGTTTATACACAAAAAATGAAACTTAAAAGTTACCAATTAGTGGACCTTCAACATCATCTGACTGGACTTTGGACTGGTCACTGGTGAAAGGATGAGGGTCTGAAAGGATGAAAGTCAAATAACTATTTTATATATTCTTTTTTTTTTATTTTTATTAGAAAATAGACTTATACAAAAAGTTTTCTCTATCTAAACATTAACAAATCAAAAGTTTACCTGTATCTTGATTCTCATCCCCAAGACAGGAGAAGTTTACTAGGTCAGTCTGATCCTTTACACAAAATGAAATGGTTTAAATACATGTGTCAGTCAGTTTATTTGTTGTTTTTTTTTACATTTTTTTTCTGAAACAACTAAAATATTTTTCAAAAACTGAATTTTTACATAGAGATAAAACTAAATATTTAAATTAAAGTTCTAGATGCTGACCATATACCTAACATTACAATAACTTGACTTTGATAGACTACTTAGTATTGTGCTAAATTCTAGTTAAAAAACTTGATAATAAAATAAAGCCATTAGACTAATTTTAAAGTTAGGTATTGTTTTACTCTGATTTCATACCATTAAGTAGAAAACACCAAACTGTGGGAGATAAATGGACAGAAAAATTAAAGAGGTGCACATATTAGAAAGGAAGTGGAGATGGATTGGTCACACCCTTAGAAAAGATACCAGTTACAGAGCTAGGCAGGCCTTAGAGGGGAACCCCTAGGGAACAAGACGCAGAGGAACACCAAAAAGAACATGGCAATGCAGTGTACATGAAGAAGCCGAGAGGACCGGAAAGAGCTGGGACACCATTAAAAAGCTAGCAAGAGACCATGGAGAGTGGTGTGTTTTTGTTGAGGCCCTATGTTCCTTGAGGAACTCAAAGGAGTGATGGTGATGATAAGGCTAGTTTTAAAGTTAGGTATTGTTTCATTTTGATTTCATACCATTAAGTCCACATGTGTCTTGAGGAAAACAAAGGTCTGTACTTTTCTGGAAATTAGAACAAAATATGAATATAAAGTTGATGTCTTTTTTTTTTTTATAAAGATCATCAATGAAATATTTTCAGAAAAATCTAATTTCTAAATTGCTTGTACAGTAAAATTAATAAACTTTGTTGTTTTATAAATTGTTTCAACTAAGATTAATTGCATTTTTTAGCACTTAGATTGAATGTAATACATGTTAAATGCTTGATAATAAAATGTAAAAAAAAAATAAAAATTCATCAGGCTTTGATAGTCTAGATTTCTATTTAGAGCTCCAATTGACTTTAAAACTACTTTTGAAGTACTAGATCTAGATTCTAAATCTAAATGACAAATTCCTTAAGATAGAAAACAAAATAATAAAAATGAAAAGTAGCAATAAAAGAAAAAAAAACTGTCAAATAACAAAAAATGTAAATAAACCAGAAATACCAAAAAATACATTAGTCTAGGATTTATTATGTATATTATTTTGAATAAGGATAATAGTATCCTTACTAAAAAAATGGGGTATTTTTTTATTTAGATCAGACAGCCTGGTAGTGTGATATGCAATAATAGTTGTCTCTCCATAGTCTTGGGTTTGAATCCTGCCCGCTCCGTCCCTAGTCATCCTGTCTTAATTTTTGCAATTAGAAAAAAAGTCTGTAACTATATCTACATTTCAAAGTGTACATTTTAGATACTATCTAGTTGATTTTAGTTATTTTTATAAATGAAGATATTTACAATTTTAGAATTAGTCTATAGATCTCGTAGGACTACTTTTTGTTTATCTTTTAGATTTTATATAGATGCATTAACTTTTTTCAAAATCTAAGTAGGCCTTTATCTAAACTCTAAAGATGGATATATCAATAGGCAAGATCTAGTATAAATTAAATTGTTTGTAAATCTACACTAGAAGCTAATGTGAATTTAGATGTAGATATATATATTTTCTACATTACCTAAGATCTAATTAGTTATGGTAGTTTATATAGATCTACACCAAAGTCTAACTTTTAGATTTGAATTTACCGTTGTAGCTTAAGTTATTTAAATAGTACAGATGTTAAATTACAAAAGAAGATAATTATGTTCTATGCATTTCAAGTGTCAATCTAGACATGCATGTTAATCATTGAATTAAACTTCTGATAAGTCTTTGGTTTTTCAGGCTAATTCGGGCAACCCATTCCATTCTTTACTGGCACTAGGGAAGGGGCACTTGTAGTTGGTCGTTGTGCTGGTCACAAGACACCCTCGTTAACTGTAGGCCACAAAAAAGATGACCTTAATAACATCGTCTGCACCACATATCTTGAACGCAGGGTTTGAAAGCAAAACTTTTTACAAGATATACAAGTCTCTTAACACTAGATAGATCTATTTATAGGCATATTCTGATTATGGATCTAGTAGAATATTATCTGAACCTATATCTATCATAAGGTGATCTATAAATTGATTAGATAGGAGAAATATAGATCTACTCTAGATCTATTAAAACAAATTTGATTTATTACGTACTGGATTTTAAATCGAAGTCTAATTTAATTTAGATATAGATCTAAATTTGTATGTTTACAATATTTACTACAGAATCTAGACATTTATAGATCTAAAAACGTAAAGGTTAATTAAGTCTACTCTAATTCTAGATCTAGACTCTACAGAAGCTAATCTAGAAAAGAAAGAAGAATGGATTTATCGGCTGATGTATTTGTTATTCGTAATCGACACATTTATTTACGCTTACAATTAAAATCTCTATAACAATATGGACGAATACAATAGTCATTTGACAAAGAGTATATGACTAGGTTTTGTTAAGATTTTAAAACATATAAATATATGATCATGTATTACTGATAGACTATATTTTACAAACACCATTTAAATTGTATAGTTATAATAAATCTATCAAGACTGCTAGTTTTAGATCCTAATAATTGATATAAAATTCATTTCAAAAGTAATCGCATTCATGTAAAACCAGATTTTTCTGCACTTTAAAATTGCAATTTAAATTCTACATTGCTATTGTCTTTATTAGTATTATTATTATATTAGAAACGGGGGAATTATCTATCTCAGGCATTTCCGTGGAAGTTTCGCTTCGTTAAAGAGAAACAAAATTCATTGATGCTTGTATAAATGACAATTAATATTTTAATTTTTTTTAAAAACTCTACCTGGCATGTCAAGGTTGAGCGTAAAGTGAGGGGAAAAGTATGAGATGACAAAAAAGTTGTTTGTACATGTTTGATATTCTACTGCCTAGTTAAAACCTCACGCAGTAGGACGGGAGAGGGTAACGGGAGAGGGTAGCGACCATTCGCACGTATCTCAGTGTGGGTACACCATGATCTCGACCACTCGTACGTATCTCAGTGTGGATACACCTTGATCTCGACCATTCGCACGTATCTCAGTGTGGATACACTATGATCTCGACCATTCGGACGTATCTCAGTGTGGGTACACCATGATCTCGACCATTCGCACGTATCTCAGTGTGGGTACACCATGATCTCGACCATTCGCACGTATCTCAGTGTGGGTACACCATGATCTCGACCATTCGCACGTATCTCAGTGTGGGTACACCATGATCTCGACCATTCGCACGTATCTCAGTGTGGGTACACCATGATCTCGACCATTCGCGCTTAACAAAGGCTCGTCTTTTTGTTATTGTAGCTAGCGAGTTGAGAGATTTAAATCGGAATTATTCTTGGGCATCTGGGTCCCATCATGTGTAAATTATGGGTTTTGTTTATGCTGTGAATGAAGTGTTGGTTCTGTGGCAGTCAACTCGTCCTCCTCACCCCTTCGCTCCCTCCGCCTCACCCTCTTTCGGTTAGCCTCAGACTTTAGCCACCCAGATAATATTAGGTACATTTACCATTACTTTACAGACATGTGATTAATTTCTTTTCTGCATTTCTTTATTTCATTATTTATTTTAGTGTTTAGGTTTTACGTGTTCCATGTACATTTATTCATTTAGAACAAAGTCTTTTTTTCAGAATTCAGGTCACTTTGGGACTTTATATAGGGTTAGAACCAATCAATCGGGTTTACTTTATTTTATATGGGAAAAACTGGTTTGAGATATAAGTAACTTGACTTACAAGCTCAGGTCTAGAACGACTTAAACTCGTATCTCTAGGTTCCAATGTATTTCATTTCCAAACACTTATTAATTTTTTTTTCTCTTTTGTGCGAAACTTTTATTCCACTTTTTTCCCCTAAATCTAGATTTTAAATGTAAAGCACCTCAGAGTCAGCGAGATTATTTAAATAAAAAGTCAAATATAGACAAAATCAATAACAATGTCAAGCATACAATATTGAGATACGCTAGCCAACTAAATACCATTTGAAAAACTTATTTCATGTTACAAGATTAAGAGAAGTAAAAATGTGTTTCTGTAGTGCTAAAAAGTGCACAAAAGGTATGATTCTATTAAAGCTTATATCAACTCTGTCTGCCTGTCTGGTAAAAAATGTGTAGGGGTTAATTCTCCCAAATCCAGTCTGAGGCTGACATTTCGCGCCATTATTTCTAGTACCTGACAAAACAAGATGTTAAAAAAGGGTCTTTATTTCATACAGTTAAGTAATTATTTTGTTTGGCATCAAAGAAAGGAAAGAATAAGTACTTGACAAATATGGTGGTATAAGTGGAATTAGTCCTCTTAAAGGTCGACGCCTAAAAGTTTGAAACTAACAATAGATACCTATACTACCTTTACTGACACAATAGTTAGTGTATTGACCTGATGAGGCTTGAGCACTTCAGCTAAAATTTATGTCGTGCAACTTTACTTTACATATAATGCATCTAAAAAGTGATCACGGCAGCATTCAGTCAAATACCCCCTCCCCTCCTTATTTCTCCCCTTCCTTTTTCCCAACTGGTCCAGACACAAGTGAAGAGAATCATAATAGTAGTCATAATAAACATATAATAATAATAATAATAATAATAATAATAATAATAATAATAATAATAATAATAATAATAATAATAACAATTATTTTTTGTAGCGAAACTCGACCCTGGCAGCGCCAGAGAATGACTACTCGCTCATTTCTAACATAATAATAACAATAAGAAGAAGAAGAACAATAATGCTTGTCTTCGAGTCCGATGAATAATGAGGAATGCAGTATTTCCCGTGTATATGCAGCCCCAGCTATGGCCTACATATTTAGCCACATTCAGGGCAAGTATAACCATTGTCAGTCGGTAATCTAATAAAGTTTATTTTTGCCTTCGGAGTCTGTCTTCGGCCGGGGATTGGCTATTGGTCTAAAATGTATATCCTGTGGTTTTTGGTGAGTGCCGTCCAGCAGCTGTCTCGTTCTGAGGCCTGCACCGGGTCATAGCGTGGAACAAGTTTAAAGTAGGTCAATGAGCTAAACAAATAACAATTGGTAAAAAATATTTCTAATCAAACTGATTTATCCATTCTAATCTAGACCAATTACATGACTTATATGAACTAATAGATACAATTAAACTAAATATATGCTTTGTTTAAATGAATATCATTCATATTCTTTTTTTTTATAGCATTTTTAAAATACACCTAAAACTCTATTGCTTGAATTCTTTCATAGTTTAAAAACTTGTTTTGGAATTGAGTTGTAAATATTCTGATCTCAGGAGTAATGGTTTTTAACCCTATTGTAAACTTAAAAAAATGCATTACGGGCATTTTACGACACCCATGAATCCCACCAATTGTAATGGAGACCTGATATTAGTTGGGGAACATAAAGGTTGTTTGGTCGTTGTGTTGTCTATACATCGCTTTACGTTCACAGACTGTCACATCAACATCATTGGCTTTACCTACTGCAATATAAAAGTTAATCTAAACTGTTTTCTTACATTATAACAATAAGATACAATAATGTGTAAAATATACAATGATCAGATAAATGTGTGACGGATTCTTCTACAATGTCTTCCTCAAACACTAGAACAACAGATAGAAAACATCCAATAAACCGTCTCATTTAATGTAATGCTCTGTTCCTTGGTGGTGTATAGTCTAACTTGGTGGTGTATAGTCTAACTTGGTGGTGTATAGTCTAACTTGGTGGTGTATAGTCTAACTTGGTGGTGTATAGTCTAACTTGGTGGTGTATAGTCTAACTTGGTGGTGTATAGTCTAACTTGGTGGTGTATAGTCTAACTTGGTGGTGTATAGTCTAACTTGGTGGTGTATAGTCTAACTTGGTGGTGTATAGTCTAACTTGGTGGTGTATAGTCTAACTTGGTGGTGTATAGTCTAACTTGGTGGTGTATAGTCTAACTTGGTGGTGTATAGTCTAACTTGGTGGTGTATAGTCTAACTTGGTGGTGTATAGTCTAACTTGGTGGTGTATAGTCTAACTTGGTGGTGTATAGTCTAACTTGGTGGTGTATAGTCTAACTTGGTGGTGTATAGTCTAACTTGGTGGTGTATAGTCTAACTTGGTGGTGTATAGTCTAACTTGGTGGTGTATAGTCTAACTTGATGGTGTATAGTCTAACTTGGTGGTGTATAGTCTAACTTGGTGGTGTATAGTCTAACTTGGTGGTGTATAGTCTAACTTGGTGGTGTATAGTCTAACTTGGTGGTGTATAGTCTAACTTGGTGGTGTATAGTCTAACTTGGTGGTGTATAGTCTAACTTGGTGGTGTATAGTCTAACTTGGTGGTGTATAGTCTAACTTGGTGGTGTATAGTCTAACTTGGTGGTGTATAGTCTAACTTGGTGGTGAATAGTCTAACTTGGTGGTTTATAGTCTAACTTGGTGGTGTATAGTCTAACTTGGTGGTGTATAGTCTAACTTGGTGGTGTATAGTCTAACTTGGTGGTGTATAGTCTAACTTGGTGATGGAGTCCAAAGTAGGCTTTACCTTTGTAACCTCGCCAAAACCTATAGTGCAAAGAAAATATTTCATTAAAAAATAAGTAACTATCTCTTCAAGGAGAGGTAATCCATTACATACAAAACCTATAACTAAAAAAAAACATTTCATTTGATGATTAGTAACTATCTGATTAAGGGAGGTAATCCAACACATTCAAAAGCTATAACTCAAAATAAGCATTTCATTAGATGATTATAAATAAAAAGTATTTAATAATACTATTATACCATTAACATGAAAATGTATTACCTAACTACAATATCTACAATAATTTTATGGTTGGGCGCATCTATGAATGTGGCTTCACCCCCCCCCTCCACCCCCACGGTGGATGACGTTAGGGTCATGGTGCCCTCTTTCCCCTCCCCTCTTATTTGAAAATTATGAACTATATATTCAAGAGGAGGTAATCCAACACACAACAAACACACACAAACAAGTTCAATGAGAAGTATTATTTAAACGAAAAAAAAAACCAGATGAAGTATTTGGTAGACTCTATAGAAAGCCAACATGCATAACTAAAGCCATGACAGAGGAAAAACGATATATCTAAAATGACTATTTTTTCAAACAGACTTAAACTGTAGTATATAGTTTTATTAAATAGTCTTCACTAGAGTCAAATAAAAGACTAAGATTAAGACTGCTTAAAGTAATTTGTTGTTATTAGAATGACTATTTTCTCATAGAAACACAACACAAAGAAACATACACCTAAAACAACAAACATATTCAAGTGGCTGAATTAGAGAAGTCTGGTCCCTATAGACAACAATAACGTCAAAGAAACATTGTAAATATGGAATTCATTAGAACTATTTTTTTGTTATTTCTACGGTTTTGTTATTTTAATCTAGTGGAGTTAGTTGTTGTCACAGCTTTCCTATTATATAACTATAGAATCTACCTTAGGTCTCGATATGTCCAGGTGTCCCTGGTTGAGTTCTAGTTATCGAAATAAAACAATGCAACCACTAGATCAAACACATAAACTTTAATCAGCTTTACTGAATCTCACACACGCTGGTCTCTCTGTCTGATCAACCTCATTTGATCATTTGTTTGTGGTCTGCGGTTGACGAGTGTGTCATGTGGCCAGCACAACGACCTACCGCCTTAATTTTTTAGAACAAATGGGTATTAGACGCCCTAAAGATCCCTAAATAAGACATCTTAGTCTTTACTAGGATTCAAACTCTGGAACTTCCAGTTTAGAAGCCAAGAGCTTTACCACTCAACCACCGCGTCTCAATTTACTTTAGACAATACGTTGAATTTCAGAACTTGTGATCTGTGTGGCAGTAAAAGTAAGGCGCCTCTTTCAGAACTTGTGATCTGTGTGGCAGTAAAAGTAAGGCGCCTCTGTCAGAACTTGTGATCTGTGTGGCAATAAAAGTAGAACACCTCTTTCAGAACTTGCCATTTTAGGGGCAGCTAATGTAAAGATCTGTTTCTAAGGGCGACGGTTAACGAGGGTGTCATGTGACCAGCACAATAACCAACCGCCTTTAATTTCCACAACTAAAATCAAGAGTTTGGTTTAACAAGCCAGTAGATGTTTCCCTCAAAGTAGGTTTTTAATGACCTATATCTAAAATTTAATACGATAATGAATACTAACTTAAGATTCCTACCTACCATAATATAGTAGGCCTGGGTTTTTTTTTCTCAATCTACAACCGCTACATTCGCCAATCTGTCATAGTCTACATTGATCTCAATTTCTCAAATGATTATACTTAATATGTATACTGACAAAACGACCATAGTTTACTATAAAAGATTGAAAGGGTGTCAAAGTTTGTGTCATGCATCTGAATCAGAATATATGAACAAATCATATATGTGCTTCAGAAACAAAAGGTTTTGATCCCCTGGCTCAAGTAATTACTAATATTTTAATTTCTGCTTATATTTCAAATGATCCTATTTACCGAAAAGACTTAGAAAAAATGTTTTGCGCTAATCTCTCTTAAATGTCTGTTGTTTTAATTGATAAAATATAAAAAAGCTGAACATATAAATGTTGCATTTATATAAGCCTACAGATAATTTAGTACTTTTTATGTTAGACGTATAAGACAAAGGCGTATTAGTGATCTAAATGTGAAAGGGGGTGTTAATTAAGAGAAAAAGAAAAAAATTCATCTCCAATATTTTCAGAAAGAACATCCGAATGAAATTATATGAGAAATAAGAATGGAGAAAGAAGGTTAACAGATCTTGTGTAGTGCCCCAACGGTCTCGCAGATCAAAGGATAGGTAAAAGTGAAGTTAAAGTTAGATGTGAACCTGGCCTAACTAGCTCATCTGATATTGTGGCCTACGGTTAACGAGGATGTCATGTAGCCAGCACATGGACCAAACGCCTTTACTTTTTCCCAAATAATATCAGGTACCCATTAGAGCTGATTGGAATCAGAGGCGCCCAAAGTTGAAAATCCCAGTATTCACCAGGATGTGAACCCGGGACCCCGGTTCGGAAGCCAAGCGCTTTACTGCTCAGCCACCGCGCCTTCCCTGGCCTAACCGATGTCTTATAATTGATCTGATTGTTTTGAAAAGGCTCAATCTCTAACTCGAATCCTCAAAAAAAAAATAAAAAAAAAATTCCTCAATAAAAAAGAAAGTTTCGGAAAAATAAAATTTATAAGATTACTATTCGTTTCTAATTCGGTCTAACTTATAATGCATAATAATTAGGGAAAAGTAAAATTGGGTTGGTCGTTGTGCTGGCCACATGACACCCTCGTTAACCGTTTGACATAGAAACAGACCTATAGATGCAAGGTCTAGAAGATAACAACTTCTATATGTGCGCTTAGTCCTGCTTAATAGTGTATTTATTGTAACAATTAGGTTAACGCAGTCTGTCTATTAGTTGAAAATCCGCCAACATTTCCAAGCGGTCCAGATTAGACGAATGAACTAAAACTACGAGAATAAAGGAAAGAGTTATTAAAACACTGCCAAGAGACTGTAGAGACTGGGGGGTGTTTTTAATGACTCTCTTTGTTTCGCGAAGAACACAAAAGACAGATCATGATGATGATTAGGAAAGCTCTCTGAGGCGAGGCCAAGGGTTCGAATCCTGGTAAAGACTGTAACACAGTCTCAGTTGACATCGCCTGATCTAATGTTTAGGTCATGTTAAGAGATTAAAAGACTCGTGGAATTCCTGATGTAGAAAACAGGAAGGAGAATGAATAAAGTTGACTTTGAGTTCAATCAGTTAAGTCAGTTTATGCAGTCAAGTCAGTTAAGTGATATCCTTGTGAACCGTGTGGTCCAGTAGTATATTTTGGTCCTGTACGGACAGTAGCGACTTAGAAAAGTCGAACAGTATTTACAGTTAAGAAGTATCTTTTAGGCAGTTGATGCCAGGGTTCTTTCTTAGGCATGCATTATTATACTGGATTATTCTGTACAGTGTTACCAGCTGAGATGCGGACGTGATTTGTAATATATACTCTAGAAAGTTTAACGTTTTGGATATTTTTGGATACCACTGTTATGCGGGTAGGATTTTCTTGACTGGTAGCACTAACAAAGAGTGCAGTATTATTAAACTTTATATTTGTCTGCTGAAACGGACTTTAGTCAGTTTGTGGTATATAGGTTTGTCACGTGTTAAGAGTACTCCAGGAAGCACGAATCCAGCATTCCACGACATTCGCAATTGTCAACATTACACCATTTAACCTTTTAAAGACTTTTATTTTTAATTTTGGAATGTTTTGGTGCCTATGAGTTTATCTAGCTCTTTCATCAGTTGGGGAAAAGGAAAGATCGCAAGGTCTGAAAGGGAAAGTTTAGTTTAAATTATACTATCAATTATTTCAAGTGGGCACTTAAAAACACTGGAAATAATACTTCTCTTAGTACTACTGCGAAGATACTATAGGGACTGTGAGTTCATGAACTTTCCATTGCCAACCAATATTTATAAAGTCTTCCAAGATTAACTTGAGTCAGATGCTAAGCATAAAAAAAAAACTAAAAGTATTCTCTAACCTTGCAAGATTAGGATTCCTTCAGAAGCGACGATCATTGCGTCTTAGTTTAAACCTCATTCAGCACTGTAAGGAATGGCAAAGCTCAAACTGAGAACCATCGTAACGACAGTCCAAATTGCTAAATGCTCTGCCAGGAAAATATTCACTCTGATATTGCGGAGGCGCCGTGGCTAAGTGGTAAACGCTTGACTTCCAAACCGGTGTTCCCGGGTTTGTAACTTGGTAAAGAATGGGGAATTTAATTTCGCTATCTCCAGACCACCTTTCATTCCACCCAGCTCTAATGGCTACCTAACATAAGTTGAGGAAAAAAAAGGTGGTTAATCGCTGTGCTGGCCACATGACACCCTCGTGTATCCTGGGCCATAGAGACATTATCTGCCCTATAGACCGCAAGGTCTAAAATGGAAACTCTTTTTGATATATTTCTGTTGTAGATACTATGTTTAAAATATAGGCAACCATATTCACTTACCCAAGATAAGTCAAAGTTACAAAACTAAAAGCCTGATAATAAGTTATCTCAACAATATTCTACGTAGATTTACAGTCCAGGCGTACAGTATTGGAGATGTAGAGTCAAGATAGGGAGTGGGGAGGGAATCACATATACAGCAATACAATGGCAAATCATAACGATGTGAAAGCATGCGTAACACTACCAATAATTTGTTGACAAATATATGAGCTTAGTAATACATCGGCTTAAAGGTCCTAGCAACTAGTCAGACGATTACCTTATTTATAAGCTACAGACGTCTCTTGAAAATAATGTTCTTCGCGTATCCATGTTTCAAAATCATACTTGTAAATACGAGACTTTAACTATTTCTGATGCTAATCTGGCTGATTCAGGCAATCCGTTCTATGCAATGCATAATGCTAAAATGACACAAGTCAAGTGCATAACGAGTGTTATTGCAATGTTCTACTATATTACATATGTGAGATGCCAAACACAAATTGTTTAGGCCTGTGTAACTTTAAAACATTTTTATTGATTAATTATTGTTTTAACACAACATAATTAAATCTCGTCAAATATTACTTTCTTATACTTTTGTCTAAAATACATTTTCTGAATTTTATTGCGTAGTTGATGACGTACTGCACAAACGAAATCTATCACTGACCTTTGTGCTACACGTGAACTGTAAGTAGTTGTCAGTTGTTTAGTACAATAATATAAAATTTCTAAGCTCTTTGGATTGTATTAAAAAAAAAACATTGTTAGCTGCATGCTCTGTGGAGAGGCCCTACAATTTAGACCTACTGGCCCCAAAAGCAACTTATAGAACAAAACCTATATGGAGAGCTGCCAGATCTGGAAACCACTGCCAGTTCATCGCAGACAGGGCCGCCGCGAGTGTTGTGGCCGCCTGAATGCGAAATTAAAAATGCCGCCCCCTTCCCCATCTCTGTTTTCTCTAAAGAATAATTCCATAAAGACTGAGCTAGACTATGTTCCAAAAGTGGCCTTTGATTTAAATCCAATTTTGTAGACTCGTCCATTTTTCTTTGCATATTGACACCGCTGTTGTATCCCTGAAGTACAACTATGAACCATGCAATGGGAACAATTTTGAAAAGACTTGCCTACAGAAATCTGAATTATTGGTTCTTTGTAATAGACAATAAAAACTAATCTCGTTCTGACTACAGTTTATTCTCCTGTATTTGCGGCGATTATAATGATGAGCTTGAGGCGGGATTATTACAATGAACAGTGTAAACAAATGATCATGATTTATGTACAATTTTACGAGAACTTTTACTGCTCAATAGTGTAACATGGTCTGGACGTGTTCACGTGTTTGTTTCTCTCAGTTCCAATAAACTAAAACATGGACAAAGCTTGAAATACACAACTTTCTCAACGTTTCATACACTTTGAAAATAATTATCTCCCTTGTATTTTGAAGAGATGTACATTGTATCTACAATCATCGGGCATACACGGATTCAGATTTGCCTACAAATTTATCCAACAGATGAAGCAACTCAGCGCTGACTATTTTTTCATGAGTTTAATTCAAAGTAAAGAATTCAAAAGTACAAGTCACTTAAACAATGATTTGAAATAAAACATAGTAAGACAATGCTTCTCACATTTCCTGGTGGCGACTCCCTAGATAACATTTTCGTTCAAGCCCCCTTGAGCCTTCTTTCATTGGACACTGTATATAGAAACCAAAGTGACGTCATGGCATTTCACTCAAACGTTGTTGTGTTATTTTAAGAACTAGTCGTGATGACATCATTTTTAAGCGTTGTCAAAAGTGAATCCAAAAGGTAGAATTGAAGGTATGGAAGGTTTCCGCTCAAGTCGGCAAGGGGTCTAAATATTTTTTTCGCCGCCCCTCCACCTCTGTTGTAGGTCGGTTATTGACTTATAGCACGGTACAGCTACTACAACTGAACCGATTTAGGCGTTATACATTTGTTAATAAACTTGAATTAATTTGAACAAACTTCTTTGTGAACAAAAACTCAATATAATTCTTTTTATTAAACGATTTAACTAGAGATAAAATATAGATCTAATAGTCATGAAATAAACTGATATTTAAACAAATCTAGCGCACAACAAAAATAAAGTCTTTATTTGTTCATGTCTTAAGACAGTCTCAACTTTGCACTTGGTACACTAATTTCATCATCGTCACTACATAACCATCAATCCATCACTTAATAACCTATTCTCACCATCGCCTAGGAAGCACACATACTCCATAAAACATTAGTGCCCTGCCCTAGCGCCCCCCCCCCCCCCATCCCAAAAAAAAAATGTTTTTAAAATGAACTTTTAAATAACCAATAACAGATCTACTTACAGTGTGGGCTATTCGACTCAAACCAATATTACAAACAACCCACGACAATGGAAGGCCAGAAATGAGAAGGCGCCTATGGAAACTTCCTCGTCTACTGCTCTAGTATTTGTTCTCATTTCGAAATCATTTCTTAGGTACGAATATCGTTTAGAATTTCAAAGATAATGGAAAAATTTGAATTTAACTAAAATATTTAAGTTTTTTTTTATTTAACTAATTTTAAAAAAGTAATCTTGGAATAATGATTTGGCCGCCCCCTAAAGTCGGCCGCCTACGTGCAATGCACACATTGCACAATAGTTAGCGGCAGCCCTGAACACCTCAACACGTATATATGATAAAAGAGAAATAAGAAGAAGAATTTAAGGGGTCAGGAAATTGTGTTGAGTTTGGCACAAACACAGACACTCACACCCACACACACACCCACACACACACCCACACACACACCCACACACACGCACACACATATATCAACTGTTTCAATCCTTGTGCTTCAACAGACATTTTTATTTGTAAGTAGGTTCAATTCACTTTTTTGCAGTGATAATGAATAGGTAGAATTATCTCTTCTTTTCGACCTTGGGAAGACATAGACCTGACCAAAATGGGCAACTTGTACCGTGTCTTTTATGTCGCAAGACTCATCTATAGCAAGTGATAAGGCAGAATAAAGTTGAATATCTTCCACCTGCAAATATGTTACATTTAAATCAATTGAAGACATTTTAGCTGTTTTATGTTGTGTAGTTTTAGTGGATAGTGGCAAATATTTTTTTTAAAGATTTCTGGTTTATTTTTGAATTCACTTAACAGTTCTTCAGATGCTCGTAGGAATCAATATTTGACATACCATCTGTGAATGGGTTGCCTTTTTGATCAATTTCTAGTAGTATTACAAAGCTTGCCAGGTTCGCATTACTTGTACATTGCTTCTAACTTTGAGAAGATTATTTACTCTTAAGTTGTTTACTTGGAGTAACAAAATATACGTCTCTGCCAAATCATGAGTGAAAAAGCCAATTCATCAATTAAAATCTACATAGAAATATCCAACTACGGCGTTATTCGAGAGTTTCCGACGGGCTGACAAGAGTCATGTGTGCGGGATGTGGCAAAATGCGCTTACAAGTCACTGAGAGACATAATCGTTGCCTAATCATCATTAAACGAGACAGAACTATTTGAAAAAAAATGTTTTTATTAAATACATAATATTTGACTATGGAAATAAAGAACTGCAGCTTCACGCCCAAAGAGCCTCATGAGGCTCGCGAGCCGCAGGCTGCCGATCCCGGCCCAAGGACTAAAGTCAAGGAACAGATGATGATGATATTTTATATTTATAATTGTAATTGATTAAATCAATTAATCAGTCAGTAAGTCAGTCAATAATTATATATATCTATCTATACAGCAATATATCAATCTTTCAATTTATCTAACATAAGCTATGGTCAACATAAGCTATGGGCACCATAAGCAATAGCTAACTTAACATAAAGACAGCATAAGCTATTGGTAACATAAGATATGGGCAACATAAGATATGGGCAACATAAGATATAGGCAACATAAGCCATAGCTAACTAAACGTATAGACAGCATAAACTGTGGGCAACATAAGCTATAGGAAACATAAGCCATAGCTAACCAAACGTATAGACAGCATAAACTGTGGTGCAACATAAGCTATAGGCAACATAAGCTATAGCTAACTAAACGTATAGACAGCATAAACTGTGGGCAACATAGGCTATAGGCAACAGAAGATATAGACAATATAAGCTATAGCTAAGGGCAATAGCAGCGCCGGAATATTGTCTTGAAGAAAAAGGAATAAATAGCCTGCTCATTATAATGGAAGCTTATTTCATATAGCTCAGAGCAGGGTCGGCTTTAGGCTTAGACATACTATGCAGCACTGGGTCAAGTGATGGTTTAGTATTAAATTCTCACTTGATTAATCAATCAAAAAATCAGTCATTAAACTCCCATGGTCAAACGTATCCATTCCCCACGGCCTTATGTAATAGACTCGTTGCGAAGTCGCAGGTCAGTGTTGATGCCTTCTATAACAACTGATCTCGTGTAGAGTCATAAAGGGAATGAATCCACGCTTTCTTTCAGGTTAAAAACTATGTTTCCTTTGTCCAAACCTGGCAGTACCAAGTTGTAGTGACATGGCGTCAAAATAATTGTATTCTTTCATGTCTTAGATCTAGTTCTGGTATTTTGATTTGAATTCTGATTCTAAATTTATATTTTTAATCATTAGAAAAAAAGGAACATACTGGGCGCTTTATCTTATCGTTGATAAAATATTATAATACATTTAAACTTCCTTGAAGAAAAGAAGAACACAGACAGTTAACACTTGCACAACACCGAAAATGTCTTTGAAAAAAAAACACATTGAATCAACCCACAACACAAAAGGCTCAGACATTTGATCGGTAAGGTTTACATTTCTGCAATAGAATCCATTGTAAATAAAAAAAAAAATATTTTTTTGGAATGAAAATCTTAAACCAAATCACACACACAGAAAATATTTTTAGTTCAAGAAACTCGTCTTCAAGGGCATTAATGCAATTCATTTGTCTAATGGGTGAAGTAAACAAATATTTTTTTCTGGAATTGATAATAAACTTTTTAAAACGCAAAAGGTTTAACTGTGTATTTAGGTGACACAAAATACTTAACTCTTGTTCTGCACAGAAAGAGTAAATTAGAGATACGCATTTACAAGACTATTTTGATGTACATCTGTGTTTATGTCAACCCTTTAATCGTAGCAATTGTAAAACTCTTGAAATGAGTCATTAGTGTTCATCTATGGTCTCTTGGTGTATGCATTGTATGCTTACATGTTCAATGTTGTTTTCTTGTTGTCTGTCTGTTTTACATGTTTGGCACGTTCCTTCTGACTCGAAGCTTCTCCCTAGACCCAAGCTTCATCTAGGAAGGCGGGGAGGGAAGCGGTTTGGATTCGAACCCTGGACCTTTGAGACGATGCACCATTGGTTTTGCAATTTTCGTTTATAGTGGGATTAACTTTTCAATTGGAAATGGAATATACATTTTTTTGTACATTGGTTATACACTTAAATTAATACAATATTTATTCTTGTTTCAGAGTCTCAAAATGTACATACCAGTATCTCTACTATTAATTCTTCTAACAAAGGTAAGTACAAATGTAAACTAATTCAATGCTCACAGACATTTCATAGACTCAGAATTACAAGAACATTTCCAGTTGCTCTCTTCGGACTTCGAAGAAGGGACTGGGTCAAAGGTGTTTATATGAAAGCGAAATAAATTTGAAATAGAAGTGAAACATTTGTAACTTTTTAACTTTAAGTTGACTTTTAAATATCTTGTATATGGCAATAAGCAGCATCGATTCTCAGTCTTTTCATTAAGGCTTCCAATCCACAAAAAAGTACGCCGTAACTTTCGACCTTCCATAGTAATTGATTAAATGCACTTTATATGTACGAAAGCCCAAGCCTAAATTAACACCTCAATTGATAGCAAAAGTAAAAATTCCAGGCTAAACTTTCACATCGTTTCATGGTGTCAAAACATAGTTCAATTTGTCAACGCGGATTTTTTAAATAAAAGAAAAATTAAGATTCTGTCCCTTAAATATTTAACTAGACCAGAGTTAGCTTTGGGACAGGGGGGTACAACTGGGGTAATCGCCCAAAGCCCAGCTTCTGAAGGGGCCCCACTATAACAAAAATGAATCAACAGTTTTATTAATCTTACAATAAAAATTTTACTATCAGCACACATACAATACATACTGTATGTAGTCAGATGGCCAATGGTACAGTACCTACGTAAGATACTCTTATTTCTAGCTATAAAAGGGTTTTCATCGTATGAGGAGGACGAGCATGTTAATGAGATTGTGTACATTATATATATAGCCTACACTTAGGGCTCACACTCTCCCAAGGTCCTTCGTAATGCTAAGGTAGCCTCTGAGTTTAATCTATCATTTCGCCTCAGTTTTAGTCTATTTAGTTTTAAGTTAAATAAGCTCTTAGGGATGTGCGACATAAGTTATCTTCCCTTTCATTGTCATATAATATGTCGCTAGAAGAGGCGTGGCTCCTATTTGTGGTCTTTGTTTCTGTATTTAAAGTTTCAAACGAAATTCACTGAACAATGAGAACGAGAAATAAAAAGCCAAGAGTGGTGCATTTATTTTTTGATTGTTTTATAAAACAATAAAGAAAGTAACAAAGGTGAGTAACTCTTTAATTCTTTTAGTTTTGTGTTAAACCGAGTTATTTTTTCTTTTCTGTTTTGAGTGATAAACCGAAACCAATCGTCTAATTAAGCCTGTTACTTGGTCTGGGGGCATTAATAGCTGGCTGCCACGGCATAGGTCTGACGGTACAAACCTATCTTAATGATTGGTCTCACATAAATCACTTAACTACCTATTTAAGGAGTTTGACTTTGTATTAGGAATCAAACTGACACTCCAAAGGTAACATGGAAACGTTCTCCTAGATACCCCATCTTCAAAATGTCCACACAAACAGATTGGGACCATTGCGAGCTGACACAAATGAACAAGAATACAAATATGTCCACTTTAAATGCTCTACATCAATGATGCCCAATCTGCGGATCATTTTAATTTCCAACACTAGTGACGCGGGCCACATGATGGAAAAGATACACACACTTCATGAAATTGACCTGAAACTATGTTATTTCCATCCCGAGGGCCTAGTTCTTACATTGAAGTATTGGGATATTTAAATTTTACCTTTACACTTCATAAAAATGGCGTAAGTTCTGTTTATATTTTGTTTTTTTTAAAAGCAGCCACACTTTCTTTATAAAAACAAACATGTTGGCTAGCCATGGTCTCATGTTCTACACAAAAGTAAAGATTCGTTCAGTTTTTCTTGCAATTCTGTAGTCCTATTTCATAAACGAACAAATGATAATTTGCCTTGGTAGTATAAACCATTTGACATATGTGAGGATTCTAACGTAGGTAAAGATACATTTTGAAGATTTCTTGGGGGGGGGGGGGGGGGGGGGATTTTCTTTATTTTGTAATCACGTTACTGCGGGCCGGATGCAAACACGTCGCTTGCCGCATCTGGCTCGCGGGCCGTATTTTGGGCAACACTTTTATAAATGGAACTTGAATATTTGTAAAAATATGTTTCTTAAATTTATCTGTATCGATAGCTTGATCCTCAATAATATTTTTAGCTGATTTCATAAGGAAGAGCCGCAATTAGTATTATGCAGTCTGTCTGTCCGAAGCAGGACGTTTTGGCGCCGCCGTTTTGGCGCCGCCGTTTTGGCGACGTGACGTTTTAGCTCGAAATACATTATGTACGTTTATTGTATTATTTCTTCTAAAAGAATTATTCATATCTATGTTTTGCATGAGTGTTTGTGTTAAGACATATTTCTCACGTACTAAATGTAAATGTGTGTTTGTTTTTCACATCATTTTCTTTAATAAACATTTTGGCTTGTATATGTGTGTTTATTAAGAGGCACATTTTTATTTTCAAAAAAGTTTTTTTTAAGACATTACTTTAAAATTAAAAACAAAGTGTTCTAGTTGGTCTTTACATGTGATCAATGCTGCTTAACGTAAGCATGGATTATGTGTTAGACACAACGAGCTCAAACTTTAAGTAAAATAAATTACAAAAGTTATTGCTCAATATAAGAAATGACGAAAGTTATAGAATATAACAGGACAGACCTATATATATATATATAGGTATTTGACTTCTATTTACGATTCATTTATGTATGTGCAGTTTTACTATTACATGCAATGTATCAGAATTTAGAAAAAACCCAGGTTCGCTTCTTGTGCAACTTCAGTATTTACCCTAAACACACATATCTTTTGGGGCTGAATAACCTCAATATCTACCCTGAACACATATTTTTGGGGGCTGAATATCTTTCTTCAATATCTACTCTGAACGCACATAATTTGTGGGGCTGAACAATATCAATATTTACCCTCTCCTACTGGACATTATAGACAATATATCTCCAAATGAACATCATAGACCATACGCCCTCTAACGGACATTATAGTCACGACACCCTCTACTGGACATTATAGTCGAAACACCCTTTATTGAACAATATAATAGAGAATTTATTTTATTCAAAATTAATACATTTTAGAATACCGTAGCTGTGTAAATGTGTTGTCGCCAGATGTATAAAAAATGTGTTTCTGTGAGACTGCTTTCTAAGTGTGTATATTTGTGAAAGTTGTATATTTGTGTTTTAGTGAGTAAGTATGAATGTAAGAGGCTATTTTTTATTTCCTAAATAGCAATCAATGTGAATAGAAAGTAGTTTAACTAAGAAAATGTTCCGTGGATTAGTTTTAATTATAATATACAAAAGATGAGTGATCTACCTAGTAGAGGAAGTGAAGAATTACAATTTAGTTGTCTCAAGAAATATTATGTCATCTCGACAGAATAAGTTGGTAAATATGTTCAAATTAACTATTATCGGTGAACACATTTTGTGTTTGCAGTGGATTCCTCATAAAAAAGATAATGTGTCTGGATTTGAAGATGCTTCATAAGTCGATAATGCTCTCATATACTTGTAAATAATGTGTAAAATAAATCGTTTCTAATATGTGAGTGAAATATTTCTTTTACATCTTGATTTTGTCAGTTCAAAGTCTGACAGGTAAGTCTAGAGAACACAGGTACTTTTTTTTTTTGTTCCATGGTCTGGTTATTGGAGCACCGATGTTTATTATTTCTTTACTTTAGTAGCATTTATACTTTCTCCTCTTCACCTCTCTGCATCTGTCTCTTTATCTCTCCCTCTCTCTTTCTCTCTCTCACTTTTTCTTTCTCTCTTACTCTCTCTCTTTTTTCATTCTCTCTCTTTTCTCTCTCTCACTTTCTCTCTTTCTCTCTCTCTTTCTCTCTATGTATTTCTTTCTTACTCCCAACTTAAGTAATTCATCGCATAGAGAATGTTAGCTTGCATTGGAATGAGGAAATACATACAAACTAATGGATTTATTGTTACACAAAATATTTGTAATATGGAGGGAAGGGGCGCATCATAAATTCTTGAGCCCGTGCCCAAGGGTACATTGCTACGCCACTGATTATTCCCTTACTTTTTTCTAGTATGTTTTTTATCTGATCATTTTTTTTAGTTAGCTGCTATTATCTTTGCCTCATAGATTAAAAGAAAGAAATCATGTCTCAGTTATACACCTATATCCGTGTTGAAATGTATTCATATCAAATATCAGATAGAATGGAGTTTACAGACGTAATAATGGCAATGACTTCCGTAGAGTAAGCCTATAGACCTAATCGTTAAGGAGTGTGTTTGTTTCTTTGGTAACGGTGAGACGATGTCAGCGATTGGTTGATATCTATATAGTGGGAATGATGCAAGGTAAGCTAACTATGTATAATGTCTTTTGATTCACATTTATATCGCATTTTACACTTACATTCATTTTTTTACACTCGCAATTGAAGAATTACAACAGAGTTTACAGATTGAATCTTGTTCGCAGAGATGCGATAATTGTAAATTTTAAAAGTAGTATTGTTTTATAATTTGTTTACTGTGGGGCGTGGTAGCTTAGATGTAAGGCTCTTAGCTTCCAAAGCAAGGAGTCTCGGGTTCGAATCCCAGTAAAAAATGGTTTAGAATTTCGGTCAAGAAACGCATTTATAAAGCTTAAACATTAATTTGTATTTTTTTTTCGTTGCATGTCTTTTTATAGTATGACTTTAATAAAACAAAAGGAACGAGCTTTGCAATGAGGCCAAACATGGAGGGATCCCTTTAATCATCCGACTGTTGAAGTATAGTAAAAGGGGTAGACAGTTGTGCTGGCCACATGGCACCCTCGTTAACCGTGGGCCATAGAAACAGATTACCTTTACATCCTCTGGCCCATAAATCGCAGGGTCTGAAAGGGGAACAATCTTTACTACCGTGTATAACAAACGAGATTTACATACAACTTTTCTATCTCCCTTCATAACAATAACTCTTCGTCAGAGAGTATCAAAACCATAACTAGAGAATAGGTCTGTGCTTAAGATGTGTTGACTCTCGAAATATTTTTTTTCCATACCCAACTTCCGCCCAAGACGTGACATCAGGAATTCCCGGTATTTTAATTATTAAGCCAGACTTGAATACTAAGATCAGTGTGATATATATTATATGATTTCTTATCCTGAAGACATGTGACCCTATATCTATGCATCAGTCAAGCAGAAGACCTAGAACAAAAATCCGTGGCCTTGCGTGGGAACAATGTCTCTGTTATCTTCATAATTAGATTTACATGATGCGAAGTGGAAAGAGATAAGATTGCAGCACTGTCATGAGAAGAATGAATCTTCGGTTGCATTAACAGTTTATTCATCATTCGGTGAGGCCTGCTGAGTGGTATAGCGCTTCGCTTCTGAACAGGGCGTCACGGGTTGAAATCCTGATGAAGACTGGGATCATTAATTTCGGGATATTGTCCAATCAGCTCTAATGGGTACATAACATTAGTTTGGGAAACGTAAAGGCGGTTAGTCGTTGTGCTGGCCACATGAAACCCTCGTTAATCGTAGGCCACAGAAACATATGACCATTACATCGATTTGCCCTATAGATAGCAAGGTCTGAAAGAGGAACTTTACTAGTTCATAAGGCGTGTGAATGCGGGGTATCTGGATTCTGGAGTTACTAATTATGGCATTGATGCCTAGCTTTCGGCCCTCTGGCATCTCCGGCGCGTAAAAGGACCCCATTTCTCTAGAAGATCAGGGACTTTTCAATTCTAAACACGGCACTGAGGTTGGATAACTATTGAATTATGGGAAGTTGGAAACCTCTATTATGTAGATGTTCTCGTGTCGTTTTACGGTGTGAAGTTACGCTATCATATGATGGAATGGGTGATTCAATGGTGAGGTGAATGGTTTATGTATTAAGATAAGATAAGATAATTTTTATTGATCCAATCTAATGGAAATTCAGTTTGACTACAATTGACAACCTCAGCGTAACTACTGTACAAAAACAATATTGATCGAAAAAAAAATTTAGCAACTTTCACACACGAAACACATATACACTCACAACCAGTGCTTTATGAATTTGACCTCTATGTACATCTCGATGACGACAGCTGATCTTGTAACACTCTGACCGAAATTGGGACGAAGGAGTTTTTAAATCTTTCTGTTTTAGTCCTAATGGAAAGGAGACGACCACTTCTTTCAGATCTTATGTAACAGTGGTTTAATGGGGGCAGGTTGTCTTTAAGAATCGTTAGTGATTTTGAAAGGCATTTTTCTTGGACAAGCTTTTCAAGAGATGGTAGCTGTACTTGAGTGATATACGATGCTTTTTTAATTAGTCTATTTATTTTAAGTCTTTGTGCCAGTGAAGTATTACCATACCAGCAAGTGATGGAAAAGTTAGTAAGACTGCTGATGGTTGCTGTGTAGAAAAGTTTGATTATTGTTTTGTCTATGTTGAATTTTTTAGCTTTCTGAAATAGAAGTTGCTGGTAAATTTTCGTGGATAGATTTATATATATGTATATAGACTAATAGTTACTTAGCAAAAGACGTAACTATGGGGGGGGGGGGTGGGCAGAGGTAACTCACCAGGTGACATCCGTCAGTGCTAAATTCCTGCAATAAGGAATGTGTTCTCAAGGTGGATATTGAAACCACAAACACTGGATTTCATCGACTCGAGAAGATTTGCGTTCATTTATCCCGTAATACGAGTATAAGGAATTTCTCTGGCCTGGAGGCTGATAAAGGATAGACACTGTTGAACAATTGTATATTAGTAAATTCCATAAAGTTCCAGGACAACTGGTTGACTGACAAGTAGAAATGTGTCATGACAAATGTAATTATGTCCCCTCCTTTTATCAGAACGTTGACTGTCGCACACACCACACACACACACACATAAAGCTTGAGAAACAAAGCACAAATTTAAATACAGTCTTACTCTATATCATACTAACACACTAATATTTAGAGTTTTGTATTCTATTGCAGTTCTTAAGTATATAACTTATTTTCTTTCTTTAAGTAACACTAATGTAGTCTTTAAAAAACACAGTTGTTGAGTTTCAATATAACACGAGAATATAAAGAGAGCCTGTGTTGTCAAGCAAGAACGTATCCACGGTAAATTAAATAATCGAATGATCGACGAAATTGTGTCTAAAACAATTTTATCTTTACATTTCAAGGAAAGACATAGCCATCAGTGGACTGTGTGATAGCCATCAGTGGACTGTGTGATAGCCATCAGTGGACTGTGTGATAGCCATCAGTGGACTGTGTGATAGCCATCAGTAGACTGTGTGATAGCCATCAGTGGACTGTGTGATAGCCATCAGTGGACTGTGTGATAGCCATCAGTGGACTGTGTGATAGCCATCAGTGGACTGTGTGATAGCCATCAGTGGACTGTGTGATAGCCATCAGTGGACTGTGTGAGGAATGAACTCAAGTTCGGCAAACAGAGTGTGTTCATTTCTACGTCTGGAATCAATTATCAGCCCTTGCAGCCTGCCTCTTCTTACAACATCGACCAGGTTACCTAAATTTCAATCAAAAGTGTCAGCTGGAGCTAGCACCTCCCAACGGTTATAAGCACATACTTTGACAGTCTACAGCACCAAGGCAGAGAGAAAAGACATTAACTAAGCTCTGGGACATAAGAGCTAATTTATTTAGTAACTGGGCACTCACGTAAGTACCATCAGCAGTCAATTTGATAATTTCACTTATCTTTTCACTTATCGTTCTACCTAGACAGATTGCTTTAGAATTTATTATTATGCTCCCCAGCATTATTATTTACTTCACTACCTTTCTTGCATTCAATATTTTTGTCGTTTAAAAATAAAGTAATCCTGTTTGTAATGTACGTTCCCTGTATGCTCTGCTTCCCAGCCCGAAGTGCACGCTGCTATGTGGTGTTGATAGAAACCCACAGAACTAACGATGATAAAAGTAAACCTCTCAATTAATTAATGGATTTTAATTAAATTGCAGCAGCAGCGCATGAGACCTCCACTTTTCTTTTCACTAGGATTAAAACATCCCGCATTTCAATAACCACCCATCTGGTCATTGCATTCTAGAAGATGTTTAATCGGAACAGCCTGTGCTTTCAATTGCTCTTCCATGCTGTTATGGCTCCTCCGCGGTGTGGATAAAATCAATGAAATAAACAGGGAGGTAACCTTCAAACTAATTCAGGAACACCAAAACAATCACTAGAGGTGCTGGACACTAGTGTAGAAACTATACACACTTTTAATGCTCCAAATGGGATCCGTTTAATGTAGCCGTTACTAGCCGTCTGTATAGTGATAAAACGTCTTGTTGATAGTGTCGAATAGAGCGTTCTAGTTTTTAAATATCTATTACGTCATTCGTCACTAAGTAAAACTTTCCCCTTATTCCCGAAACAAATAACTAAATCCTAATCATGTCCTAGCAATACACAGTCACCTTTGACCTAAGAATTCTATTTTGTTTCGCTTAGTGGCTTTCATTTCCGTTCTACGACTGAAGGAAGCTGATAAAAGTGGCTTATAATTAATTTATCTGTCCCATTTCCTGTTAATGGTTGGTCTTTTCTTTTGTTTGTTTTGAAGCTGATGAAGGCTTCGTGGCCCGAACTTCATTTTATGTGTATCCTTTATGTATTTCTATTGTATTTGCTATACATTCGTTCACCCCTGCAACAGTAAATCATTGTTGTCATTATGACAGGCTAAAACGTTCATTTATATATCTAATTTAATCACAAAAATACACACCCATTATAGAAATGTAAAAAATTTGTATACAACATTTATTATCTAATGGAAAAAGATACACCATTACTCATATACACATTGTTGTAAAACATTGTATTGCAGTAAATAATTTGATTATGACTAAAGACTAAACAAATAAAAAAATGTTTAAGTTTATTTTAAGTAACTCGTGAGTGAAACCTACAATAAATTAAATGACAACTATCTAAAATATTAAAAGCGTCCCGTAGAATTAAAACTACAATCCATACTAAAACTGAATCAGGTATAATTTAAGGTTTGGAAAAAATGTACTGAAAAAGACAGTCGGATACATCTGCCTATCAGCTCACTTCTGTAAACAGAATAGTGTGAACCAAGGTTATGTGCTGGCTTCAACAGGTTACAATGTTCTGTTTGGAAATGCTAAATAAAATGATAAAATCATAGCTACTGAGCTTCTCTGTACGGATTATTGCCCCTTTCTTAAATACATCTAGAAAGAGCTTCAACCTGACCCCAATAATTTAATGAGGCATTGATCTGTTTTGTCCATTATCAACCTTTAAAAAGCAGGTCACGTTCCAGAAATCCTAATACGAAACCAAGTCAATTCCACAAATATAACAAAAATGACTTCCTCTTTTTGATGACTTCTTCAAGTACCTGGACATTGCTGTGTCTAGCGATGCGCCACTCTCAAGAGAAAGAGACAATCGTCTCGCCATGACAACATCGCCTTCGATGTCCAGTGATAGAAAATAAGGCTGAATGGGTCTCTTCAATTACCGACAGACAACAATGTTTACAATGCAGTGGTTCGAAATAATCTTTTGTATGACTCGTTGATCTTGAGACTCCTCGAACTCTTTCGCTACATAATGTGCATACGCTAGCAAGACTATCTTAAAAATATCCATGTTCTCCCGGAGAACACTACAAATAATAACTAAATAGAAACAAATTAATGCTAGAATCAGGCAATGCTTTCGTCTATATTTCCATCTCTGTGACGTTTTGAAACAGGTTTTTTAGGCAAGTCATCTTTTGATCTGTCTTTAACTAAAAAAAAAGAAGCTTTATTAGCATTTAGGGCGTTAAGAAAGTTTAAAATAAAACAATTTGATAATTGCCGCTAAATATGAACCTAAAGTTCCCCTTTCAGACATGCTGTTTATAGAGCAGATGATGCAAAAGTCAATCTGTTTCTGTCGCCCACCACGGTTAACGAGAGTGTCGTGTGACAAGTGCAACGACCAACCGCCTTTAATAAGATACGCCCTAAAGATCCCGAATCTAAAAATACCAGTCTTCAACAGGATTCGAAAACGGAAGCCAAGCGTGTCACCTTTCAGCCACCTCGCATTCCCCGCTTAATATATGTAAGAAAAAAAAACAGTTTCTGACCTTGAAGTCTATAGGGAAGATGATGTAAAGGTCACGTGTTTTTGTGTCCTACGGTTAACGAGGTAAAAGACTGTTATGACTCACTTATCTAGAAGATGAATTGCCTATTTCTTTAGTAAAGCAACGGAAATAGTTTAGAGACACATTAACGGACAAACAGAGATCTCTTGTAGTAGCTAATAGCTGTACAAAAACTTTTATGTTATAAATGACCAGCACAACAACCAACCGCCTTTACTTTAGATCTGGTTAGACACAGAGGCACCTAAAGATCCCGAAACAAAAAAGTCCAGTCTTCAACGGGATTCGAACCCGAGACCTGCTTTGGAAGTCAAGCGCCTTACTGCTCAGCCACCGCGCCTCCATGTCACACATGTAATATCACACACAATTTTACATTAAATATTTAAATATAAAGAACTCCATAGATTAATGTTTAAGTTAAGTAAACACTGATAGGTATACGTTGTTTTTGTTTGTTTGTTGTTTGCCTTTTTTAACATGCTTAGAGAGTTTGGCAATCAGGCTACATTTGTCAGAAATTCTGTGAGAATTTACTCATTTTTTATGATACTAACCTGGTATTCTAGTAATGGATGTAATAGCTTTCTCGTGATTTCCATATTCATATGCAAGTAGTGTATCAATTTCCTTGTCAAGTAAACATTCCTCAATAATTTAGTACGGATCTTAAACATACATACACGCATCTTAAAAGTACATTTATATCTTAAATGTACTTTGAGATTTAATACACCTAAGTTAACATTTCTAGACGATTATTATTTCTGTTCTACATTTCGCTATTGGGATGATATTAGAAGTTATTTTCTACTGTATTTACTTCGTACATTAACTTGGGACCTATGTGACCTCAACCCGTTTTGTACTGTTTGTTACGTCGCGAGCATGCTCAATTTCACCTATAATAATAATAATAATAATAATAATAATAAATGTATTTATAAAGCGCTGTTAACAAACAAAATGTAGGCTCAAGGCGCTGTAAAAACATTACAAACACAAACACAAGAGCTAACATGACAAACTAATCTAAAAACGTTTTTAACAGAGAGGTCTTAATGTTCTTCTAAAAAGTGGTGTAGCATGTTGTCTGTCTGAGATCAATGGGGAGTGAGTTCCAAACCTTTGGGCCGTGAACTGAAAAAGCCCGCAGACCGTAGCTTTTGAGGGAGAAACGTGGCACTACTAAAAGCGTTGAGTCAGTTGAGCGCAGGGCTCTCTGGGGGACATATGGAGTAATCAGTTCGCTAAGGTACAAGGGCATCTCGTTGTTATATATACACTGATGACAAAGTGTGGCGACCTTGTAATCGATTCTCGCTTTCACGGGAAGCCAATGGAGCGTGCGCAAGAGCGTAGTAGCAGAATCTTGTCTATTTTTTTAAAGACTATTCGAGCGGCGTTGTTCTGTATAAGTTGCAGCTTGGCTATTTTGTCATCAGGTATACCTGCTAGCACGGCGTTACAGTAGTCAAGGCGGGAGAGTATGAATGCCAAAGCTAGCGTTTTTGTTGACTCCGTTGTTAAATATGGTCGGATCTGGCCTAATCTGCGCAGCTGCAGATAAAGACCTTTGCAGAGCTGACTTATGTGTGGGTCGAAAGATAGTGATAAAGAGAGAATCTGTGCTTTCAACTTTTGAGACATTTTTCCTAGTGCCAATCTTAATTATTTCTGTCTTGTCTTCGTTCATCTTGAGTTTATTTTCAACCATCCAATCGCTCACCCTTGCAACGGTACTACTAATTTTCTCTGCCAGATGCGACACCTCTGAGGGTACTGATGAATCGAATAACTGTGAGTCATCGGCAAAGAAATTGTATAAGAAACCGGTTGGCCGTATGACACCGCTGAGTGGATATGTGTACATAGTGAACAGTTCTGGGCCTAGAACTGATCCTTGGGGTACTCCGTACTTTTAAAGTAAGCTTGTTGATTCCGTCCCGCTAACAACGACACTTTGGGTGCGTTCCGTCAGGTAGGATCCAAGCCACTTTAGGACGACTCCTGCTAAACCAAAAGTTGCAGAGAATCTGGCAATCATAATTTCATGGTTTAGCGTATCGAAGGCTGCGGACAAGTCCAGCATGGAAAGAATTGATATGTGGTCTTTGTCGGAATTGTGAAGTAAGTCTTTTAGTACCCTGACCACTGCTGTCTCTGTGCTACGGCACTTCCTATATGCAGATTGAAATTTTTCCAAGAGACAGTACTGTTCAAGATGAGAAAGAATTTGCGCTAACACGATGCGCTCCAGAAGCTTTGACAGTAAGGGAAGATTTGATACCGAGCGATAGTTTTTTAGACATTACGTGTCAAGATTGGATTTCTTTAATAAGGGCCTGACAAGTGCATGCTTCAATTGCTTTGATACAATGCCTGAAGTCAGTGAAGAGTTTACAATGTTAGTAATTGTAGGTACAAGCTCATCTAAACATTCAAGGAGCAAGGAAGTTGGAATGGGATCAAGGTCACATGACTTATTTGGCATCTTTAGAATAGTACTTTTGACATAATCTTCAGATACACGCTGAAACTCGCAAAAAGGAATAATTTGAAAAATTGGAGAGTGGTCAAGCTGTGATGAGAGGGATGGCATGTCATTTCTAATCTGCTCAATCTTCCCAATGAAGAATCTATTGAAGGAATGAGGAAGTTCAGAAACTGGGATAGATGACGGCAAACGTTCGTTATTAGCTCCCCCTAACATTTCAGCGGTGATCCTAAATAGCTACTTTAAAGAATCAGAAGTATTGATTTTTGGTCAAATATGACTAGCTTTTGCGTCTCTTATCATACGGTTAACCTTGTTTTTTTCTAGTATGTATATTTGTCGATGTATTGTCAGACCTGCCTTTTGAAATGTACGTTCGGCACGTCGGCGAATAAGTTTGGCAGTCTTTAAGTCTTCCGTCAACCAGGGTGCAGATGGCCTGAGACTGTACGAGTGACAAGAGGTGCATGGCTGTCCAGCAAAGTCTGTGATGCTCTGTTGCAACAGCAAAGAGGTCACGTCCATTTTGAAGGAGGCAATATCTATGGCTTTAAGTTTACGGGAAGTCACGTTTTTCTTTGGCTCTTTTGCTTTTGATAGTCGCATTTCAAAGTGTACAAGAAAATGATCTGACAAGCCACGGTCTGAGACATTGAGTTTGGCTAAAAGCTCACTTGCATTTATAACAATCCAGTCAAGAGTATGGCCTTTGACGTGTGTCGGAACATTTATCAGTTGATCTAAGTTGCGATCCTTTAGCGCATTTTTCAGCGACATCGCGTATGTCTCATTTTCACTGTCAAAATGCAAGTTCACATCGCCTATGACAAATAGATCTTTTGTTGCTATGTGACTGTCAAAGAGATCTTGAAATTCTTCGATGAAAACTATTGTTGTCAATTTATTTCTCTTGCTTAGAGGTGGGCGGTACAGGAAAATAAAAGTCAGTGTTCTACTGTGGTGGGAAAGGCGAAACTCGCACATCTCATAGGTGGTGTACGTTGAGCTGTCAGGTCTTATTGTTACATACTTGGCTAGACTATCTCTGTACAGTATTGCTAGACCCCCTTCCGCTGCCTGTTTTTCGAGGGAGACTCTTTAAAACAAAGCCTGGTGGCCTTAACTCAGTGGTTCTTGACTCATCACCAACTTCTTTAAACCATGTCTCATTAAGGAAAACGATGTCGTAGCTATTATCAGTGATGGTGTCTGCAAGCTCTAGAGCTTTGTTACTGCATGACTGGGCGTTTATGTGCATTATTTTAAGCAGACTGGAGGATATAGTCACCAGAGGCGTAGCACATTTTGAAGACACCGGAGGAGTAATATCACGAATTAAAGGTTTTTGATGGGGACATCTGACCTCTGTCGTGTGAGGAGCAATAGGGTTGGGGTGGTTAATAAAACAGTTTAGTAGGGAGCTGCTGAACTTTGTCGTAGAAGAAATGACAGGGGTAGGGGTGGGGTTAACAACACAGTTAAGAGTCCTGGAAACTGTGTGAAATTTATTTGTTGAGTTGAATTGCGATGGGTTATACCATTGGCGAATAAGACGCCCAGCCCTAGACCCACGAACTGTCGGCAGTTTACGCCCGATGCCAAGTCGACGAATATTTCGGAAGACCTCGCTATCTAGTCGTGATTTGAGTAACACACATGTGCGTCCTATGCGACATAGTAGATTAGCGTCCATGACTCCATTACGACGATTTGACACACTAGGACTGATGACACACAGGTTTGCACTGCGACTGCTATGTAGAGGCCACGGTACACGGTTTTACCTAGCACATCAATCCCTCGGGCTATGAGTATCCCTCTGTCACTGTTTATATAGATGCTTGTTAAACTAAAGGATAGTAAATAGATAGATAGAAAGATAAAGGTGTGTTTCTCCATACAAGATCCTCTGGAAAACTATTTAATGTATCAAGGCTGCGGGCAAAAACCAAGGTTAGGAAGCTACTCGTCAGGGAACTCTATGCTGATGATGCAGCTATTGTGGCTGATTCTGATATTCAGCTACAGTGCCTGGTTGACAAATTATCTGCTGCTTGCCAGAAGTTCGGCTTAAACATCAGTCAAAGCAAGACTAAGATACTTGTTCAAAACACAAACACTGCACCTCAAGTAAGCATTAATGGCCAACCACTAGAAATTGTTGATCACTTTTGTTACCTTGGCTCCATCATATCCAACAACACTCTACTGGATAAAGACATAAACAACAGGAAAGCCAAGGCAATGGCCACCATGTCACGGCTGCAGAAAAGAGTCTGGGACAACATATTGCTGACTAGCAGTACTAAAGCCCTAGTCTACCGGACCTGTGTGTTGAGCACCTTGCTGTACGGAAGTGAAACATGGTCAACCTACTCATGGCAGGAAAAAAAGCTGAATGTTTTCCACCTCCGATGCCTAAGGCGTATCTTTAAAACAAGGTGGCAAGATAAGATAACCAATGAGGAAGTGCTACAAAGAGCAGGGTGCCAGGACATCCGCTCTGTTATCAGCAGCAGACGCCTTGGCTGGCTTGGCCACGTTTGTAGAATGCAAGTAGGTGGACTTCCACAGGACATCCTGTATGGCGATCTAATAGAAGGCAGGAGAGCCGCTGGTCGCCCACTTTTACGTTATACAGAAGTAAAATGTTTGTAAAATGTTTTACATATTTCGGATGTTCCTTCAGAGTTGAAGATAGTTTACTTTTTAGTCCAAACCTCCCGCATGACGACGGGGGATGGGAGCGGGCAGGGTTTGAACCCGGGACCATCGATAAATCCAAACGACAATCCAGCGCGCAAACCGCACTACCAGTTAGTCATCCATGTATGCAAACTCGACATGAAGCTCTTCAAAATCGACACTGGCAACTGGGAAGAGGTGGCACTGGACAGATCCTCATGGAGAGAGAGCATAAAGGAAGGGTCAAAGATTGCAGATGACATACACAACAGAAGCAGAAATAAGGGTGAAAATGCAACGGCGCCTGGTGATTATATATGCCCAACCTGCGATCGCAGCTGTGTATCAAGGATTGGCCTCTTTAGTCACACAAGAAGTTGAAAAGGGAAAAGATCGTCTCTCGAGACGTAAAATGCCACAGAATATTGAACAACGTATTCAACGCTAGTATTGGAATACAGACCTTGCAAATTTATAAGGCAGATGGTGTAAGGATCATCTATTTCTGACTCGTTAAAACAGGAATAGTCTTCTTAAAAATGATGAGATTCCTTTTTTTTTTAAACTTGAATTTTTACAAAGCTTATATAAACTTACTCTGTCTATCTGTCCGTCCAAAAGTTTGTACATGTTATATCTATGACACCCAATCTTGGATCAAGCCAAAATTGTGTATAATTCTTTCTTTTACCTGACTAGAAATTTTTGTTTAAAATTAACTATTAGGTAATTAACTAATGGTAATATTTTTTTTTGTATGGTAACTCAAACAAAGGAAAGAAAAAGTACCTGACTGAAGTAGTGGTATAGGCTGTTTTAGTCCATATTATATTAGGCACCATCTCAGGCTCAGTAAACACAAACATGACATAGAAACAATAGATAATTATACAATCTTCCACTTTTGTAGACACCTCTCCAGTAAAGTGGTTACCGTGTTGGCCTTTAGTTGACAAGTTCGAATTCTGGTCGTTACCTTTTTATTTCAATATTTTTATACATTTTGTGTACGCTTTCGATAAGATACAAAATACAAGAATAAAGAAGAAAAGAAGATAATATATGATGAAATAAAATGTCAACAATATCAAAATAGTGAAAACAATATTAATAACAGAAGACCAATCAGTAACCTATATATTTTACTTAAGTGAAGCCAACAGAGTCGTTTTCTGGAAGGACTAAAGCCCTCGGAAAAAACAAACAAACAGCATTGTTTACAAATCTGATTGGAACTCGCGCATACAAGATGAAAGCAGTAGTAACTCATTACTGTCCTAAGAGATATGGAGTCGACTGTAGTTACAAGTATTATATGAAAACCTGAATCAGAGCGAGACCAGTAGCTATTGGTCTACGCTGCCCACAGGCTGCGACTTTGCAGGTCAGTGTTCGGGTCCTCTATAACGATTGGTCACGGTCTGGGCGACTAGTTTGCCGACTGAGCCCCCCTCGTTCGATTTCCTATTATACGCGTATTTACTTATGGAAAAAATTTTTTTTACTAAATACATGTAGATATTTTACACAGACGCATCTTGAGGATATTAATATCTACTAGTATAGAAGCTTATAAAAATCATTTTATAATCTCTTAATTTTATAGTTTATTTTATCGCCACAAAATAAATCACATAAAAAGTATCCATCTGTTCTTTAAAACGAAAGTATGTAAATCACCAGAGTCTATGAATGTTCATTGATAAATTCATAAATAAATAAATTGTATGAATAAATGAGGCTATAGCCGCACACCATATGCATCGTCATCATTTGTTAGTCCCAAGCACAATGCCGGCTAATATTATCATTAATTAATACCAAAGTTAGTGCTAATGAATGATTCGTTATGCTAATAGGATAAATAATTTCTGTTATATAAATGAGTTGCATTAATGGCATCTCTGATTGTCTACAAACAACACTGGTTCTATAAATAGTAAATAGATTCGGATTCATCTCGAATCTGTTCAAAAGATATAATTGTCAGAAGAGACAACTTTTGTGTGTTTCAAAGTCTATGTAAGTAAATCACAATGTTTTGTAATATCTTAAACAATAGTGATGGTAGCTTTGAAACTTTGAGGACGATAGATTTACGGAAAGATAGAGAGAAAGACAATAGGAGAAAGGAAGAGTAAAGAACAAAATAGAGAGAGAAAAGAATAGCCAGGTAGAGATTCAGAGACACAGACGCTCGCTTGTGAAGAGAGATACAATGCATAATTGGTGACATTTTTATGAAACCTCAGAATTTGTGCTATTCAATTTTAGCTTTATCATCATAGGAATCCTTGGGCTCTCATGTTTCACAAATTTATTTTTTATTCAGTACTAAAAAAATTACATTGCCTAAAACACATAAGACAATAACATAAGTTTACGGTTTATACAACAGTTCACGTTAAATCTGTTCATAAACTATCCAAACTTGACGATCACTGGGTTGTCAATTGTCCTTTGCTGTAGGCGAACAAAATTTTAGGGATTCTTTCGGAAGGATCTCTCATTATTTTCTATGGAAGCCTAAAGATTCCAAGAAATATAAATGGTATTCAGTACTGAAGAGATTACCTTGCCAACAACACATAAGACACTAATGTAAGTTTACGGTTTATACAACAGTTCACGTTAAAATTGTACATAAACTGTCCAAAGTTGACAATCGCTGGGATGTCCATTGTCCTGTGTTGTAGACGAGCGAAGTTGTTTTTTTTACTAGTAAAGGCCAACAGTTCTAGGACACATACACACACAGAAGTAGTCGCAGCACCAGAGAGTGGCCCAAAAAAATATATCAGTCTTTCATGTTCATTTCAAGGTCGAAGATCCAAAACTATCTATAGTCAATGATTTCCTCGGATCGTTCACCAACTGACAGATCAGCCTGAAGGCCCATTGATCTGATGTTTTTATGTCCACACTTAAAGCTGGGCTAATCAACAATGTTCCTGGACATCACGTGGCGGAACTCCACTATAGGGCAGACCGGTACAATTTTCTGATGTTAACTTGTCGTCAACCCAAGACCGAGGCCAAGCAGCACTACAGTGGGCTCATAAGGAGTTTAGAGGACTACGTATAATCTATCATTGGTTACTCTATACAAATTGTCTGGTCTGGCGATTATTTTTTTCCCAATGAAGTCCCAGGACAACTAATCTTCACCAGTTGACACCGAGAGGTCTTTGAGTTCTGTTAGAATCACCACAGACTGAAATGATAAAAAAAATAGTATATGTGAGTAATTTGAATATAGTATTTAAAAAAAATAGTCCTCGATACAAATAAAGCTCCACGAGCCTCTCCAACCTTCAATGCTATGTAACACCTCCAATGGATCAAACTCCTACTTACAAAATTACGCTAATAATAATACTACTAATAGGTTCTAGAGTCTACTGACAATCTGCTGTACTGGGATAGGCCTATTCTGACCGACAAAACGGTAGATTTCAATCGCCAGGATCTGCTGTTCATCGATAAAAAAGAAAAAAACCGCTATCGATATCGCCGTACCACTGTCTCATAATTTAAGAATAACTGAGATAGAAAAACAAAGAAAATATGGGAACCTAGGCTTGGAGATTAAGCGTCTATGGAAATTGTACAAAATAACAATATACCCCATTGTTATATCAACCGAGGGGATAATAACAACTGACCTCACAGACACCTTCAAGGCCCTTAACATTCCTAGGAACATCTTCGTTTCCTGTCAGAGGGCGGTACTGCTGCAGACCTGCCACATCACCAGAAAATACCTCAGTGGAAACTGTTAAAGGGACTACGATGAATTTTGTTTCTCTTTAGCGAAACTCGACCCTGGCAGCGCCAGAGAATGACTACTCGTCCATTTCTAACATAATAAAAAAATTATTAATTAAAGCAAAGATATACCACCTAACAATTGATACCATCAGAGACAGAAACATGTTACAATGATTAGCTTATCAGCAAACAACGGATAACTAACCAAGAATAAAGGTAAAAATACACACCAAATTTAAACCCTAATACACGCATACCCACATACCAAAACTTGATAGATTCACACAAATCATCTTAGATACATGCACACTATTATCTTGTACATGGACCAAAGGGCTACAAAACAAGATATGAAGACTTCTGAGGGGGCATTTCAACACATTAAGTGATTACCCAAGAACACATACAAATACATCCCAATACAAGCCCAGCAGTTATTTTATGTAAATAATTTTGTTAAGTCAAATACATTTGCAATTAGGAAGCCACTTTGGGCTTATACTAAAAACTACACACATATATATATATATATATATATATATATATACCACAAACTACCTTTTCGCATACACTAAGTCGTACATAAAACCTACATACATTAAAAATATACCCACAAGCGTTTATATAAGCACTCACCAATATACAGCCCCACACATATCATCCTTTATAGTTCCCCTATGTTTTCTAGATTATAGTCTACAATTTGTCTAAATATAATCTCAAGGCCATCAAGAAAGAAATTTTTATTATCTAGTACAATTTTCAGTCTAGTATTCCAAACAAGTTTCCTATACTATACCAAAATAATCAGGTTAAAATTCCCCAGAGCCTTGTTACGTAATTTGAGAATCTTGTTTAAAATGATCGCCAGATTTATATCCACATCTGAGTCACAATGAGCATCTAACAGACGTTTAACAGTATATTTCACATTAGAAAACAACGGACAATCTAGACACAAATGTTTCTCCTCCACTTCCGCTGACCTGTTACACATTTTACATTGACCACAGATTTCTAAAATATTGACCTTCTTGCGCTTAATAGGTATCATGCCAAAATGAGCCCATAGGTTATTTCCCTAGCCTTGGGCGCAATGTGCTTATAATGAAGGTTTATGAAGGAATCCCTAAACTCTGTTATACCTCTTTCCTATCTCCATTTGATTCTGAGACCCAAGTTCTTAACTTTAGCGCCGTGTGAATTCCCTTAAACGTATTATGTATTAAGTGTTTATTATTCAAAAGTATTTGTGAAACTGACCTATAAAATAGGTGAACAAATGCACCAAAATAATGTGGGGAATCATTCGGAATTGCAAGTAATCGCCCCAATCTAATTCCATAATAATACACTGCCAATGGAAACTTTATAGGATTTCTAACTATCTGTCCCACGAACTGAAGTCTTAATGCCTTGATCTTAGCTCGAATATCTTGTACATTAATTCCCTCGTAATTTTTTTTCCTGGATCAAAGTGTTATGCTTGATACATTTAATTGTGTTTCTAAAAATGAAGCTTTCAATTATTGTGTTCATTTTGAATATGAAATTAGGAGGATCACCCTTGGAATGACCATATTATAGCCGAGGTATGCTTATACAATTTAATAATGTTACAAGTTTTATTATAAATACTTTCCCACTGGTCTTTGGAATAACAAAGTGCATTACTATTCCAAACCGTAATGGATGACTTTCCTGTGTTAATTTTAAAGTATAAAATAAGTCAATTTAAATTTGGCTATAAATTGGAGTAAAAAAAAAAAGGCGTAGTCAGCCGTACTGTACCAAGAAGTAGATCTTCTAAATCAGTGACGCCCAGCCTTAGTCGACCTGCGGGCCATTTCAATTTCCAACACTCGTGTCGCGGGCCACATCAACGAAAAAGTTTAAAAAAAAAAAGAAATGAAATTAACCTGAAACTATTTGATGAGAAACGCGTGGATCTAGTATCCGTAGCTTAACACTCTTTTATTCGTAGATCAAATCAAGAATGCAGCCATAGTTGTTTCATAATGCCGTTTATATGTTACTGTTTTTAAACAGTTACACTTTCTTTAAAAAAGCAAACATGTTGGCTTATGATCATGTTTCACACAAAAAAAGTAAAAATCCGTTCACTTTTTCCTGGTACCAATCGATCCGAGAAATAGTGAGGATCCTAACGTAGGTACAGTCACTACGCGTGCCGAATGTAGCCCGTGGGCCGTATTTTGGGCATCACTGTTCTTAATTGTATAACTGTTCTGAAGAAACCAATAAATCATTACTTTCTGACGTACGGCCGGTTCTGGGAAAATGGGTAGAATCGTTTGTACATACAAAAATCGTGTGTTCGATACCCGGTTTGAGCTAAGTAAATATTTTTCGCTATATTTTATTTTATTTTAAGTTATATGATGAAGGAATTGTCTTTTTAAAAAATATATATTTTAACAATACCTCTGATGAGTACAGGGATTTTTACTTTCGGGATCTTCGGGCACCTCTGAGTCCACCCTCGTTAACCTAAGGCCACAGAAACAGATGACCTTTAGACCACAAGGTCTGAAAGGGGAACTTTTTTTCTATTCAAGTCACTACTTCGTGAAACCTGGGTGGACGCGATTCTCGAATACTGCTCTAACGATTTTTCTATAAATTTAACACTTTATTTTTATCGATGAGAAAGAAATTACTAGGTCGTTGGCGAAATGGCTATAACTCTAGTTTGAACGTTATACCTTTTCAAATTCAAAAAAATGCATTGATTTAAGAACATAATAAATTAATGTTCAGAACTTAATTTTTACGTATCTCTCATAAAGGTTCATCTACAGTCTAGATCTAGGCCTGATCGTAACAGTTCTAAACCAGAACTTTAGGTCTAGTGTTAGATGCACATAATTAACATACCGATAAATAATTGTATAAGTATACCTTGTCCGCTGGCCGAATCAGAAAAATCGTACGTTTAAGGTCTGAAAGGGGGACTTTACTTTTTAGCGATGTCTTATAACATTGTTTACTCCCGATTGGAGACAAACCTGGGAGCGTTTTTATATGGTGTATGTAGTCCACTCTTATAGGTCCTTTATAGAGAGATAAGAGAGTTAAGAAATAAATTTCATTGGTCCAAACAAATAAAGGATAGAATCACTTCACTCCCCACAATGTCATGCGTCTCAAATAGCCTTTGACAACTAGTCCAACTCATGGCCACAACACGCGGCTTATGTAATTGGAACTTTTTATTAATAACAGGAGATGGGGCAAAGGCAAGTAAAGTGTGCCTGAACCAGTAGGCTTTGGTAAGGAGGGTCTCGTTAGCCTTCGGGAGTAAACCCTAAAGAAGCGTCAGGAGGTAGCTTGAATCACACAGTGCTCCACCAAATTATAGCCTGCGACGCAGATTTTCCAAAACAGTTAATTTGTGTTTTTTTGTTAACATATCTTTCACTATTATAATTCTGTGTTCTTTTTCACTTCTTGGAGATAAATGTAAAATTGGTGTATTATTTCAAGACTATGAAACTTCTTTTGATCTTGTTGAGTTGTGCTCTGCTGGTGGGAATGGTAGAATCTGCACCGCCAAAGGCTCCATACAAAATAATTGTTAAGTCAGCTCGGGTAAGTGAGAAAAAAGAAAGGCTTGCGTAGAAGTAGAGAGAGAGAGAGAGGGAGATAGAGAGATAGAAAGAGGAAGAGAGACAGAGAGAGTGAGGGGGAGGCAGAGAGACAGGGAGAGTGAGAGAGAAAGATAGAGATAAAGAGATAGAGAAGGGAGAAGGAGACAGAGAGAGGGGGAAAAAGAGAGAGAAAGATAGAGAGAGAGAGAGAATGAGGTTTTGTAAGAGATAGAACTCGCATGCTAATTTACGCCAATGACTTCAGTCTACGTGTTTTATCTCCTCCTTTCAGGACTCTCTAGGCTCTCTAGGCTCCTATGAGGCAGATGCTCTATTTCATGAGGATAGATACATTATTGGATTTGAACGGGTAAAATAACTTTGTTTGCTTTCTTGTCGATACACTTAAATCTAGAACTTCATAATAAATTCACTTGTATCCTTTTGTTCCATACATTTTTTTACTAAGCTTAACTCACCTCGACAGTCTGCCTGGTTCGAATCTGTTATACACAAGATCATTTATATATATATATATATAAAGAGAGACAGTGAGAAGGAAAGACAGGCAGAAAGACAGGCAGAAAGAAGGCAGAAACACAGATTAACAGAAAGACAAATATCAATCATCCAAAACTTTCATTTACAAATTAGTGACGCGAGGTTGTAGTTGCCCATTTGTCACTGTGGCCAACGATTGACAAGGATGCCTTGCTGCCAGCACAGTGACCTACGGTTGATTTAAGAGCTAGTTTGGCTAAAAGTGGCTTTAGTACTGCAGAATTTAAAGTTGCAGCCTTTGACTACATTTGAAACAAAGATTCTTCGAATAAACATTTATTAAGTCTGGCAGTTAACCATTGGGTGGTGGTATTTCATTAGATAAGTGAAAACATATAGGCCTACTGTCGTATTAGAGATTGTAAGCAGCTTTCTTATAATATAAGTTCTAGATATGTTGACATTGAAAGTGTATACTTTATGTTTTGTTTCTGCCTTGTCAGGATGTTGAATGATTCAACCAAGAAATACGCCTAAATAAACAGATAGGCTATTACAGTTCCAATATTCCTATACATGTATGGTCAAATAACATGATATCGAAATTATCATTAAGTTTAGGCAAAAATACAGAAGTATGTCTATTTTGAACGTTTTTGTATCTTCTTTCAAAATTTTAAATTTTTACATATTATGTTTTGTATGACTTAGCTTCAAGTTACGAATTTCAAAATAAAATGTTTCGGTCTTTAGGCTTATATGTTTGTTCAACTCACGGGGGATGACCATACCACAACTAGAGAGAAAGAGAGAGAGAGAGAGAGATTGTGGAACATGCTAATCTTTGAATCTTATCTCAATAAAATTGGTAATATTGTTATTATCAGACCAAAAGAAAATCCACTGCCGAGGACAGATGCAGACGGCGAAAATAAAATCTTAATCGACTACCTTCGGACAATGGTTATGCTTGCACTGGGTGTGGCAAAATATGTACGTCACAGCTGGGGCTGCGCATCCACGGGAAATACTGCATTCCTCACTAATCTTCGGACTCGAAGACAAGCCTTACTATTATTAGTATTATTATTATTATTATTATTATCAAAGAAGAGTACATTGTAACTTATAAATCTTATCTAATCTCTGCATGTGGTGCCTTCTGGGGCATATTTCTACATTATAGCTTCCTACATGCGTTCTATTCTGGGCGAGTCTCTCATACTGCGCGGCATCTACTTTAAGTCTTGGCGCGACACTTTTCTTTTTCTTTCTTTAAGGTGTTCTAGGTAAACAAAATATTTAAAAAAAAGCAAAATATGCAAATACTTCAAGGGAAAAAAAAAGCTTACCTAAAGAGAAGAACTCCACACAATAATGTAGAATTTAATTCCTTTTTTTATATAAAATAATAAATCACTAATAATTGATCGATTATTTCTTTTTTTTTTCTTATTAGGTGCAAAAATATAATTGTTAAAAGTTTCATCTAGATCCGAGAATGTGTGCTGGAGAAATAACTTGTACAATTTTATTAGGGGACAAAACTCAAAAATATCTCCGAATACTGAAGAATTAATTCCCCTTGTTTTATAGAAAAAAATAATGTATTGCCGTATTGACTTATATATTGTATTCGCCAATAAATAACTGCAGAGTTTCAACTTGATCCAAAAACGGGTGTGGGAGAAATAATATGTCGAAACTTTTTAGCACTCAGACAGACAGATTAAGTTCATGTATGCTTTGTGAGGTAAGTCTCAAGAACCCCGCCCCCCGCTCCCATATCTAGGAAACGACATTTTTAACCAAGCTGGGTAAGTCAGGTTACATATCTTTACATCATTGTAATGCCCAGCACTTTTAAATAACTGATCATAGAGCGGAACTATTTTATTATTCATTTCATTTAACGAGCACGGCATGTCCTTTAGATAACAGGTGGATGGAGCACTTGTCTGACAACATAGGAAAGATACAGGTGGATAAGTACAGTGTTCTATAGTGTGATACGTAACAGGAGCAACTTTTGTGATGCAGATATCTAGACCTACATAGCGCATTGAAGGGCCGGCCTTAGACATGGGCTAACTAGTCAGCAGCGTAGTGGGGGCTTTGCACAAGGAAAAAAGAATTCGAAAAAAAAAAGTTTTGTTTTTTTTAATCTTAAATATAGCAGAGATCTATATCTACTAGCCTAGTTTTAGTTTCTTGTGTACTTTATGGTTTATTCGTACTTGTTTAGATATACTTGTTATGCTAAAATAATCGTGTTTATTCCTGTTGGTGAATATGTCAAAACGATATTTCGCTTGAAATTTGCGTTTTAGTTTTATGGTGTATATTTTTATTTTTTTTATTTTATTAGGGCCCATCATATTCACTTCACCTGGGGCCTAAGATTACCTAGGGCAAGTCCTGCGCAGTGGTGCTCAAACATATTTCCAGGGTGCCACATCATAATGACCCAAACATCAAGGAACAAAGGCTCTGAATATGTAAAATCTTTGACATATTTCGGATGTTCCTTCTTAGTTGAAGATAGTTTACATCCTAGTCCAAACCTCCCGCAGGACGATAGGGGATGGAAGCGGGCAGGGTTTGAACCCGGGACCATCGATAAATCCAAACGACAGTCCAGCGCGTAAAACCGCATGACCAGACATCCGTCCGTAAATATTCCTTAATACACAGCATGCTCAAGTTACCAGAGGCAGGTTATCACGGCGACAATGGCCGTCAATGGGCCGAGACCAATTTTTGACACTTAGTCTAGCGACGCACCATAGTTGATGGACTTTCAACGCGATAATTAGTAACATCTCTGATAGTGGAGGTTGGTTTGTTTATACAATTTTTATTCAGTTGGTATTAGAACTTAATGTGATGACATCGATTACTGACAGAGACTTGACTGTGGCCTTTACGTATTAAACTTTGTTCAAGTTATTCAACAGTCTGCATTAGTTCTTCATTGGTTATTGTGTTTGTCTGTTATATTGAGGCTTGAGCTCATACAATACACCAATAGAAGACATTTAAACATGAATCAGACAGCAATGCTCAAGGGAAGCATATAACACCATAGCCTGTTCTTCATTGGTTATAGTGTTTGTCTGCTACATTGAGCTCATATCATGTGCCCTTACAAGACACTCAAACAAGGCAAGCTTATTACACAGTAGCCTGGGAATAAGCTAGTAGATTGAATTTTGTCACAGTGGAGGGCAACAGCTTTCTCCTTGTGTTCACTGGAGATGAAGTGGGCAACAGCTTTCTCTTTGTGTTCACTGGCGATGAAGTGGGCAACAGCTTTCTCTTTGTGTAAACTGGCCATGAAGTTGGCAACAGCTTTCTCTTTGTATGAACTGGCGATGAAGTGGCAACAGCTTTTCTTTGTGTTCACTGGCCATGAAGTGGGCAACAGCTTTCTCTTTGTGTGAACTGGCGATGAAGTGGGCAACAGCTTTCTCTTTGTGTTCACTGGCCATGAAGTGGTTAACAGCTTTGTCTTTGTGTGAACTGGCCATGAAGTGGGCAACATCTTTCTCTTTGTGTGATTTGGCCATGAAGTGGGCAACAGCTTTCTCTTTGTGTGATTTGGCCATGAAGTGGGCAACAGCTTTCTCTTTGTGTGATTTGGCCATGAAGTGGGCAACAGCTTTCTCTTTGTGTTCACTGGCGATGAAGTGGGCAACAGCTTTCTCTTTGTGTAAACTGGCGATGAAGTGGGCAACAGCTTTCTCTTTGTGTGAACTGGCGATGAAGTGGGCAACAGCTTTCTCTTTGTGTGAACTGGCGATGAAGTGGGGCAACAATAACCCAGCATGTCACGTTGTAAAATACAAAATAAACACATCAATGGATGACGGGGTGGGAGGGTGGTGGTTAATGTTCCATGGTACATGTGTAAAACTAGCCGGAGAAAAAGTTAGACCATTTTTTTTTTATTGACTTCTGTAAACTAAATAAACAGCATGTGAAATGATCGAGTATTTAGATGAGGAATGTCAGGTGGCTCATTATTTCTGTCTATGTGAAAGAAGAAACACAAGTAGAGCTTGGTTTGGTCCTCCTAGAATCGTACAAGGCATCGCCATTATAAGTGGATAGGCCAACAAGGTGAGAAGCAGTTGAGATGCTCTTTGCGGTTGTCTGGATAAGGATAAGATGTCTAAAAAACAGTGCAAGGATGGGGCGCCACTCACAACCTATCTATAATCCCGGCACGTTCGGCTGCCCACTGAGGCAAGTCATTACAGCTGGAGCTTGTGTCGGTTGCCTTGATCTTTATTTCTGACGCTTCTCTTCTGCCAGCTCTGTTCTGTCGTCCTCTGTACTAGTCGGGCACGTTTTCTCAGCGTTTCGCCATAATGCTGTGTATACATGTCATTTGAGTTGTATTTTCTTGTTTTATTTGTAAATAACAAAATATAAGCCATACTGTTTATGACTGTTGTTTGTTTTACATGTTTCGGATGTTCCTTCAGAGTTGACTTACTAGTCCAAATCTCCCGCAGGACGACGGGGAAAGGCAGCTGGCAGGGTTTGAACCCTTGACCGTCGATAAATCCGAACGACAGTCCAGCGCGCAAACTGCACGACCAGGCAGCCACAGCTGCACACTTCTTTTGTATTTTAGCAGTATATGAGGGTGGGAGAGAGCTTATTACAACAGTTTATGTAACATTTTTTTTTATTTTTTTTTTACAAGAGGACATGACAAACACATAGGACATCTGCCTTGAGCATAGCATCTTCCTATTGGCTCTAGACTTGAGGATGCAGTTATCACAGGAGGAATGCTCCCGTCACCTCAACGTGGCCCTCCTGTGGAAACGTCCGCCAAGGGAGTCGGATAGGCCAAGTACGGTAGCACACATAGCTCTCAGTGGGCTACCACACGTACGGTCGAGAGACTGTACACTGCACGTGGTAGGGATGGAACAAAGGCTCGCTAACCCGTCCAACCCCCGATCGAATCGTTCCCTAACGGGGGCCATACGCGCAGTGATGGACTCTCGCACGGGTTCGGTGGGACATTATAGGCATACGAAGGCCCCCCACATACATACATGCATACATACATACATGCGTAAATACATACATACATACATAAATACATACACCATACATACATACACACACACACACATGCATACATACATGTATACATACATACATGCATGCATACATACATACATACATACACACACACATGCATACATACATGCATGCATACATACATACATAAATACATGCATATATACATACACATACACACATACATACATACATACACACGTACAAACATACATACATACATATAAACAAACATACATACATACATTACATACATACATACATACATTACATACATACATACGTACATACCTTAATACATACATACATACATACATCATACATACATACATACATATTTATTAACTTATACGACGCCCAAATTAAAACCGCAAGAAGCACGCAGGGGACGCGGTGGGCTGGGTTCGAACCCAGGACCATCCAGTTGACAGTCAGTACTTCCGCTGGAGTTTTAATGGTGCCAGAAGCTGTATTTCAATATTTCAAAAACCTTGCTGCTAAACTTTCACATTATTTGGGTACACATACATATGTGAAAAAGTATCCACAGTTCCGGAACATTACACACGAGTGTAAACAGTTAAATACCTTGCACTAAGTACAACTGTACAATTGTGATGAATTCTTGTGATGTAAAACGACAATAGCCAATTTAAAAACAAAAATCTTAATTAGTTTTAGAAACGGCTAACTCTTGTAATTCCTCAATTGTATGTAAGACAAAAATGAAAAGTGAATGCATAATACAGTATAAATATGAATTAAAAGACATTGTACACAGTTAGCGAGCTTATTTTTGTAAGTTATAAGTATGTACACACACGCGCCCAAATCTATTATATCTTTTTGTTTCTTTGACTATATGATCACTTTTGTTTTTGTATTCCCTTAGTTACTTATGTTTATATATAGAGATAGAGAGCTCTATATATATGCGGCCCCCATTCCAAATTTTTTTTATGCGGCCCTCGAGACAAAAAAAGGTTGCCTACCCCTGCTCCACATAATTTTTTGTTTGTGACAGATTGTCCTGTTCTCGATCTCTAATATTCCTAAATGCTATCGGAAATCTTGGAGTCACTCTTCGATTTCCACTCTGGCGAACAATAGAGTTATCCTTCCAGTAGTCATTAAACTTCCCTGTAACATCAAGCCGAGCATCATTTAGTTTTTCAAAGGCAATCATTATATTGGCAGGTGGAACAAATGAGATTAAACAAACATTTGACAAGATAAGAGATCTGAACTACTCCTAACACAACTAAGTTTGCCAATGTTGCAGCAATAGACGCCCTGGTTTGATCAAAGAGAGATGCCGCAAATAACCATGACAGACACACACATCATCATCATATAGCTAACCCTTGAACGGGGTCACCGCATTCCAAAATAGTTTTTAGCAAGTTTTGCGTTTTAAATAGTGTTGAAATAGGAAGATAAAGAAGATTTGAAAGTACTCTCTTCCTCTGCGAATATGGCTTAGTTTTAGATCTATGAAGTCTTAAGAAAATAGAGACCTTTACCGTAATGCCTCTATCTTTGTGTCTTTATGAATATTTTATCAGGTTTTGTCTTTCTGAATATTTTATTAGGTTTTGTCTTACGACGTAACTATCTCCACATACGAATGGAGATATAAAATATGTGAAGCAAACAGTCACGATGGCCCAGTTGCAACCTTTATATTTAGCCGCGTCTAAAAAAAATTACTAAGCGTTATGCTATTGGTGGTCTAGTGGAGTAATATTGGAATATCGGAATATAATAACATTATAATAAAACTATATCAAACAGCACATGCAGTGCAGTGGATTAAATGTGTAGATGTTAAATTGATCCCATTTTGACGTGACCTAGACGACATGCTTAATTATTCATTTTGTAAACATAACCCCCCCCAAAAAAAAATCTGATGTGTTTCGGCATGTAGATGATATCATCAGCACTTCTGGAGATTATCCCAAACTGTAGCTTGCCCATCCTGGTCTATACGTATGCTCAGTAAGGTGTCGCTTGAGCTATACTTCTGCTTCAGGCTTGATGTTTTACAGGTCAGGAATTTAGAGCTCTTCACGTTTCACTTTGGTGTTTACCAACTGATAACTGATGATGTATAGGATATATGTTTATGTGGCCCACGTTCATGGCAAGGGGAATCACTCAAAATTATTTTTTTAAACTCTTTCTCTCCTAATTGATGATGTCAACGTTGATTTAACCCCCTTTAAACTCAATTAATTTTTGGATTTAGAAATTTAATTTGTGTTGTCTAAAAAGAGCATGCACAAACACAACACAGGCTGAAGCGTAAGGCAAAACTCAATTCCACGAGAACTTTCGAGAGTTGTAAAGCTAAAAAAAAAAAGTAATTAATCTTTCCTCTCTTTCAATTTGAGAATTTAAAATGTATAAAAAAATAAAAAATAAAAAAAACAACATACCAATAATTTTAATTACAATTTCAACCATTTTGTTTTTTTTAATCCTTAATTTACCACAAAAAAAAAAATTACAAAAAGAAAGAGAAAGATGTATTTAGGATTGTTTCGTTGACACGGGGAGATAAAATTTCTTTTAAATGTGTTGCTATAAAATTTTCTTTAAGTTCTAGAAAAAATGTTTACTCTCTTTGAAAGCAATTGATAAATCTTTTTTTTTTTTTTACAATTTGTCCTTCAAAAGTACTCTCGTTTTTTTTTAGTAAACCCAAGAAGAACTAAAAAAAATATTAAAACTAAATGAATAATTGTATAAAAATAAAAGATTTTAAAATGTTAACCATTACGAGCCGAACCTGTTTATAGCTATAAATATATCAGTAGATGCTAAGGAACTGGGCACTACGGGAGGCGGAATGAAACAGCAAACGGATGTCTTCAGACTTTGCATTACCAGTATGGTGTGTTTTCGTCTTGTGGTCACTTTTGTCATTTTAGGTCAACTTGTTAAGATGGCAACTAGCAACAGGACATCGCTCGCATCTTTCTTGCCTACCAACTCTACACTAGTCCAGGAAGAGACTGTGAGGGCCAGTGTGGACGCCAGTATATGTAGAACTGATACATGGGGTACTCCATACTTCTAGAGTAAGCTTGTTGATTCTTTCCAGTTAACAACGACACTTTGGGTGCGTTCAGCCAGGTAGGATCCAAGCCATTTTAGGACGATTCCTGCCAAACCAAAATTGGCAGAGAATCTGGACATTATTATTTCATGATCTAGCGTATCAAAGGCTGCGGACAAGTCCAGCATGGAAAGAATTGAAATGTGGTCAATGTCGGAATTGTGAATTAAGTCGTTTAGTACCATGAACACTGCTGCCCCTGTGCTACGGCACTTCCTATATGCAGATTGAATTCTTCCAAGAGACAGTACTGTTCAAGATGAGAAAGAATTTGCGCTAACTCCAGAAGCTTTGACAGGAAGGGGAGATTTGAGATAAATTGACCCTACATTTTTGAATCTGGTTCAATTAGTTCAATTAGTGTTAAATGCTTGAACTGGATGTTGTACTGGAAAGTCGGCTCCACAGACACAGCTGCATAAAGCAGTGCATTTTAATCCGGCCTTGTTGCACTTACAACGCTTGGATCTGCATTCTTTTTTACAAGCACATTTAAACAGTTCACGACAAGTCAAAGATGCTTGTGGCAAAACAGTCCAAAAAGGCTGCCATTGTCTGTCCATAAACTGCCAACCCCAGTCACTTGGATCTGGAAGCACTGTATCAGCAGAATGCACAGCCTCCATCCAGTCAAGCACCGATGAGATAGCCTGCTTGAGAACGTCTCCAAGGACACCATTTTCCGTGAATCTGCAATTATCAGTTGACACATTTGCATTGTGGGGTTGGGGAGGTTCCACTGGCATTTTCAGCAAGAATGGTGGGATACTTGTGAAGAAATCTGGTAACTCAGCAGCTGATAATGTTTTACTTATTGTTTTAACTTCTAATTCAGTTGACAGTATTCTCACAGTTCCTTTGCAATGTTCACTAGGATGTTGAAATAGATATTATGCAGTGCCATGGAATGAATCCTTGGAAGTTGTAGAGCTAGGATTGTGGTCTATATTGTCAACTGCAGCTGTTGTAAAGAGACCATGTCTAAGTTTCATAGGACACACAACTTTGTCATGTTGGAATTGTCTGCAGGCCTTCGCTGCCAATTCTGATGACATTTCTAACACTCTTTTGTATGAAATGCTCAAGCCTAGACTGTGCATGCGTTCAACTAGTTCCTTTTTTCTTGTCTGTGCGTGTATCGTTAAACCAACATAGACTGGGACAGGTGGTTCTCTATTTTTGGAATGTTTATTTGTTGTGGAAGTGTTGGCCCTTGATCTCTTCCCCTCTGTTTTCACTGCATTAAAACTTGCAAGCTGAGCAAGCGACAGTGCTGCTTGGTTCTTCCCTTTGTTTGATGTAATGCTTGGGCCATGTAATATCATCTGCATCAAAGCCAACAGACTCTCTGGAATGCTTGTGTTCTGAACATCTTCAGTGCATGAAGCATTAAATCTGGCCTGCAAACTAAATAGATCCCTGCGTACTATCCTTGCTGCCTTTGCTAGATGTACAGCTTCGTCATCTATGGTTTCAGCATAGGCCTCTTGTAAGGTAGTGTTTAAACTGTCTGTGAATGTTAACAGAATGTCTCTGCCACTGTTGTAGGCTTGAAGGTCTGGAAAATGTGCTAAAAGCCGTGTTTTCAGTCTGCTACTGTGCAAACAGCCAGTTTCTAATCCAACTTCCTGTAGACGACTAAGGTACGTTTTAGAAAGATCAGCCAGTTTTAACACTTTTAAGTTGTGACCTGTAGATGAATGTTTTACTTCTTCGATGTACTCTGTCAATTCAGCAAAGACCAAAGCTTTTCTAATTTGATCAGATCTCTGATCTGTGCAGTCTACTTTAGGCTGAGCCTTCCTGTATAGGCTAGTGAGACAGGCAGGATGGTATTTCAGTTCTTGGGCAATCACATCACCTCGACTTAATTTTGCCAAAAGGTGGCTTTCTTGAAGAATCAGAGCACAGTTCCTAATCCTTTCATCCACCTTAAAAGTAGAAGCATGTCTAAGATCCTTTGCTGGTGCTTTCTAATCACACAAAAAACAACTGAGATCCTTATCAACTACTTCATCTCCAGATGATCTCTGTTCCCTGCGAGTAACTTTTTTAGCAGGTACACTTTCCTCACCTGGGTCGCAAGATGCAAGTTTTCTCTTCAGTTTTGTTGTATTATATTTTAAACGACATGACATATGAAATGAAGCTTTTTTTTTTCATGAATGTTTCCTCAACACCATCTCCATCATCCAGTCTAGTTAAAATGTCAGGTGATAGTGCACCACATTCACCAAACTTAGTCAGATTTTTAGCCAAAGTCACATATGTAGATCCTTGATTTGTTTGTCTGGCATTTGCGGGACACTGTAATTTTTCTTTGGTATTTTTCTGACAAAGGGCACACATATCCCATTTAGTGGGTTGAAAACTAGCAGCATCTTGGTTTTCATGGCTTACATTATGATTGTCCATGGCTGACTAAAAAGTGGCTGCACAATCTAAAAGAAAGAGAAAAATCAATGTTTAATTTGTTGAATACTGATCCAATACAAAGTTCTTAATAAAATCTTTACCTTATTGAACTAAGTTATTAACTATGTTTAACTACGTTCAGTAACCGAGTTTCTACAAACTGGAACAGTTTGCCTACCAATGTAAAACGAGCACCCTCAATTATAAACATTTTCAAAAATCTCATAGACAGCAATCCAAAATGTATACTGCAGTTTAGATGCTATGACGAATGATAATGAAATAGGAAAATTTAATGCATCCAAACACCTAAAAGGCCTAACAGCCTGCACATCAACAAGCTCCTATTACTACTACTACTACTACTATTAAAATATTATGATTATCACAACCAGTTTGTTGGTTTTTTTAAATGTGATTACTGATCCAATATTATAAATTATCTGCATCCTATATTATATTTTATTATTATCTAAGAAAAATGAATGAAAGCACTTTTGCATCAAATTAAAAGCTACTTACCCAAATCAATGAATCTTTGCCTTTTCTGAGTTTCTTAAGACACTTTTGACTTTCTGTTTGTGTTCGCGTTCAGCTGTCTTGCGATTCAGTTTGTGCCGCACAGTACTCTCGCACTGAAGGCTTTATTTTAATTCTAAAAGTATGCGTACTCGGTAACCAATAAAATAATCAAATAGGACAAATTATTTAGTTAATTTTGGTATAAAAAATGAATTTTTTTCTATATGTTTACTGCTTCAAAACAAGGAGTTGCAAATAAATAAATTCCTACGCGTCTGCAAATAGTCCCTACGCGTTTGCAAATTGTCCCTACGCTTTATGATAACATTACGTTAAAAAAACAAAGATTTGGTTTGGCTCTGTTTCTAAATTTAAAATATTATTATTTGTGAACACATTTTAACTCATGTCATGTTTGTAGCATGATGATGCACGATCTATGCTTATCAATGCAACATAGAACCCCAACTATAAGACTAAGACTGCTTTATTGATCCTTACGGAAATTCGTTGTGATTACATTGTCAGAGTTCCAAGGTAGATATTTATATGCCTTTACTTGTTCTATAGATGTAGTGTTTATTTGCAGTTCACGTATAGTATGTTTTTTTCTTTCTAAAATCTATTATAAGTTTTTAGTTTTTGTTACATTCAGTTATAGAAAGTTGTCGGTGCACCAGTTTGTAAACTCTTCTATTGAGCTTCGATACTGAGTTTCGTCTCCTGAAATTAGACCAACTATGGCAGTAGCATCAGCGAATTTAATGAGTTTAACTGAGTCATAGATGCTTCTTATGTCATTAGTGTAAAGAATGTATAGTACAGGAGAAAGTACACAACCTTGTGGAGCACCCGTACATAGTACTCGAGTTGACGATTTGGTGTTGTTGACTTTAACATACTGGGGCCGTTGGGTTAAAAGTTTAGAACCCAGGGCTTACATTTAAGTTACACATTTTGTTTATCATTAGATGTGGCTGTATGGTATAGAAAGCCGAGGAGAAATCTACGAAGAGGACTCGTGCGTATGTTTTGGGTATATCGAGATGCTTATAATGCTGGTCCCAAAGCAATAGAATGGCATCCACAGTTCCTCTAGCTGCTTTGTATGCAAATTGGTGATGGTCTAGGCAGTTGTTGACTTTTGCTACAAGTTATTTTAGCATATATTTTCAAAATATTTCATAACAATAGGTGTTAGTGCTACTGGACGGAAATCATTTAAGCAATCTATGTTTGGTTTCTTAGGCACTGGTATAATCTCTGAAGTTTTCCAGATGTGTGGAATTACGCACGTTTGCAATGACTGGTTAAAGATATGACAGATGATAGAAGAGATTTGCTCCGCACATAGCTTGATCAGCTTGCTACTAATTTTGTCTGGTCCAGAAGCTTTTGTTATGTCTACTCTTTTAAATAACAAGGTCACTTCATCCTCAGTTACAAAATTGACGCAGGGCTCTTGTTTTCCTTTGGACAGAGTGTTGAAAAGTTCTTGGTGTAGATCAGCAAAATCTTCTTTGTCAAAACGAGAATAAAATAATTTAGTTCGCTGGCGAATTTCTTATCATCAGCCACTGAAATTTGTTCTCGTTTTGAGGCGCAGCCTGATATTTTCTTTAATCCCTCCCAGCATTGTTTTGAGTTGTTCTTTGCAAAGAAATTCTCAATTTTTTCTTTGCATGTTTTTTCCCTTCAATTATTGCTTTTCTCAGTTTTTTTTTTAGCATTTATAAACTCTTCGTTGCTAGCCGTATACTATGTTTTCTTTTCAGTAATAAGGTGTTTGATTTTTTTGGTCATCCAGGGCTTAATTTTTCCATAGACTTGTTTTGTTTTTGTTGGAATTGTTAACTCCTTGCAGAATGATAGATATGAGTTAAAAGTTTCTGTTAGTTTGTTTATGTCTGGACAGTTTTCAATAAAGATTTCCCAGTTAGTTTTCTCAATGCATCCTCGAAGTTTTTCTACAGCCTCTTCAGACCACATCTCGACCGTTTTTATAACTCTCTTTGTAGTTTTAAGATTAGGTTTGTAATTTGGTATAAGATGGACTAATACATAGTAAGATTCTCCAAGTGGGAACAAACTTTTCCATTTGTAAGCCTGCTTAATGTTTACGTAGCATTTGTCGAGCGTTCTACCCTGCCTTGTAGGGAGGGAGACATACTGGCAATAGTTTGGCAGTGTGTTGTCAATATTTAGGTAGTTGAAATCTCAAGATACGATACAAACAGAGTTTTGATTGTACATTGTGAAGCACATAAAAAATTATTTCCGACGCAGTCGCTGTGTCAGCCGTCGGTGGTATGTACACAACAACAACACACACCTGGGTGAATTCTCTAGGCAAGTAGTAAGGGCTAAGTGTGACACACATAAGTTCAATGTAAGGGTCAGAAATTTTATTCCTGATGTTCACATTATTGGCTTTGCAGTATTCCTTATTTATATAGATTGCGAGTCCTCCTCCTTTTGACTTCCCACTATTAATTGTTCTGTCTGCTCTATAAACGTAAAATTTATCGAGATCAACAGAAGAGTCGGGAATCATTGAGCCAGGTTTCAGTGAAACACATTAAGGAACACTCTCTAAATTGATACAGATGTTCACAGCAACCTGTTAATTCTTTCATCTTATTTTGTAAAGACCTAACATTGCCTGTTACGATGGGTGGAAGGAAGCCTCTTTGTCCTCTTCTTCTACACTTAACTCGTATTCCTCCTCTGCGTCCTCTCTTCTTACGTTTTGTGCTAGGGAATACTCACTGAAGCTTCTATATGTAGTGTATTTATGTTGTCCAATTGTCATATTGAAAACTACAGTTCGATATAGACATTGTTTGTGTAAAATATGCCTAGAGGCTGTCTGTTTTGGCTTTGTTGAAATTGTTGATGAAGACGGCTGTGTGGGCGGAGTTTTCTAGGCATTGTGACCATTGACAACCAGGTAGATAATTGCATACTGGCGATAACTTAAATCAGAAAAATGTTTTCAATTATATTGTTACGAATCTCACCATCCAGGCTATCTGCAAACTGCACCATACACCACCAACTTAAAGAACTTGACAACTCAGGGCTCCAAAGTAACGTAACAGTTTAATGGTTGAATAAATAACAGCCAATACTGTACAATTGGCAGCACGTACACTGTACAAATATCTCTCCGATAACACCGTACCGCAGTATCAATTCTTGCCATGGCCTCTCCGTCTCGTTCCGGGCTTGCACTGGGTTCAACAGTTCAGGACTGACTTCACACACTAGGCTCGTCGTGTCGGACTCGATTGCAGACCAAGATCAAGACGCCGTTCGTCTCAACTGTACTTGATAGTACTTCGCACTAAACCGTCGTAATGCTCCGTACAGAACCACACCGTTGAACTGTGCTGTAGTCAACCGTGTTCTGAACTCTTGTCGTAAACCTCCTTTCGTAAATCGTCTTGACTGCGACCCTTCCGCTCTTATATAGGGTCCCTACTGCCCTTCTCGAACCGGACAGAACGCCGCTCGAAGATTCTAGGTGGTCAGATGACTACAACTCTCGTGACTCTCCTAAGCTCTGTTCACGACGGCGATCCTACCCGAACCGTCCTGTTGACACTCGACTCTGCTGACCGTTGTAACTCGTCACGGTTGACCGCTCGTCTAGCGCTGGCCTGGGGCGATTTGCGTCGGCTGACTACACACACATTACAACCCCTCTATGTGCCACCACCAGGTTTATAACAATATCTTAGATCTAGAAATTATTTTGCGTAGTACTGCGTTGCTGCTAGTTGGAAATTTCGTTTCCTGGGTCGCAGGTTCCTGCATTGTTAGGGGCAGTTTGCTTTTTTGTTAATTTTTTTTACATTAAATTGACATTTTTTTTTTCAATACAATTTTGGGCCCAGGTGCTTTATGATTAACATTTATGGAATAGAAAGACGGCAGTTTTAGTTTTTACTGGGAGAGAAATAGGAACATTTAAGTTGTTTATCGGGAGAGAAATCGGAAAATTTAAGTTGTTTATTGGGAGAGAAATCGGAAAATTTAAGTTGTTTATTGGGAGAGAAATCGGAAAATTTAAGTTGTTTATTAGGAGAGAAATAGGAGAGTGTTTTATACTTTGTAATGTTTTTAACTTGTTCTTTTATGAATAGCTAAATTTGTGTGTCTCATTTAGAGTTTACTGGAATGTTAAATATTATATTGTACTATATCTGCTTTTATTTAAGTCTGGACATATGTTACACGCGACCCCGGGTCTTTATTTAAGCATTACTGTCGATATAGTCACAATTAAACGAAATAATAATGTAATAAGTAAAGCGAATGTGTCAATGTAAAAATAGTGTAAATGAAGCTATCAAATAAAAATAGCTAATAGGCTTAAATCCATTTTTTTTCAAATTAAAACATTTGCTTGTAGGCCTACATATATTTGATTAAAATTTGAGATGGAAAAATTTAATTTTGTATGTTCATGTGTTAAAGTATAAAGTAGATCTTGAGGTAGTCATAGATCTAAATCTACACTAATCTAGAGTTAAAAATTGGCTTTTATAGAGTTCATTCTGTGTTGCGCATGTGTGACCTTTTTTATGAATGAATATAGGACTATCTCAACACGGCCACGCAACTTTAGCGAACAGGACTTACTTAGACTTAGGTCCTTACGCGCCGTTCGGCGCATTGGGCGGCAAGCTGTCTCCATAAAGATCTGTCACTGGCAATGTCTGAAGCCTCCTCCCACCTGGTGTCTACTGTTCTGAGGTCCTCCATGAAGGTGTGTCGCCAAGTAATACGAGGGCGTCCCTGTTTGCGCTTTCCTTGTTTTGGCTTCCATGTTATCGCAACTCTTGGTGTGCGTAATTCATTTTGACGTAGAACATTTCCTGCAAACCTCATGCGACGCTCAGTCACAACCTCACCAAGTGTTCGACTCCCAGTTCGGAATAGGATTTCCTTGTGTGAGACCCGATCTGTGTAACTGACTCCCGAAATCCGTCTCAGCCATTTTTGTTGAGCCACATTTAGTCTTTTCTCAATTTTGACAAATGACTTCCACGTCTCACATGCATATGTAGCAGTTGAGATGACGATTGTGTTGAGAAGGTGTATTTTTGTCTCGAGTCCAATTGCTTGGCTAGTCCAAATAGGCTGCAGCCTTTGGAAAATACTCCCTGCCTTTCCTATTCGGTACTCTACATAATGGTAAGCATCTCCATCATTTGTTATGATGCTGCCAAGGTACGTGAACTTGTCCAGCTCTTCAAGCTTTGAATCGCCAAGTCTAACGGGGACACCCTTTGCCTTATATCCCATTCGCATAATTTTAGTCTTATCCAAGTTTATGCGGAGGCCAATTTTGGGTGCCTCTCTGTCTAGGCTCTCCGTCATTTTTTGAATGCATTTATTTGTAGCCCCGAGTAGTGCAACATCATCAGCAAAGTCCAAGTCCGTCAATCAGAGCTGTTCATGCCATGGAATACCAAAGGCAGTCTGGTTTATTGCTCTCCTCATTATGTAGTCGATGGCTAGGAGGAAAAGAAAGGGAGATAAGATGCACCCCTGTCTCACACCTGTCTCGATTGTAAAAAATTATGTTGTTTCCTCTTCTGTTTTAATGCAGCAACTAGATTGACTGTAAAGGTGTCGTAGGATCTGGACGAATTTTTCTGGGATACCGTATTCTCTAACTATTTTCCATAGTGATTCTTGGTGGATACTATCTAACGCTTTTTTGAAGACCACGAAACTGATCGTTAGCCGTTGTTGGTACTCAATACTTTGTTCTATGATATTTCGTAGAACGAAAATCTGCTCTGTACATGATCTGCCTCTTCGGAAACCTGCTTGTTCTTCTCTGAGCCTTTCATCTACAGACTGTTTAAGCCGTCTCAATAAAACAGTGTTGAAAACTTTGCCCGGGACAGAGAGGAGAGTAATGCCCCTCCAGTTGTTGCAGTCTGCCAAGTTGCCCTTTTTTTGGAAGCTTTACAATCACTCCCTTTTGCCAGTCCTCTGGGACTTTTGAAGTTCGCCAACAGAGTGCTCTACCCATCTTGCATCCTGTTCTTCTTTCGTTAACAAAGTTTTGCCTTGCCCCATGTCCACTCTTTGCTCCAGTGAGATCTCGGACAATACGATGGAGGGTTTTTGTGTCATTTCTGCTTGCAGCTGCTTGTGCCTCTTGTCCCTTCTGCTCAATCCAGTTCCGTTAATCTTGACGACAACTTCTCTTTACTTTCAGATCTGCTTCCCTATAGGCTTCTTCCGCTAGGCTGCGTTTCATTTTTCTGATCTCGTCTACGTTTGGCCTCTTTCCTCTCATCTATCAATTTCCATGTTCTGTCTTGTATCCACCGTTCCTTGTATGAACCTCACCTCCTTCCGATAACTTCTTCCGCGCACCCAATAGTGGTATCTTTGAAGTTGGCACACTCTTCTTCAAGGGTCAATATATCTGCAAGAGCGTCAAAGCGGTTCGTAAGTTTCAATTGGAACACTGCTGCAGTATTGCCGTCTTTAAGCTTCTCTACATTAAATGGGCGGGGTCGTGTGGCTCGTTTTGGTTGGTGTTTCAATCGGAGCTTACATTTGCCACTGACAAGGTAGTGGTCTGAGCCTATATCCGCTCCTCTGCGGGTCCGCACGTCTAACAGAGATGACCTCCATCGTTTGGAGATGCAAATGTAATCTATCTCGTTGAATGTTTCTCCATTTGGTGATCGCCATGTTTTTTGTGTATTTGATTGTGCTTAAAATATGTGTTTCCAATTGAAAGGCTGTTGGATGCACATAGAGAAATCAAGCGCGCGTCATTATCACTGATGTTTTCTGCAGAGCCATATGGTCCCATTACATATTCAAAGCCAGTTCAGTTGGGATTGATTTTGGTGTTAAAGTCTCCCATCAGTAGAATTAGGTCGTGAGTAGGTGTTTCATCAAGAGTGGTTTGTAAGTGGTTATAGAAACTATCTTTGATGGTATCTTCTGCATCCTCTGTAGGGGCATATGCTTGGATGGTAGTGACTTTGATTTGCTTTGTTTGGAGTCGAGCTGTAATGATGCGGTCACTGACCGGCTTCCAAGCAATTAGCGCTGAAGCTGTTATTTTAGACAAGATGATTCCTACACCACCAATGTGCTCCTTATCATGTCCTGAATATATTATTGTCTTGCCATCATTGATTATTTGACCACTTGATGTCCACCGCATCTCGCAGATCCCAAGGATGTCCAGCCGGTAAGAGTCAAACTCTCTTAAAAGTTGGGCCAGTTTACCGCATTGATTCAGGGTTCTTACATTCCACGTGCCTATAAGAGTCGGTTTCCTTGCGTTGAAAGGCTTGCCATGTATCGGGTATTGGACTTCCAGTTGGCTTTGATCCAACACCGTCATCAGGGTTTGGCCGCCCTCGCCGCATGTATAGTTTTCATTATGTGTCGAGCTTGCCGTTTCTGTAGCAATAGTAGTTTTACAGGGTGGGGTCGCTAGCCCCACGCCAAACCCTCCTCCTTTTTCACCCGGGCTTGGGACCGGCAGATGGCGGAGTTTTATCATCTTAGAGTTCAATTAGAGTTTTAGACCTAGACCTAGGAAGAAACTCAATAGAGAGATGTGTTAATGTGTAACCAATTGGTAATGTCTAATGACAGAATGTTCGCCAGGAAATCTGTAGTCACAGATGTCAGAAATTAATTTGTGTAAAAAATAATTTTAAAACACAAAATTAAAGGTTAATTTTATTATATAATGCAATCAATAGATCTTCTTTTGTATTTTCATGTGTCAAAGAAAAAAACTATGTGCTATATATATATATATATATATATATAGCGAGATAGAAAACTATTTTTATACAATTCTATTTTGCTTCCTGTGATAGGTGTGAATAAAAAAATGGGAAATGTTAACTTTTAAAAACTGACACAAGTCGTTAAACTATATTTTTGGCAAACAATTAATCTACAAATTTTCTTTTTCTTCCTATCTTATGGACATTATCAACTCAACGACATTCACTATTTCTCCTTTTTGTATTGGACGATCAAATAGAAAACATCCAACTGTTACAAATGAAAACCTTAATTCAACATCTAAAACATTTTAATGATCGAAACCAAATGTATCAAAATCATTTTTTTTATTCGCAATTCCCACCTTATATTTAAAAAAAATTGGAATATCTGTATGAAACCGCGTGTTGGTGTGTGTGTGTCTGTGTGTGTGTGTGTGTCAAAAAATGTACTACAGTACGTTATGAAAACGTGTACACTGGTAATACATTCCTAATGACTAGATCAAGATGTAATAATAAGCCTCTATTGTAAATCTATCTGTACTAGTAAGCCTTTATTGTAAATCTATCTGGACGAGTAAGCCTTTATTGTAAATATAACTTTATTAGTAAGCCTTTATTGTAACTCTTTCTGTACTAATAAAAAAACATCTCATAGTCAGCCATAGTGTAACGATTATGCGATAACATAACAAATTTAAAGTTATCAAACTTTTACTAACGTAAATCTAATAATCTAGAATTAGACTAGACCTTTAAAAACTAAAATCAACAACAGTCATCATGAAATTGCTCTTGCTATTTATCCTAATAATTACTAAATACACACTAGCTGAACACAGAACTAGATCTACCTCAGTCAACACTAAACTTAAAAAGGAAAAAAAACAGTCATAATCAATCATCACACTTTAGATCAATGCAACTTCAAATATAACCTAACATACACATCCATAACATTAAAGAAGATTACCCATCACAAACGGAAGTTCTCAATCAGACACAGTAGAAATAAATACCTATCACTTTTAATATAAATAGCAGGAGATCAGAGTCAAATCCAGGGCCTAGATCTAAAGATAGATGCAACATCTGCAAAAAAGTATGCACCATGAAACAGAAAGCCTATCAATGTGACATCTGTAATGAATGGTACCATGCATCATGTCTCCATATGAATACACCTTAGGCAACAAAGATGCATCATGACACTGTTTACCGTGTGGGTTACCTCAGTTTACATCAGGACTGTTTGATTCCTTTGATGTGGTCACTTCTAACCCATACAACATCCTAAACACCATCACAAAACAAACTCACCAACCACTAGCCAGATCCACTCCTGTTAAACCTAAATCTACTAAAATTAATACAGCAGCCTCACTAGACAGACCTGCTAAAGGAGTAATACCAAAATATCTTAAAACCTTAGTAATAAATTTTCAAAGCATTAGGAACAAAACAGCAGACTTAAACATTTTATTAGAATGTGAGAAACCAGACATAATTGCAGGAACAGAAACTTGGCTACATCCTGAAATTTATAATGCAGACATTTTTAATAGTGATTTTGAGATTTTTAGAAAAGATAGGGCTGATAATCATGGAGGAGTTCTTTCAGCAATAAAAAAACTCTTATAGCAAAAAAAAAATACCTTACCTTACTCAAAAAATATAGAATCTACATTTTGTAAAACTAATACAACCTCAACATCCCTAATAATAGGCAGCATTTACAGACCACCAAATTCTAGTTTAGAATACATGCAGGAACTATGTAATCAGATTACTACACTTAAAGAGACAAATAAAAATGCAGTTTTTTTGGATTATGGGTGATTTCAACCTACCTGATATAAATTGGAAAACACTAACCATAGATAAACACCAAAACCTTAAGGACATAAATGAGCTTTTCATAGAAACTTTACACAACCTTAGTTTAGATCAAATCATAAAAAAGCCAACTAGATTAAAGAACACATTAGATCTCTTCTTAACCAACAGACCTGGATTAGTAGTTGATTATGATATTATCCCTGGTCTATCAGACCATGAGATCATAAAAATACAGTCAGATAAAAGCAGTAGCCAATACAAAACCCAAAAGAAAAATCTTACTCTGAAATAAATGTAACCTAACACAACTAAACCAAGCTGCATTAAACTTTCAACAAACATTCTTATTCGAAAAAGACATGAACCAACCAGACGATGACCTCTGGAATTTCATTAAAAACCATCTTAAAAGCATTATAGAAAATCATATACCAACTAAATACACATCGAACAAAAAAATAAATGCTGGTTTAATAATAGACTAAAGAAGCTTTGTAAACAGAAGGAAAACCTATATAGAAAATTTAAAGAAACCAAGGCAGAAAGAGTTTACAAAAAGTATATAAAAATTAAACACCTAACCCAAAAAGTAAAAAGACAGCTGCAGAGTGAATACAAAAACAATGTAATATCTAAAGATAACAACAAAAACCTATGGTCATACATTAAGTCTAAGAAAATGGAAACAACAGGCATAGCGCCATTAAAAGATGAACATAACATAATACATAATGATAATTAAACTAAAGCAAACATCCTAAACAAATACTTTACATCAGCATTCTCAGCCCCAGGAGACAAAGACATAATTTTTAATTTGAACCAAGTAGACAACATAACAGATTTAGTAGGACAAGAAAATTGAATTCAAAAACTATTAGCCAACACCAAACCAAATAAAGCGTCTGGACATGATGGTATTCCAGCTAGATTACTCAAAGAACTAAGCAATGTGCAAGCCCCTGTGTTCAAAATAATCTTTCAGGCATCGCTCAACCAGGGCAGAGTACCAAAAGACTGGAAAGAAGCTAATGTCACCCCCCTATTTAAAAAAGGAGAAAAATCTGATCTAGGAAACTACAGACCAGTATCACTTACCAGCATCACATGTAAAATACTAGAACACATAATATGTAGCAACATCATAAACCACTTAGACAAACATAATGTCCTCACCCCATACCAACATGGTTTTAGAAAATATAGATCATGTGAAACACAACTAATAGGACTAATTGATGATTTTTCAAAAGGTCTAGATAATAGTGAACAAATAGATGCTATCTCACTAGATTTTTCCAAGGCTTTTGACAAAGTTCACCACCATAGTTTGCTTAAGAAATTAAAATATTTCGGCATTAATGGTCCACTGCATCAGTGGATTAAAGATTTTCTGATAGGGAGAATACAAACTGTAATAATAAATGGCTCTAAATCAACACCAATAACAGTAAACTCAGGTGTACCTCAAGGAACAGTCTTGGGTTAAATACTATTTTTGATTTACATAAATGATTTACCAAATTGCATTAGTTCAGGAACAAAAGTCAGATTATATGCATACGATTGCATAATATATAGAACAATAAAACAATACAAGACACATATATTTTACAAAGAGAATTAGATGAACTACAGAAATGGCAATCGAATTGGAGCATGTCTTTCCACCCAGAAAAAATGTCAGTTGTTAAGAGTAACAAAAAAACTAAAACAAATTAATTCCACTTATCTTATTCATGGCAAACCAGTAACACAGACTAAAAACGTAAAATACCTAGGTGTTATAATAAATGAAAAACTGTCATGGAATCCACATATTGATGAAACTATAAAAAAAAATCAAACAAAGCATTAGGGTTTATTAAAAGACATTTCTATAAATCAAATAAGAACATAAAACTAATGTTATTTAACCTTGGTTAGGCGAATAATAGAATTTGCATCCACCGTTTGGGACCCCTCAACTCAAGAAAACATTAAGAAACTGGAACAAACACAAAATAGAGCAGTGAGATTCATAACAAACGAATATTCACATTTGACTAGAGTAACACCTTTAGTAAATTTAGGAAACCTTCAGGACAGAAGACTCAAAAGTAAAGTAGCAATTATACATAAAACACTGAACCATAATCTTCAAATACAAATCAAAATCTAATAAAATACTCTGAAAGACACAAAAATAAAGGCACATTCCTCGTCCCATATGCTAGGACAAATTTGTACAAATACTCCTTCTTCCCTAGTGCTATTAAAGCATGGAATGAGTTGCCTGAGCTAGCTAGAAAAACCAGTGACTTGGCAGAATTTAAGTCATTGGTTAATATGCATGACTAAATACATGACGCGTAGGACGTAATCATCTTCTTTTTTAAAGTAACGTCTGTATTATATAAGATAAGAAGATAATCTAATATAGATTACATTTAGGTTGAATTAAGAAGTGTCTTTATCCTTTCATAAGCGAAAACCGAGCTGTAAAATACGAAATATAATTGATATTTTAAATTTAAAAATATATATATCACAAACATAGATGTTTATTTATACCTTTATTGATCTTTATTGTTTTTTTTTATTATGTTCCTGTATAACTTTAATGAGACGCGTAAAGATATTTTAATAAGCAATATAAGCAAACAAAGTCCACTCAAATCTGAAAGAAGCTAAAGCCACCGAGTAGAAGACAGCATGGATCTGCATTGATGAATACTGAATTAAGATCAGTGAGAGTATTCAGCAACAGTGAGCTCTTGGACCGTCCCAAAACCTCTAAGTACATCACAGAAAATAGCAAATAAAAACACTAATATAAATTAACACCAGGCTCACTCATAATTTGTATGTGAAATGTTAATATCAGATAGTTAAATTGTATTTAGCGGTTTGATCGCCAGGCGACAAAAGAGTTTTTGTGTCTGTTTGTCTTTGCAATCGGTATTCCTTTTTGTATGGTAAAATCACTAAGTCCTGACCCAGCTCTGACATTAATTGTGGAAAAGTATAGGCGGTTGGTCATTGTGCTGCAAAGTATTTTTCTGCAGAAACTGATGACTTTTACATCATCTGCCTTAAAGACTGCAAGGTCTGAAAGGGGGAACTTTACAACAAACAACGAACTGTAAACAACAAAAAAGTGCTTCTCAATATTAGCGAGGATAATTTTATTGGAAATGGTCCTCATTCTCGAGATGACCAACACACGAACTACAAAACATCATTTCAATAGCCATCTCATGCAATGCAGAATAAACACCGGTGACTAAGAAATTCTAATCCATGATCGCCTCTAATGGTAAGGAACCGTGAGTGTAGGCGAGAAGGAGAGCTGTTTGTAAAGAGAAAAAGATTACCCCCCTTTTACGATAGATACTGGAATATAATTAAACTTGAAATAAGAGCACAATAAGATCAAAACAACTTTAATCAGCCATCTTGGCTACCAGAGTAGTCTTTCCTATGCATGGGCACATCTCTTCCTACTCTATACAGTATCCCTAAAAGGGGGATAATATACAATATTATGTGAGTTACTAAAAAGGGGCATAACATTCCATCAACGACCATCCCCCCACACACTCACACACACCAAATAAATTAGAAACAAAGCGTCAAGCTTGGGTGTCACCACATCGTTCGCTTTTGGTTCTAGTCTCTAGAGATTTATATTTCATAAAACATGCCTCTCCAAAACCCATTCAATCATTAAAGACGGTTGGCACCACTGTTACATCAGATCTGGACACAGTGGCCGTCTCCTCTTCGTATAAGACTAGAATAAAAAGATTGTAAAACTCCTTTATTCCAATGTAAGTCAGGGTGTTTCAAGTTATTTTGTCCTCACCAAGAAGTACACAGAAGCGTAGTTCTTAAGGCGCTAGCTATATATGTGTGTATGTATGTATGTATGTGTATGTGTGTATGTGTGTGTGGGTATGTATGTGTGTGTGTCTTTCTTGTGTATTTTGTGTGTATATACATCTCTATTGTTAGTATTCTAGTAGCAATGCTGAGGTAGACAAATGTGGTCAAAATAAATTTCCATTTGTTTGGACCCATTAATCAAAAAAAGCAAAGTGCAAAAAACAACATAGAAATCTAAAACTTTAAACCTTCTCTCTTTGTCTCCTCAAATGTCAACAACCCTTTCACCCCCCCCCCCCACCAAAACAAGAATCAGTTTTAGTTGTTACAGAGAAGACCCTAACTACAGCCCAAGTCACAAAAGTGTCAAACCAGTTCATAATCTTCACATGATCAAACCTTTGGTAGATCAACTAGCATCAGTTGAACGTCTCACAAAGTCGAGATGACAAAAAGAAACATTTCTAGATCAGTGGATGGGGTAACAGGTTCAGATTTATCACGATACAGACTCCAGCTGTGGGAGAAGACTTTTTATTGTAAAATTTGCTTTCCCTACATCAAAACTAGTTCTACCTTGTTTATCAACGTGAAAGTCTAACGTATTAGCCAAGGATCTCAGTTTGGTAAAAGTACATTCGAAATTGTGTTGACATAGAACAGGAGTCCAGATGTATGAAGGGGAGATACAGGTGACCTACGACTTAAACCAACACAAGTACAATTAGCTGGACATAATAATTCTTTTGATTCCCAATGGTTAGGTTAGGATGGAGCGAAGGGTCGAGACAGTAGCACCCTATCGGACTCAAGAGCCGTATTTGGACGTGAAAAAATCCTTAGTTGGGTTTTTTTTTTTTTTTTTTTTGGGGGGGGAGGTTCTTTATAAGGTCAGAAATTTCTAAGTTAGCGTTTAATATTTCTTGGTGGCCCTAAGTTGAAGCTTGTGTTGCATATATAGGTTAATCCCGCAGTGATTATACTCTGTTATGTACCATACACCTAAGCTGGGTCCAGTCCAAGGCTACCATTGACTTCCTAGTCTGCTGTTCTAGTATAAGTTAAATAAGTCATGTTTTGTTTTGTTCAAAATGAGAGTTATCTACACCTCTATCCGCATTGTTGTCTTTACAGTCAAATGTTTTGGCTTAGAATCCTAGTGGTGACTTTGACTTCGTCTTTTTAAGTAAGTAGAAGTGTATGTGTGTATGTATGTACGTGTGTATGAATGTATGTATGTATGTTTATATGTGTGTATGTATGTATGTATGTGTGTGTTAGTGTATGTATGTATGTATGTGTGAGTGTATGTATGTATGCATGTATGTATGTATGTATGTATGTGTGTGTGTGTGTGAGTGTATGTATGTATCTATGTGTGTGAGTGTACGTATGTATGTATGTGTATGTATGTATGTATGTATGTATGTATGTATGTATGCCTTTATGTATTAAGTTTGTGTGTGTAAGTTTATGTATGTATGTATGTGTGTGTGAGTGTATGTATGTATGTATGTATGTATGTATGTATGTATGTATGTGTGCATGTATGTATGCATGTATGTCTGTATGTGTGTGTTAGAGTGTATGTATATATGTATGTATCTATCTATCTATTTATCTATCTATTTATCTAACTTGTTTATCTATCTATCTATCTATCTATCTATCTATATATCTATCTATCTGTCTGTCTGTCTATCTTTATATCGGTCTGTCTATCTATATATCTATCTATCTATCTATCTATATGTCTATCTATCTATATATATATCTATCCATCCATCCATCAATCTATCTATCAAACTATCTATCTATCTATATATCTATCTATCTATCTATCTATATATATATATATATATATATATATATATATATATATATATATATATATATATATATATATATATATATATATATATATATAAATATATCCATCCATCCATCCATCTATCTATCTATCTATCTATCTATCTATCTATCTATCTATCTATCTATCTATCTGTCTGTCTATCTGTAACAGCTACTCAAGCTAAAGTATTTCATTTTAAAGTTAAGATGTTTATCGTGTATGCCCAAACTAAGGCCTGCGGGTCATATCCTATCCGTAACAGTGCAATGTGGCACGCCGACACCTCTACCCACTGTGTAAAATAACGCCACGGGAAATTTATATGGCCTAAAATATTTAGGCATCACTGCATTTTGTCAAGTTCTTAGTCATATAAAAACAAATTATTTATCTAGATAATTTTTACATAATTTGTTTTAAAATGTCGTTTCTAGGTCTCAGCATTCAACACCACCACCGATACCCCGTCACTCTACGATACGATGGCTGCAGGCACTTCTCCCAGTCTACTTCACACTGTTTGACACGAACCTGGACGGCAAGCTGACTGGCTTCGATGTTTCACCTCTAGGCGTTCTGATCCCGTATGTCTTTTTTCTCATCATGGGCGCTGATATCAGCAATGATTACTTCATCACATTACCGGAATTCAGTGTGTTCCTAAACACGGTGTCATTTCAAACGAATCAAGTCTTTCAAAACGCCTTCCTGCTGACGTATCTTATAACTGGACACTATACACAACCTAATATTTAGACACTAAACACAACCTAATATTTGGACACAAAACACAACCTAATATTTGAAAACTAAACACAACCTTATATTTGGACACTAAATACAACCTAATATATGAAAACTAAATACAACGTAATATTTGAGATTGAATACAACCTAATATTTGGATACTAAATATTTGAAAACTAAACACAACCTAATAATTGAGTACAGAAGCTATGACTTGCAGCGGGCAGGGTATGAACTCGGGACTATGTAGAGAAGTCCAGCGAGCATTCAACACGACCAGGCAGCCAATCTTAAGCAACAAGTAGAGGAATAGCTCGCTGTCACTTAAAGGTCTGACGTCACGACCTGTGACGTGACAACGGGCTATCAGTCAAAAGCGCCAACAGGTTGTTCGGTCATTCTATAACGGTAACTCATGAGCTAACCCAGAGTCTCGGATCGAATTGAATCGTTACACAATGAGTCATTGTCCCTAACACATTAATGAATCAATCCAAAACAAAATGAACCAATTAGTGAACTTACTCGTTGTAATGAGTTAATATCGAGAAAGGGAAATAAATCTTTATTAACTCTTTCTCTCCTAACTGACGGTACCATCGTTATTTGACCTCATTAAATTAATGTTTAATGTTATACAATTTATTTTGTGTTTTATAAAAAGAACATCCATTCCACTTTTAATTCTATATCAAATACAACAGGTTCTGATAACAAACAACAAAGCTATTGAAGCTTGATCATAACAGGGGGAGTGAAATAGTCATGAGCAAAGTAAAGAGTTCGGTGGAAACGTGGAAAAATAAGTACGGGGAGAAAGAGTTAAGTTTTGTTACGTTAAGCTTGTTATTCATTTTCTAGTGGTCTGAGATTTAGCTGGAGAATAAGATAATCAGAAAAACTAGTGAGTCTTCCTATTCTACAGGTTTCTAGTCTCAAGAACATTTCTCTTCTTGTTTGATCTCAGTCTCTATAGATTACAGTCAATTGTGACTTTCACAAAAACAAAAAGAAAAGGAAAAAAAAAGATAATTACTTCCCAGGCATTTCATGTGTCAGTTTAGTCATACATGTTCAGTAGTGACTTAAACTCTCCTATGTCATTGGTGGTTTGTCTGGATGATTGAGGCAGCTCTCTCAATTCTCTAATGACAGAAGGGAAGAAGAAGCACTTGTACGAAATTGTTCTAACTTTTAGGATAAGAAATGCGCTTTATGTGTTGAAACTTTAAAAAAAATATATAATTTTACAATTTTATTTAGGTTTAGGTTTCCATTCAAAATGAAAAAAAAATGGAATTCTTATAGATTTATATCTATAATCCTTTTAGTTTAAAGTTAATCCGAAAATGGGTGTCGGAGAAATAACATGTACACAATTTTTACCATACAGACAGTACTAGAGAGTCAGTTGATATAAGCTTTGTATAAACAAGTTCTACTTCTAAAGCTACACTCACTAACAAACCATATCAACACTCATTTATACACATCCACACACTCAAACAAATAACACATATAATTATCAAAAATCAAAACTTTAGTGATCAATGCCATTTATATTGACTAGTTTTTGTCGAGGTTTATTATCGAATTTAGCTTATAAGCTGATGGTTATAAGTCAATACAAAAATGTTCTTTCTGTTTTAGACCTTGACATCTGCAATCTGTACATTGATAAATAATCTATATAAATAAGTGAATAATATTACGATTTAAAAAATAATAATTTGTAATTTATATTGATATAATATCGCTCGAAACATAATATTTAGAAATAAGACTGTATTTATTAACATTTCTTTAATTGACCTTAACTAAGTAAATTTTGTACTCACTGCATATTCAGTCAGACTGTTAAACTAAATTGTAAAATGTGTATAAAAGTAAAAAAAAAAAATTAAGAAAATGACAGATACAACAACATGCAGAGTTTTATAGTATTTTTAAATTGGTTAATTTCAACAAGTTTCAGGTCCATTTCATTTCATTTAAGTACCTTTTCGTTGATATGCCCTACCAAACGAGTGTTGGGCATTACTGCCTTTAACAATAGCTTGTTATTAATACATTGTGATCGTTGGTACTATGTTTGTAGTACGAAAATATTTAAAGTGTTTCTGAACACATGTCGGTGACACGACAATACTTACTGCTAAATATGTCAAAGGGGGATCATTCATTCTGCAGAAGATAAGAAAATACAATTATACAAAGATATGTTATGTCCCCTATTGCATACACAACAGTAGTAGAATGAAGGGTGAATATGCAACGGCGCCTGGTGACCGCAGCTGTGTATTAAGGATTGGCCTCTTTAGTCACGCAAGAAGTTACAAAATGAAAAAAAAATCATCTCTCGAGACGTTAAATGAGACAAATTGATTGAGAAACGTAATACATGAGTTGTAACACTTTCATAGTAGCCCACAGTCAAAGGTGTGAGTCTCACCTACATGCATCACTACCAAAAAATTGAACTATTACACTGTTCTTTATAATGGCGGAAATAAAAGGAAACAGATGACGCTGGGCAGGTCACCTCGAAAGAATGCCACAGAACAAAGCAGCAACGAATGTCAGTCCCCCCAGCAAAATCCAAAAGGCAGGCGCATTAATGGCAGACCACGAGTACGGTGGCTTGATGACGTAGATGCAGATCTACAACAGCTAAAAGTCCGGAGACAGAGCGAATGGATATAAGCTTTTTTTTTTTTTTTTAAAGTTTAACCTTTTACTAAAAAAGTTACAGTCTGTTGAAAATGATGTCGAAGAGTATCGTGTAGCGAGACTATATGATCACGACACAGCTAATTCCGAGTTCCCAGGAAATGAGATTATCTTTATATGCCACCACGAAGGAGGAGCGAATTGATTTGTTTAGTCTGAAAGTCGGTCAATATTCTGATTAATCTGAAAAGTTCCTCAACTTGATTATGACTCATAATCCTATTCTCTTAATTCTTGCATGAATGCATCTATGTATGTATGGATGTATATATATACATATATATATTATACATATATATTATTTCGAAAACTGCTCTAACGATTTTCTTTAAAATTTCAAGGTAAATGTAAATAAATGAGAACAAAATTCTGAACTTATTGGCCGTATTGGGAAAACTCGAGATCGACCGTTATATCGGCTTAAAAATATTTCATTATCAAAAAATATTTTTTTGACTAAAATATTTAATGAATGAAAACTGTCTGTGACATCAAAGAAAAAAAAATTGACACCGCTTACGTCACTGGGCAGTACACTAAAACATTTCTTTGCAAACTAATGAATCAATAGACCTAATCAATCATTTGTGCACCATTGTATCGTATGTGTAGGCTCTATTAGCCTTATCAACAAAAGAAAGGCTACCTACACCGCTCTCCGCAATTAAAGTGTAATTCATTAATGAAGCTCACAAACCACAATAACCAAACATTACGAAGCAAACTTTATGTTATTTTCTTTCATTTATAGTTCCATTATATACTAATCTACTATGTGTTTGTAGGGGTCTGGGTTTTATTAAAGCACATAATAAAAAGCGATGAATATTTATAAATTGCATTGTAATGATTGAATACCTTTTGTACAGTGCAAGTCTCATGTTTATAGTACTTCTGGTCCAATATCTATAGCATCACGGTTGCGGGAGGGTTATCTGTACGCAGGTTTCCTTGAAACCTTTCTATAAGCCTTGACTTCGAGTCCGAAGATTAAGAAAGAGGTCAGTATTTTATGTTAAAAGCTTTCACTGCTCTAGTCATGTTTTTAATTTAATTTGTTGCTATTAACACACAATTACATGTAATTGTCACGATCCCCTCTAACTTCATATTCTTGGCTCTTTTCATCTAGCAATGATTCTCACGTTTGGTTCGAGTAGTTACTTTAAATAATAACTCATTACAATAAACTAATATTAATTTACAGTGTCTTAACTTATTCACAACATCAAAATGACAACATATATATATATAAAACTCGTGAATTAAACTCTCAACTAAAACTAATATTTCAAAATGTATTTAAGGCATCAATGGCTTCTTTAAAATCAAGTAATAAATGCAATAAGTGATTGATTAATTAAATACTCTATGACTTCTGAATGGTAAAATACTACAATAGAAATACATGTAGAATGGATAGCATAAAACAACAAGAGAAATAGTCTTTCACCCATGCTCAGCGGGACCAACCAGTTCCCTCCTCAATGCACGCCCCTGGATCCAACATCGTCGCTCATTTTCTAACTTCTACCTTCTGTCATTTGTGAAGACCATCGTCTGTCGCTCAATTTCTAGCTTCTACCTTCTGTCATTTGTGTAGACCATTGTCTGTCGCTCATTTTCTAACTTCTACCTCCTGTCATTTGTGTAGACCATCGTCTGTCGCTCATTTTCTAACTTCTACCTTCTGTCATTTGTGTAGACCATCGTCTGTCGCTCATTTTCTAGCTTCTACCTCCTGTCATTTGTGAAGACCATCGCCTGTCGCTCATTTTCTAACTTCTACATTCTGCCATTTGTGTTGACCATCGTCTGTCACTCATTTTCTAACTTCTACATTCTGCCATTTGTGTTGACCATCGACTGTCACTCATTTTCTAACTTCTACCTTCTGTCATTTGTGTAGACCATCGTCTGTCACTCATTTTCTAACTTCTACCTTCTGTCATTTGTGTAGACCATCGTCTGTCGCTCATTTTCTAGCTTCTACCTCCTGTCATTTGTGTAGACCATCGTCTGTCGCTCATTTCCTAGCTTCTACCTCCTGTCATTTGTGTAGACCATCGTCTGTCACTCATTTTCTAACTTCTACCTTCTGTCATTTGTGTAGACCATCATCTGTCACTCATTTTCTAACTTCTACCTTCTGTCATTTGTGTAGACCATCGTCTGTCACTCATTTTCTAACTTCTACCTTCTGTCATTTGTCATAACAAGGTTCTCTGGAGTCATTGAACAATTTCTCTTCTCTCATGTATGTAGGTATGTAGGTATGTAGGTATGCATGTATGTAGGTATGCATGTATGCATGTATGTATGTATGCATGTATGTATGTCTGTGTGTGTGTCTGTGTGTGTGTCTGTGTGTGTCTGTGTAAGTGCATGTGTGTCTGTGTGTGTATCTCTGTGTGTATGTGTGTGTATGTGTGTGTCTGTCTGTGTATGTCTCTATTTGTGTCTGTCTGTGTGTCTGTGTGTGTGTCTCTGTCTGTCTATGTATGTGTATGTGTCTGTGTGTCTATCTGTGTATGTGTCTGTGTGTCTTTCTGTGTGTGTATGTGTGTGTATGTGTGTGTATGTATGTGTGTATGTGTCTGTGCGTATGTATGTATGTATGTATGTATGTATGTATGTATGTGTGTGTATGTATGTGTGTATGTATGTGTGTATGTGTGTGTGTATGTATGTGTGTATGTATGTGTGTATGTATGTGTGTATGTTTGTGTGTATGTATGTGTGTATGTATGTGTGTATGTATGTTTGTATGTATGTGTGTGTATGTGTGTATGTATTTGTGTATGTATGTATGTATGTATGTAAGCTGTTTAGCCCACAAAGTATGTGTGTTCAGGGTAGATATTGAAGTTATTCCGAACCACAAGATATGTGTGTTCAGGGTAGATATTGAAATGTTAAGCCCCACAAATTATGTATGTTTAGGGTAGATATTGATTATGTGTGTTCAGGGTATATAATGAAGTTATTCCGAACCAAAAGATATGTATGTTCCGGGTAGATACTGAAGTTGCACAAGAAACGAACCTAAACTCTGACACATTGCGTGAAATTGAAAAACAGCACCTTTCGATATTTCTTCTATAGAGCAATGACTTATGTAATTTATTTTACTTAAAGTTTGAGCTATTTGTGTCTAACACATATACAATGCATTCATCATCTGTAAAGATTAACTAGAAAAAGAGATTGTATATCATAAAATGTTTCGACCCAGTGAATGAGCATGATGTCCACGGACATTCTTACTCTTTAAATACAATTTAATGGTAGCGCAGATAAAAGCCGAACGATATGTTTTTATCGAACCAAGACCCAGTCGTCATTTCTTTATTTAGACCTGACCAAAAGTTTAAACGTTAAAAAGAAATGTAGAAAACAGTTGACCTGCAACCTATTGATTTTCTGAAAAAGTATTGACACCTTACGGACCATTGCATGTGGCGTATTAATCACATTCTTTTTTGAAGTAACGTCAGCAATAACTAAGATAAGGACCTGACGTAATGTTGAAGAGGACAGTTAGATTTAATTTATAAGGACCAGACTTAATGTTGAAGTGGACAGTTAGATTTAATTTATAAGGACCAGACTTAATGTTGAAGGAGACAGTTAGATTTAATTTATAAGGACCAGACTTAATGTTAAAGGAGACAGTTAGATTTAATTTATAAGGACCAGACTTAATGTTGAAGGAGACAGTTAGATTTAATTTATTAGGACCAGACGTAATGTTGAAGGGGACAGTTAGATTTAATTGTAAAATTAAATGTAGTAAAAGGTGTCATATTTTAAAAAAAATATAGCAATTTCTTTATTCCATTCAGTTTTATAGCTTAAAATTCATGCTAATCAATGCTAATCCCAGGTACCCCATCCCTAAAAGAATATGGAAAACTTAAAAAAATATTAAAATTAAAATAACAATAAAGGTAACAGTCCCTTATTTAATATGGTTTCCGGTCATTTCATCCTATGATCTTTTTATCAAACAAATAATAATTGTACTAAAATTATAACTGTTATGTTATAAAATTTACAACGTCATTTAAAGGCCTCTAGATGTGAACTTCCTAATGTACTCCTACTTCGATCGGAATGGCTAAATGGGCAACAACGCCAATGTTCGGTGGGCCGGTGCCTAAATTGGCAGGTGGGACAGTAAAAAGGGTCACATTGAATTTCAGTAAGTCCAGTCAAATTGATTCGTCTCGCCTTACCTTTTATAAGAGATACTAATGCTAATCACATATTCTGAAAGAATGGATTCGTTTATAAAAGATACTAATGCTAATCACATATTCTGAAAGAAAAGATTTGCTTTTGTTTGCTTATACCCCCTACACATTTCTTCTGTGAATTTCATTTCTCTTTATACATAAAGAGATTAACTATCAACTTAAGACCTATATTTTGTATAGCCCAATAGAAGTCAAACTAGTGTGAGCATACTCGCGTGAATCTAATACGGGACCTTCAAATCTAATGAGTACTTAAACAATGAAACACGTGACCAAATGGAAAGGAAAAGGTCAAGAAAACGTGAGAGAGATAAAGAAAAGCGATGTAGTCAAAGTACTCGTCAGTTGGGGAACAAATAATTCAGGGACGTTACTGAATCTCGTGATCACTTGGTACGAAGTAACACTTATAATTCGATTTACGTCTGGAGGTCATGGCACGTGAGATGATGTAGAAACACCAAATATCCCACAAATATCCCCCAAAGATGAACACTTATACGCTCTCATTCATGTATATTCTTGAGCGCCTTCATCTTCCTGTTGTCTAGAATAATAATTTATTGGCTAAAAATTCGTTTCCTAAAGATATACAGATACTTAAAATTTCTAAAAAAAAACGCAAACATAGCCACACGTATTCAGGTTCCACCAAGAAAATTTTACGACAGTACGAGTTGAAAAAGACATTGTAAATAAGAAAATCAATGTCACGTTTCCACAATATAACTTTCATATATATCTATATCTATCTATCTATCTATCTATCTACCTATCTATCTATCTATCTATCTATCTATCTATCTATCTTATATATATATATATATATATATATATATATATATAGAGAGAGAGAGAGAGAGAGAGAGAGAAATTGATAGATAGATAGATCTATATAAATGTTTTTCTAATAAAATTTTTAAAAAGCCTGAACTGTATTTTTATCTTAATAAACATACAATCGGATATTACTGTTGTAATTACGTTTCTATAAATAGCGATTAGTTCATTTCCCACCCCTCCCTGTTAATCGAATATATATCTACTAGATTAAAAAAGTCTTCATGATTGGTTCTTAGATCTCACAACCAGGAGAGACGGTTGTCAAAGTAGTGCATATAAATCACAAGTAGATTCACTGTTGCATGAGCTAGCCAGAAAAACAAGTGACTTGACAGAATTTAAGTCATTGATTAATATGCATGACTAAATGCATGACGCGTAGGACGTAATCATCTTCTTTTTTGAAGTAACGTCTGTATTATATAAGATAAGATAAGAGTGTTACATTTTAAAAAGACAATCTTTTAAAACTCGGATGCACAAAAGTGTGATAACATTCTGGAGACATTAAGTAGATCCCAAGACGATCTTACTTCTTTAGCAAAAGTGAGACAAATTAGAAGCTGATAACAACAAAAGTCTACCCGCAACTTGACAGGCGCATCACGTAAGTCTGTAGTTGAATTATTCTTTAGCAAACACAAATGTTGTAAATGATGTTGAATTGTGTAACGTTGCAGAATGCGAAATGTCGTGTAATGCTGGATTCTTGCTTCCTAAAGTACTCTTGACACGTGACAAGACAAATACTGTAAACTGACCTAAGTCCGTTTCAGTAGACAAATATAAAGTTTATTTTACAACACAATAATAATAACACTGCAATCCTTGTTAGTGCTACAAGTCAAGAATTAATAAACAATCCTATCCGCATGACCGCGGTATTAAATGTATCCAATATATGTTAGTTACAAATCACGTCCGTATCTTAGCGGGTAACACTGTACAGAATAAACCTTAATAATAATACACTGGCAACAGCTGCCCACGAGTTACTTTCTAACTGTAAATACTGCTCGACTTTTCTAAGTCGCTACTGTCCGTTAAAGAATTAAAATATTACTTGACCACCCAGTCCAAAAGATAACACTTGACTTCACTAACTTGACTTAACTTACTTGACTGCTTGACTTGACTGACTGAATTCAAAGTCAACTTTATTCATTCTACTTCCTGTTTTCTACATTAGGAATTCCACGTGTCTTTTCAACTCTTAACATGACGTGAACATTAAATCAGGCAATGTCAACTGAGACTGTGACCAATGTACTGGACAGTGATGTATATCAAACATCCGTAATTAAATCTATGAAGAGAGCAAACTCTAGATCCTGTTTAAAACTGATGAAAAACGACTAAATCTGTAACTAATAGAAATAAAAAAAAATTGAAAAAGATATTTTTGACTGTCCCTTTAAAAACATACTTTGATACACCTGCCAATGTAGAATTCATCTTGACTTTAGAGAGAACATTGGAAACGAATTGTTTGTATTTTAGATTTGTCTTCAAGTTTCGCGACTCCCATGAAGTGAATGTATTGTTCTCAACAAGGACGTTTATTTACATCATTACTCCGCGGCTTGTTGGAAATGATTCCATTTGCTGAATTGTGTACCTTTAGTATACTATACGAATTGGATCATATATAGAATGTTAAATGTCTATCTTGTTAATCTAATTCTACAACCAGTGTGTAGATACTGGCTTTTATGAACCAGTTTTCTATTTAATTGTTATTGTCATTTTTTTTAGAGAATTACTTTGTCATTAATGTTTATAATGTTTCTGATGTATCATATCCGTCCTTATGTTCTGATAAGAGATGATTGGCTTACATTATTAGATTTTCTATTTGTTGATGTAGTATTTAGACCTGATGTTGTGTGTACAACTTGGGCTAACCATTTAGGCCTATTAATTATGTTTAATTTATGCCCATGTGTAATTATGTTTTATGTTTGCCTTTGGCAGGATTTTAGTGTATATTAAACATTTGAAATAAGCCTCCTGAGTTGCCTCGTCATTTGCTGTGTGTTACATTCTGTGCCAAACCCACCACATTTGTTTTCATTTTCTTGTTTTCTATGAATGTTAAGGTTTGTTTCATTGTTGACTCTATAGGCCTCGTTCTTCACTTTCTGAGGGTCAGGCTCTTGTCAGCGTCACACTGTCTGCACTGTTGTAAGTCCGGCCTAGAAAGAAAAAAAGTCTGTACACAATGCTAACACAGATCCATTTCATCTTTATTACTCAATGTCTTGTACAAGGTACGTGTTTAAAGTTGAATTGAATGTGAATGTATTGATAAAGAACTGATAAGCCTAATAGTGAGAGTATACAATAAAATTTAAATGCAACTTCTCTTTATTTCTTAAACAGTTGTATTCTGTCAACGCATTGAACTCTTTCCCTACAATCAAACAAAGAACTGTAACATCAGTCTTGTGGAAGAGAATGATATAATTCAGATATATGGCAAAGTGGATTTCAATGGAAACATTCGAGCATCATCAGTTGTCAACTTTGAAATGAAAAGAAAAACTGAAAAGAGTTTTCAAATTGTACGAGATTAAGACACATTAAATATTTGTTTCGTTTGTATTTTTCAATAATTCGCTATTCTTCTCTGGCAATGAGTTTAATTTTTTTTTTACTCTTGTACACATTATATTAATAGCCTTTTATCTTCATGAAGCAAAGTGTACATTTTGAGCTGCCCACGAAATAAAAAAAAGTCTCAGTTTTGTGTGTGGTCTGTGTGTGTGGTCTGTGTGTGTGGTCTGTGTGTGTGTCCTTCCAACCAATTTAGAGTGTAGAAAAAACTGCCTATAATACTTTAGATGTTACAAAATTGAGATCTAATGTAACGGCTTAAAAAAAAAATTAACCTTGCAAGCAGTTTTTTTTCCCATTAAACTACACCAGTCTTACACTTATTTACTGTTAATAGTATACAAATAAAAGAAAGAAACGGAGTGCAAGAAATAGTACATCTGATACCTTTCAAATGAAAATGTTTTTAACTTAAGACCTTGAATGAGAGATTGTCAAACGTATGAAATCACTAAATAGATAATCACTCAGTAAGATAAGTTAGGCCAGGATCACATTTGGCTTCTTGGTTCATAACAATGAATTCGTTATATAAATAGGAATATTAACAATATACAAATAATAGCATTTATTTATCCCTATCCTGTCTTATCATATCTTCAGTCGGCCTAGCAACAAAACAATATTTATGTAACACTTTTTAGATGTGCAAGTTTCCTCTATATTTTTTTTATAACTTCATTTCATGTGTATTTCAGTTTTGTATTTTGAAAGTTCCAGGAGACTGTGATAAAGTCTTTCACTACGGCAACTGTTTCAAAACTGATGACCCTAAAGTGTTTAAATTGACTCTAAATATAACTGCGTTTACTGTAAACAGCGAGGCAGATGTAAGGACGGAACTGGTTTACAGGGAGACAACTTTTTTTAGCGAAATAAGACATTTGCCAATAGTTTACGGTGAGAAGAAATTAGTATAGTCAGACTGAATGGAAAATTTAGTCCGGATTTTTCGAACAGGATTAGTTGCTATTTCATTGGAATTTTAAATAACTTATTAGTAAACATTATAGATACAAATATTTGTAAGAGTGAATAAACAAATTAACTAGTATGGATTAATTATCATTGTTGATCCTCTTTAGGAGAAGTCGGCTAAATTTTTATAGGGGTGGGCCAATTACGACCCGCGGGCCACATGCGGCCCGTCGAAGTTTTTTATGCGGCCCTCAACTTAAATAAATCAAGTGTGCCCACACATAACACATAAAAAATTGCAACTATATAATAAAAATAAATAATTGCAAATATGTATAGAAATTATTGAAACTTTTGATTCATATCACTTATAATGAAGAGGCTAAAGAAAAATTGTCTCTAAATGTCCTTCTAAAAAGTTTAAAGTAAACGAACATTTTTTTAACAGCAATATTTCAATAAAATCAGTAAAAGACATAAGCCCATGTCAGTATTTATTCAATGCTATGAAGAACTGTGTTGATAGAGTTGGGTTGGTTTGTGCAAGAAGGCAAGGGTAACAAATAATGGAGCTTTGACTGAAAAAAAAACAAACTTTTTAATAAAATGAAAATATCCCAACCATAAACTAGTAACTGGAAAGTTTAAAAAAAAATACACTGACATCAAACGTACTGTTGCAATAAAGTGTACAGTGGTGTATTAAGCACAGTGCTTGTCCCCAAGGCCGTCCTTAGGCAGCTGCTAAGGTCCATGATAGTTGTGTGCCTCGCACAGGAAATACGCTTTGATTTATAGAGACGGAACAGCGAAACTTAAATCTAAGAAATTGCACAATTTTAGTTTTTTCCCGTTATTTTGTATTCTTATATTTTATTGGGGGCACAAAATTCACTTCGCCTACGGCCTCCAAGTATCCAAGGCCGGCTCCGACTGGCAGTTCCGAAAAGTACGTGAAGATTTCGAATTTTCGTAATATTTCCAATGAAGAGGGACTTATTTGTTGTTTGCACATGAAATTTATGTGCATTTTTAATATTTTCAAACAAAGCTACTCCATTCCTTGAGGCCAGCAAGAGAATTTAAGGCTTTATCATTTTAATTTAGCTAAAGGTGAAACTATCTCTAGTGAAATGGTTGAAAAAAGGTATTTGGATTCCTTGATTGTGGAATTTTAAAACAAAATTTAAGACGTCTGTTACGTATCTAGGTAACAATGCCTAGATACTATTGTTTTTTTTTCTTGACCTGTAGGTTGTCTGCCCCTTTGTGTAATAAGTTTTTTTTTATTCTTCAAGAGTCAAGCCACACAGACAGTGACCGGTCCTTGACCTATGTGTGTACCTCTGGTTGAAAGGAGGGTGTTGTTTTTTTTTCTTTTCTTCTGTCTCTTTGAAGAGCGTTCTAGATCTGGGTGTTGATGACTTTCTGTTCTAGAAATTACTAGATATCGACGCGCGGTAGATTATATAAAGACCGCTCGCGTAACGTTGACGGACAGACATACGGAGACAGCCGTGAGACAGAATAGCGGAGACATTGCGTGACCCGTGCGTGGTATACCACTTGATCGTGTAAGTTAAGATTTTTCTTCTTTTTCCAAGGCCTTGCTTGTATTTGTAATTATATTTTCAAACTCTTGTATTGTAATATTTTTATACGCCATTTTTGTAAAAGGGTTTTGGTCAACCCTTCCATTTTGTATTGAGTAAATGTTTTTTGTTTTTTTTTTCCTTGCTTTATGTGATTCAGTTAAAAGTACTATTCGAGTTATATTTTATTAAACATTAAGTTGATATTTTACCTTCCGATTTCTTGTGTCATTTTTTTTGTTATTCATTGTAAGTCTTTGATTAAATTCAGACTTAAGATAAGTGACACAACTACCTTTTTTCTCTTGTCACGTTCCCCTAGGCAAGCCATTTAAAAGTAGAATTCAATTCGTAATACGTGACACGTCTAAAAATTGGAACAAGTTTTCAATAGCCTCAGTTCACAAATTAATGCAGAAGCTGACTCAGCTCCAGATGACATACCTTCATGCAAATTATCACCAGAAAAAAAGTTTCATATTTTTAGAAACCACAATTTGAAAATTATTAAGTGTTAGAACAGGCCGATGCTCATTGAAGATAATTTGACAATAGTCAAGAAAAAAAAACAACAACTAGTAAGCTAGTTCCATGGTTCCGGAACATTGTGCACGAGAGTAAACAGTGTTATAATTCAAATTAAGTACTACTATACATTCGTGTTGAAATGACGGATGTAAACAGGGAATAGAGACTAGGTAATAAAAGTCCAATACTTTATTTGTTAGTAATATGCTTTGTAAAGAAAGTTTCGTATCACCTCATTCTGTATGTTTGTATGAATACTTTTACTTTTTGGAAATTGTGTAAATCTATTCATTGTTCATGAAAAAATACGAAACAACAACAAAAATTAGTTAATTAAAATGTTTATTTTGTTTTAATTTATATGGAAACAGGTTTGAAATCATGAAATATTTTAAAAAAATGAGAGAGCTTGAATTAAGGTGTCACTTTACAAAACGTTAAAACATTTTTTTTTATATTTTGCAGGTTCTAAAACTAATGTGGTTGTAATGTATGTCAATGATCAAGTTGTTAACTTTCAGCAAACTGATGTCTCAATCAATGATACAAAAGTTACAATACTGTCTGTGTGTCCTGAAAATTTCGCTGATAATTGTAAACAACAGCTATCAGACTTGAAGACTGGAACGCTAGTAAAATCTGGGCAAGAAATAATTTTCTACGAAATAAACATTAAAGGCAGATATAAATTAAAACTGAAATACTCTGTCTGTAATATTGAAAGAAACATTACATTTTCAATTTCAATTACTGCAGGTAAGTCATTTCATCAGAATAGAATAAAAAAATTGAAAAGGGAAATGAAAAAAAAAATCAAGAATTGAAAGCATCCATGAAATTATGCGATCGCCCCTCCCCCCACTCGGCCAAACGGATTCTGTGGGGTTAGGCGTAGGGTGATTGCATGTACTGCCCTCCCCACTCTAGTCCTCGTTTTCACTCTACCGCCTCTCCCATTTCCAGACAGACCTTATGTAATTTAATATGAATTTATCATAATTATTTTAAGAAAGTTAGAAATCAAAGGAATTTTTTAGTATAAAAGCCATGATTGAGATGAGTTTTAAACCCAAATAATTTTTTCATAGTCGCCTTTTCCCAACCTTTACTCAATCTGATATTTTTCTAGTTAATGACTAGACTAGACTATAACTCAATATTTTTACTTGCATTTTATTGAATATTATTTATCGAATAATTATTTTTTCGGCGGCGATCCTCAAAGCCAAAATGTTAATATGTGTGGTATCTTATCTTTTCAAGAAACATATCGGTTTTATTTGCAATGCATTAAGTGCCTATACATTCATATTAGAATATTTTTCAAGTACATTATTCGAAAGGTCCTTTTTTAATAGTATGAATAATGAACTTTAGGTCAAGAGAATGCGTTTCTGCAGTGAAAAAAAGAAATAAAAAACGCTTTTTGCGTCGGGGCTTCACCACGAATCCCACTATAGAACCTTATCCGCTATTGGTAACAACTGAGGTTTTTACTTCGTAGTCTGTTTTATGCCGAAAGCTTTTCCAGTACAATAGCCACGAGGTGATAAAGTGACTACTTAATTCTTTCATATCACAGAGAGTCTCAAACCAGTCTGTGGTACAATTATTGGGAAAATTAGATTTCAATTTCACCAGCATTAAAGCAGCTAAGAAATTTGTAGTATTTTGATTTTAAATTGGTTTTCTTTTTTTCACATTAGAAATACTTTAACATAAAATACACATTAGGTTTTAAAAAAAACAACATTTTGCTGTTTTATCTGGTTTTTTTTTAACAATGGGCCTTTGGTCACAAGGAGCTGCCGCACTGGTCATCTTATACCCTAGCTACGCCACTGTCTGTGGCATTCACAAATTACTCATCCAGACCCGATCTCCCACTGCTAACAGTTTACGAGGATAGCCGTGAAGTGTATTTACAAGACTGTTGTGACAAAGTTTCTATATGGTATAAGTGGTCACGGTAAAGTGTTGTGTATTCGGGAGTTAGCCGACTTTTCTAAGTAGCGAGTTTGTTGTAATCAAGGAGAAGGAAAACCATCGAGTGGAGTTGCTTGTATATAAATCTTAGCTTTGTACATACGTTACTAAAATTTTTTTACAATTAAAGCAGGCATGTCTAACACGGCTTTCGGGAGTCACATGCTGCCCGCGACCACTTTGCATGCGGCCCGTTTGGCCACATCAAAAATTATCAAAATAATGTTAAACTTTTACGCTAAAAAGTAAGAGATGACAATAGTATTTGTTAAACTGAACAACTAGATTGAGTTAGTAGTGTTAGCCTGCTACATTTTGTCAAAATTAATTGCAAGCCATAGCAAATCATTTAGTAAATGTGATTTTACGAAAGCGTTTGTCGTTATGGCTGCCTGGTCGTGCGGTTTGCACGCTGGACTGTCTTTCGGATTTATCGATGCTCACGGGTTCAAACCATGCCCGCTCCCATCCCCCGTCGTCCTGCGTGACGTTTGGACTAGGAAGTAAATTATTTTCAACTCTAAAGGAAAATCCAAAACACGTAAAACATTTTACAAACAAAATAAGCTGTCCAAAAAATGTGAAAGCATTCAAAGAAATAGCGTTAACTAGGAACAATTCCGTACATAGAAAAAATGATATGTTAATCAGATCGCGTGAACAATTAAAGAACAAAATAGTTGATTTTGAATTATTTTCATTTGCTCTAGATGAGTCAACTGATGTAACGGATGTAGCACGGTTGGCTATATTCATAAAAACTTATGACAAGAATTTTAGATACACAAGAAGATATAGCATTGTTCTATTCGTAAATAAAAACAAGCGAGGATGTTTTTGAAAAATAACAGGCGTTGATATTGCAGTACAATTTATCTTTGGAAAAGCTAGCTAATCTGTCAACCGATGGTGCACCAGTCATTAAATGAAATGGTTTTGATGCAAAGCTACTTGCAAAAATAAGAGAGACTGATGCAAATTTTTAATTGGCTCATTTTCAGTGAATCATTTACCAAGAAACTTTCTGCGCAAAGCAATTACAGTTTCAACATGTTACGATCAGTTTCAGTCGCTATCATTTTTATCCGTACCCTATTTTACAATTTTTAATGTTTCTTGATAACGTCCATGTAGAGTCTAGCTCTGTCGACCTTGTATATTGTCAAATATTTACAGCTATCCTGGGCATGGCTAAACAGTTTATTCCTTGAACTTACCCTTGTAAAAAATTCAAAACTTTTTGGACGGCTGAAATCAACAAACTTCTTATGGCCCGAAAATGTGCATACAAAAATGTCCAAAGAACCCAAACAATCCGACACTCAGGCAGAAATATAACAGACTCAGCCTACTAGTCAAAACATCTGTTAACAGGGACAAACGAGGACATTGGACCAAAACATGTGCAAGATTAGACCTAAGGGATAGCTCTAAGCCCTGGAGTCTTCTGAGAAATCTCGAAAATGCTGGACGTACGAAAATGGCAAATTCATTATCTTCACCCAGTGGGGTAACCTTTTCATCAAAGATAACAATTGCCATTTTTTTTAACAAATATTTTGCTAAAATCAACAAGGCTGACAATAAGTCCCCAATTTCCAAAGCCATTGATAAATCTCGCAAAGCTGATGAAAAAAAAAAGACAGAAAGGAACCACAGACCGAAAGTGATGAGGGAACGATAAACTCCTTCTTCTCGATATGCGAGCTTAATGCTGCCATAAGAAAATGCCAGCTTAAAAAGGCTTTAGGCCAGATGGTTTCACCCTCGAAATGCTTAAGCATGTAAGGGGGAAGGGAAGGGCCATGCTCTTGGCATTTGTAAATAGTAGATGATCATCTGCCCAGGGCCTAAAAACTTGCCACCATTATTTATATACCACTGAGGGCTACAGGCCCATGTCACTCACATCTTGTGTGATAACGATAGCTGAACAAAATGGTAAATGAGCATCTGGTTTGGTACCTTGAGAGTGCCCGTCTTATAGCTCCATAATGAGCTGGTTTCAAGGCTTGAATGTCCGCTATAGACAAAGTCAACATCTTTATGCAGAACGTAGCATATGGATTTTAAAGGACCAAAAGCATACACAGTCTTCATTCTTAAAACATGCATAGGATAAAGTATGGCGACCTGGTTAGCTTCATAATATAAGAGCTGTGGGGGTGCGGGGACAAGGGTACTACTGGATAAAATAATTCCTACAAGGATGTAGAGAGAAGTCTTAGGGTAAATGACCTCGAGCTCAGTCCTGTCATGCGCCCTTTTCACAGCCTTCATAAATGAACTACCGGCTCAGCTTAAATGCCAAAAGCTGCTATATGCTTATGATATTGTCCTTTGGACATCCGAAGGAGCACAATCACTATACAGACGTGTTGCAAGAAGATCTCCATACGCTCTGCTCGTACACATAAAAATGGAGGCTAGAAATAAACACCTCCAAGATGGTCTATTCTCTGTTCACGCTCGTGACTGGCATTCTCGGGCAACTTTTCTGACTCTCCCTCAATGGAGTGGCTCTCAGCATAAAAAAGCTACCCAATTACATTGGTGTAACTTTAGATCGTAAATTAAAAATGTGTGGAGCACATCCTCAACGTTGCGATAATGGCCTTAGGTAAAATTGCATTCTGAGGAAGCTGGCATCCACGAAGTGAGGAGCCCGAGCAGACATACTACAATCCCTGTATTTTAGAGCAGTCTAATCACATATAGACTACAGCCTACCTGTTGAAATTTATAGCTCTAGGACTGCTCCTGAACAACTTGATAAAATACAGTCCCAAGCACTAATATTTGTCTGTAGAACCTTTAGGACAAGTCCAGTAAATGCGGCTGAAATATTGGCTAATATAGATCCACTAAACGTTAAGAGGGAAAGGTCAGTACTGACCTGCTATGAGCGGTATAAAAGGCTGGATGAAAACCTCCCAGCTAGAAAACTAACGGATGGTTGGAGATGCAGAAGACGTATTCAAATGCAGTCTTTTATGCATCATGCTACTAGACTATCTGATAAAGTTGGCCTCTCCACCAACATTAGACCCTAATGCCTCTAAGCTAAGTCATTCATCTAAGACCTTCAAATTCTAGCATTGGAGACCATTAATACCTTTAATCCCTGTGCTATTTTTGCATACACTGTCGGGTCGGCATCAATAAATTTTGAAAGAGCAAGCGATATAGCTTTACATCGACTTTCTTGGCTCACACTCAGTCAAAATCTTTGGACTATGTGGTAGTGTTTGCTGTTTCAATGAGGAGACCATGGCAGTCTGTAAAGCCTTAAAAGTCATTGACTCTCACCTCGGCGAGGAACATTTGAGGGCAACACAGATTGTTGTGGTCACTGATTGAAAATCTATGCTACAAGTTTTGGAAAGCCTTGGACCAAGGACCCAAAATCAACACTGTCATCATGGTTTCACTCAACATAAAACAATGCTATGGCACCCCTGTAATAATGAAGTGGGTACCGAATCATATAGGTGTGATGGGCAACACTATTGCAGACTCTATGGTCCAACAAGGAATGCAAATTCCACCCACTGAAGAAGCTGTAAGGTTTTATTATGATCTGGCTGTAATTAAATACAGAAATGGAAAAGTGGTTTGAGTGCTGGGACAAGTCTCAAAAAGCCCGTGGAGTCTGTGAGCGCATGAGGCGCCCTTACCGCACTTCCCGTGGTGGAAGCTGTCCAGGTCTGAGCTCATATTTCTCACGGCTATGGCCAAATTTCGATTTACGGTGCCCCGTTGTAGGGACGAAGAAGAAACCGTGCCTCAAATTCTGTTTGACTGCCCCAGACTTGCTGATCTCCGTCTTGACACGTCTGGGAAACCAAAAACTCTCGACCTGTATGCAAGACAGCAGGGTTTATGTCCAGGGCTTTTGCAAGATATGATTTGAGCCTCTCAAGCCCTCACTCAAATGGAGTTTTGATGATGATGATGATGACATTGGACACACATTTGTTTTTCCTTCCACATAGAAGTCCGCTGGCTCTCATGTCATAAAGTTTTAAAGAGATTTTTGCACTGCTTGAAGAGATTGTATTGTTTCCTAACATGAAAGGTGAACCTGTTGAGCATTTCCAAACTGACGAATGGGTTCAGATTTTGACAATTTACAGTTGATGTAACTGGTCACCTGTAAGACTTGAATTTGTAACTTCGAAGTAAAGACAAAATTGTCACAACTGCGAGTAATGATGGGATGTGCTTTCAAGCAAAATAACGACTATGGATAAACCAAATATCAACGTGTCATGAACAAAAACTATAAATACGGCCACAACATTTGCTAAAGATGCTTTCAATTACTGTTTTCTAGACTTCGTTTTATACGAGCTAAAATATTCGTTGTTTGTTTCTCCATTTTTATTGGCTTCTGAAAATGCATGTGGTAATGCACAACTAGAGCTAATAGAATTCCAGTCAGATTCTTTGTTGAAAGCGAAGCGTATAGAGGTGGCATTGCCAAAATTTACATTTATTTACCTGAACGGCACGTTGAATATTGCGGAAATTTGCAGCCAGAATCCTAGCTGACTTTTGTAAAACACAACTAAAGGACTAATTGCTGATTTTTCAAAAGGTTTAGATAATAGTTAAAATAGATGCTATCTTACTAGATTTTTCTAAAGCTTTTGACAAAGTTCACCACCATAATTTGCTTAAAAAATTAAAATATTTTGGCATTAATGGTCAACTGCATCAGTGGATTAAAGATTTTCTGATAGGGAGAGAACAAACTGTAATAATAAATGGCTCTAAATCAACACCAATAACATTAAACTCAGGTGTACCTCATGGAACAGTCATCGGTCCACTACTATTTTTAATTTACATAAATGATTTACCAAATTGTATTACTTCAGGAACAAAAGTCAGATTTATTGCAGACGATTGCATAATATATAGAACAATAAAAACAAAATATTTTACAAAGAGAATTAGGTGAATTACAGAAATGGGAATCAAATTGGAGCATGTCTTTCCACCCAGAAAAATATCAGTTGTTAAGAGTAACAAAAAAAACTAAAATAAATTAATTCCACTTATGTTATTCAAGGCAAACCAGTAACACAGACTAAAAATGCAAAATACCTAGGTGTTATAATAAATGAAAAACTGTCATGGAATCCACATATTGATGAAACTATAAAAAAAATCCAACAAAGCATTAGGATTTATTAAAAGAAATTTCTATAAATCAAATAAGAACATAAAACTAAAATGTTATTTAACCTTGGTTAGGCCAATAATAGAATATGCATCCTCCGTTTGGGACCCCTCAACTCAAGAAAACATTAAGAAACTGGAACAGACACAAAATAGAGCAGTGAGATTTATAACAAATGAATATTCGCATTTGACTAGAGTAACACCTATAGTAAAATCACTAAATTTAGAAAGCCTTCAGGACAGGAGACTCAAAAGTAAAGTAGCAATTATACATAAAACACTGAACCATAAACTTCAAATACAAAAACAAAATTTAATAAAATACTCTGAAAGACACAAAAATAAAGGTACATTCCTCGTCCCATATGCTAGGACAAATTTGTACAAATACTCCTTCTTCCCTAGTGCTATTAGAGCATGGAATGGGTTGCCTGAGCTAGCCAGGAAAACCAGTGACTTGGCAGAATTTAAGTCATTGGTTAATATGCATGACTAAAAGCATGACGCGTAGGACGTAATCATCTTCTTTTTTGAAGTAACGTCTGTATTATATAAGATAAGATAAATAACCGTACCGCCGTATGAACAGTTTAAACCCTATAACTTTCAGACTCGTCCTGGGCTTGCACTTGTTTCAAAAGTTTTGGACTGACATTAAGACTTGATGTACCGACAAGTTCTGACATGGATAACTTACGTCAGCAGACTCTACACACAATTACCTCCATCCGCGTTACCTCCAGTGTTTTAACAATATTGTTACATACATTTAAAAAGTCATACATTACTTAATTTACAACTTTATTTTTTTTCTTTTAGATACAACAACATACTATTTGTATTTGAAAACAGGAATAAATTCAATATTAATTATTATATTGTCAACGGTCCAGACATTAGTAATACAGTTTTGTTTTGTCGTCTTTGTAAGGTAATATTCTTAATTATTTTCAAATTAATAGATTAGTTTGTTGTTGTTTTCTACGAGTAAAATTAAAATATTACTGAAATATAAAGTCGTTGAACTATTCACTGATCTTCAGAGATTTTCAATAAAAGTATTTGGTGTATTCGGTGTAGAAAGCAAAGAAATAATGATGACTATGTATTAAGTTAAACGTTTAGTTTTGAAACATCTAGAAAATACCATTGTAAGAAAGACTGTGCAATACTGAGATCCTCGCGAGGCAGACAATGAGCTTTTTTTTTTTTTTTTGCAGAGTTGGGAGAATTGTTCCATCCATCTATACATTTGTTCGCTATTTTCTGTGATGTACTTAGAGGTTTTGGGACGGTCCAAGAGCTGACTATTGCTGAATACTCTCACTGATCTTAATTTAATATTCATCAATACAGATCCATGCTGTCTTCTATTCGGTGGCTTTAACTTCTTTCAGATTTGAGTTGACTTTGATTGCTTATATTGCTTATCTAAATATCTTTACGCGTCTCATTAAAGATATACAGGAACAAATTAAAAAAAAAATTAAGATCAATAATAAGTATAAATAAACATCTATATTTTTTTAAATTTAAAATATCAATTTTATTTTGTATTTTGCAGCTCGGTTTTCGCTTATGAAAAGTTAAAGACACTTCTTAATTCTCAGTTTAGAAAATAGTGTAGTCCCCGATTAAATTGATCTACAACCTAAATGTAATCTATATTAGATTATTAGATTTACGTTAGTAAAAGTTCGATAACCTTATATTTGTTATGTTATCGCATAATCGATACACTATGGCTGACTATGAGATGTTTTTTTTTATTAGTACAGATAGAGTTACAATAAAGGCTTACTAATAAAGTTATATTTACAATAAAGGCTTACTAGTACAGATAGATTTACAATAGAGGCTTATTTTTACATCTTAATCTAATCATTAGGAATGTATTACCAGTGTTCACTTTTTCATAACGTACTGTAGTACATTTTTTCGACACACACACACACACAGACACACACACACACACCAACACGCGGTTTCATACAGATATTCCAATTTTTTATATATAAGGTGGGAATTGCGAATAAGAAAAAATGATTCTGATACATTTGGTTTAGCTGCGGTTTCGATCATTAAAATGTCCTAAGTGTTGAATTAAGGCTTTAATTTGTAACAGTTTGATTTTTTATATTTGATCGTCCAATACGAAAAGAAGAAATAGTGAATGTCGATGAGTTGATAATGTCCATAATATAGGAATAAAAAGATAATTGTAGATTAATTGTTTGCCAAAAATACAGTTTAACGACTTGTGTCAGTTTCTAAAAGTTAACATTTCCCATTTTTTTATTCACATCTATCACAGGAAGCAAAATAGAATTCTATAAAAATATTGTTCTATCTCGCTATATATATATATATATATATATATATATATATATACATATATATATATATATATATATATATATATATATATATATCACATAGTTTTTTACTTTGACACATGAAAATACAAAAGAAGATCCATTGATTTCATTATATAATAAAATTAAACTTCAATTTTGTGTTTCAAAAGCATTTTTTACATAAATTAGTTCCTAATAGCTGTGACTACCAATTTCCTAGAGAACATTCTTTCATTAGACATTACTAATTGGTTACACATTAACACATCTCTTTAGTGAGTCTATTCCTAGGTCTAGGTCTAAAACTCCTATTGAACTCTAAGATGATAAATCTTCTTTTTGCAAAGTAAGTTTTGTGCTTTAACACATAAACATACTAATTATTGTCCATTTATTTGATATTTTAATCAATTTAACATTCATATTTGTTTTTCTAAAGCATTTTTAATACATTCGTCCGCTGTTCGCTAAAGTTGGGTAGCCGTGTTGTGATAGGCTTATATTTATTCATGAAAAAAGGTCACGCATGCGCAACACAGAATTAACTCTATAAAAGCCAATTTGTAACTCTAGAATATCTTATCTTATATAATACAGACGTTACTTCAAAAAAGAAGATGATTACGTCCTACGCGTTATGCATTTAGTCATGCATATTAACCAATGACTTAAATTCTGCCAAGTCACTGGTTTTCCTGGCTAGCTCAGGTAACCCATTCCATGCACTAATAGCACTAGGGAAGAAGGAGTATTTGTACAAATTTGTCCTAGCATATGGAACGAGGTATGTACCTTTATTTTTGTGTCTTTCAGAGTATTTTATTAAATTTTGTTTTTGTATTTGAAGATTATGGTTTAGTGTTTTATGTATAATTGCTACTTTACTTTTGAGTCTTCTGTCCTGAAGGCGTTCTAAATTTAGTGATTTTACTAATGGTGTTACTCTAGTGAAATGTGAATATTCATTTGTTATGAATCTCACTGCTCTATTTTGTTTTTGTTCCAGTTTCTTAATGTTTTCTTGAGTTGAGGGGTCCCAAACGGAGGATGCATATTCTATTATTGGCCTAACCAAGGTTAAATAACATTTTAGTTTTATGTTCTTATTTGATTTACAGAAATTAGTTTTTTTTGTTACTCTTAACAACTGACATTTTTCTGGGTGGAAAGACATGCTCCAAATTGATTCCCATTTCTGTAATTCATCTAATTCTCTTTGTAAAATATCTGTGTTATTTGTTGTTTTTATTGTTCTATATATTATGCAATCAGCTGCATATAATCTGACTTTTGTTCCTGAACTAATGCAATTTGGTAAATCAATTATGTAAATTAAAAATAGTAGTGGACCCAAGACTGTTCCTTGAGGTACCACCTGAGTTTACTGTTATTGGTGTTGATTAAGAGCCATTTATTATTACAGTTTGTTCTCTCCCTATCAGAAAATCTTTAATCCACTGATGCAGTGGACCATTAATAATAGTGTAGATTTAGATTTATGTCTACCTCAAGATCTACTTTATACTTTAACACATGAACATACAAAATTAAGTCATCTCAAATTGTAAGCAAATGTTTTAATTAGAAAAAATGGATTTAAGCCTATTAGCTATTTTTATTTGATAGCTTCATTAACACTATTTTTTACATTGACACATTGGCTTTACTTATTACATTATTATGTACATTACATTACATTATTATTTCGTTTAATTGTGACTATATCGACAATAATGCGCAAATAAAGACCCGAGGGTCGCGGGTAACATATGTCTAGTATGATAATGTACAAAACAAAGAAAATGGAAGATACTCCTGATGGATGTACTAGGGAAAATATGTAGAGAAATACAAAAAGTTGTACTATTCTGGCATAGAAAGAAAAGACGTAATTTTAATTCTATCTTTGTATATGTCTAATCTTGGAATTGTATTCATATAATATATATATATGTTTCTACTTGCACAGATGTCTACTGTACCATAGAGGATATGCAACACATAACTATGAATCTAACTTGAATGTTACGAATAAATAAATTCCTATATACTACATTGTTTGTGTCAATAAATTTATAATATTGTGCAATACAATTAAATGGATTTAAGCCTATTATCTATTTTTATTTGATAGATTTATTCACACTATTTTTTAAATTGACACATTCGCTTTACTTATTACATTATAATTTCGTTTAAATGTGACTATATCGACAGTAATGCTCAAATAAAGACCCGCGGGTCGCGGGTAACATATGTCTAGGCTTAAATAAAAGCAGATATAATACAATACAGTATTTAACATTCCAGTAAACTCTAAATGAGACACACAAATTCAGCAATTCAGAAAAGAACAAGTTAAAAACATTACAAAGTAGAAAACACTCTCCTAGTTCTCTCCCAATAAACAACTTAAATATTCCTATTCCTCTCCCAGTAAAAACTAAAACTGCCGTCTTTCTATTCTATAAATGTTAATCATAAAGCACCTGGGACCAAAATTGTATTGAAAGAAAAAAGTCAATAAAATGTAAAAAAAAAAAAACAACAAAAAGCAAACTGCCCATAACAATGCAGGAACCTGCGACCCTGGAAACAAAATTTTCAACTAGCAGCAACGCAATACTACGCAAAATAATTCCTAGATCAAAGATATAATTTAAAACATTTTTCTGATTTAAAGTATCGCCAGTATGCAATTATCAACTTGGTTTTCAATGGTCACAATGCCCAGCAAGCTCCGCCCACACACCCGTCTTTATCAACAATCTCAACAAAGCCAAAACCGACAGCCTCTAGGCATATATTACACAAACAATGTCTATATCGAACTGTAGTTTTCAATGTGACAACTGGACAACATAAATACACTACATAGAGAAGCTTCAGTGAGTATGAGAAAACAATGGCTATATCTAACTGTTTCAATATGACAATTGGACAACATAAATACATTACATATAGAAGCTCCAGTAAGTATGAGCAAACAATGGCTATATCTAACTGCAGTTTTCAATATGACATTTGGACAACATAAATACAATTAATAGAGAAGCTTCAGTGAGTATGAGCAAACAATGGCTATATCTAACTGCAGTTTTCAATATGACATTTGGACAACATAAATACACTAAATAGAGAAGCTTCAGTAAGTATGAGCAAACAAAGGCTGAGGGACATATAATGCAGCTACAATGTCAAAGATTCATCAAGAAGTGCAGGCAGTAATAATGAAGAACACAAAAGAAAGTTGAAGGATGTGTACACCGTTTACTAAAATGGTCAAAGTTCTTAATCAGAAAAAGTATTGTTACGAATGAACAGTGACAGGTAGAGGTCACTATGTGTGACCCCGGCGAAATGACACAGCACCGATCGTTCTCTGGAATCTATGTGTGTAAACAAAGACAGGATGTGACGTGCCCTCACGTATTATTCCAGGGACGAACAGATCTACGAAGGGAGCAGTGTTATAAATGAACAGTGACAGTTAGAAGCTTGGGTTTAGATGCAAGGATGAAGACCGAGCAAACGGGGGATCCCCCCATATTCTTTATCTGTACCTCAACAGCTGTTCATAAAAAAAGGCCACATGAGGAACGGTGAGTGGGTAATAAAATGTTTCTTAGGGTTTTCTTCCATCCCCGCTAGTGCAATGGACTCCCCTACGGGAGTTCTGTTTTATTTCCCTATTCGCCTTATTTCCTTTTCTAACAATCGTTTCCAGCCGAGTGCCACGTTAAGGCTGAGAAGCATTGCACAGACGAGACATTTAACTCTTTCTTTCCTAACTGACGATACCAACGTTGATTTGACTCATTCAATTCAATTAAGTTTTGGTTTTATAAAATATAAGGCACGTTATATAAAAAGAGCATGCATTCCTAATATAACATTTCCTGACTACTTACAAAAAAAGTTATTGAAGTTTAAGCATAACAGGGGAGTGAAACACAATTAAGCACAATAAATAAGTCCACTCGAACGTAGAAAATAATGAAGGAGGGAAAGAGTTAAATCGTTTGGTTATTTAAGTCATTAATTAGGATTATGATTAGATGCATAGCACGTAGGACATAATCATCTGTTTTGAAGTAACGACTGTATTTTATAAGAAGGAGAAAAGTTTTTAAAAAAATGGATCTTTCCCAGACTCAACAGTTTTTTTTTTCAGACAGGCAGAAGGAGGCTTGACGCGAACTTCATTGAGCCAGAGAGTTCCAAGTGTCTTACAGCAATTAAGAAGTCTGTGCGTTGAAAAAAAATTATGCATAATGACATAAACCGCGTTAAAGATCTATAATATGGTAGGGTAATTCACTATTTTGTTATTCGCTAATTACTACAGAGATGCAGGCAAAATTCTTGGTCTACATTCCTTGTGATGAATTTTTTAAAAATTAAAGAAATACCCAGAAAGACACAAAGATAGAGGCTATTTCTTACAAGTGCTCCTTCCTCCATTGTGCCATTAGATAATGGAATGGGTTGCCTAAATCAGCCAAAAAAAACAACCTACCGGCTTTAAATTTTTACGATTTTTAACATCACTAGATTGACTAATAAAATGCGTAGGATAGTATTATCTTATTTTTTGAGGTTACGTCTGAAAATATAAAAATAATAATAATTTTGGCTTTTATATAGCGCTACCTTCATGCTCAGACCAGTGGGAGGGGGTATCTGGGAGAATCTTTTACCGTGTTGCCTGTAGGTGCTGAGTAAAAACAACTCTGTTTGAATTTGGTTTTTGAACCTCGAGCCCCTTTTATTGGTAGCCAAAATCCCCACGGGCCCCACCACATGAGGTGGCCCCCAAACGATTGTTTTTTTTTTACATTAGATATTGAATATTGCGCAAAATGCAGGGGGCCCCAAAGAGGTCATGCTCCCGCCCCCCCCCCAATTATGGAAAATTCCTAGCTACGCCCCTGTGTGCTTGTGTGTGTGTGTGATAGAGAGAATTCTTTAAAGCTTTAGGTCACTATCATGATCGAAAGTTATACATGGACGCAAGCCTCTTAACTTAAGCATTTTCAATAATGATGTGGATGATAAATCTTTGTCATAATAATATAGACCAGTGATGCCCAAAATACGACCAGCGGGCTAGATACGGCCCGCGATGTGTTTCCATCCGCCCGCAAAAACGTCAGCACAAAGTGGAGAAAATCATCCCTTCCCCCAAAAAAAGGGTTTTAAAATGTATCATTACCACACATCCCACAATGCTTATATTGAATGAAACAGCATTCATTACTCTCATTCAATCATGACTGTACACAATTGCGTAAGTTTCGTAAGTTGCTCCTATGGTCTTGCGTATTGCCAAAAAGACACATTCGCGCTTCAGAAAAGGAGATGGGGGTTGGGGGGGGGGGGGGGGGGCAGGAGCGTTCAATAGCTACCACACCTCTCCTTATTGCAAGGCTAATCTCCCTTTAGCATAACACATTATCGATATAAAACAAAATGAATCGATTGCGTCTAATTTATTGATTTATTGATTCATTATTTGATTGTTCCATGCATTGTCATCGAAATGGAATAATTGTGCGAAGTTTGAACCTAATCCAAGACTGGGAGCTGGGAGAAATAACGTATCCAATGTTTTGACCAGATAGACAGAGACGTAGTGAGTTGAAAAAGGCTGGAGGATTATTCACTTTTATGTCTAACCATACTTATCCATTAGTCTGTTGGGCCGTAGGGGCACCACATAAGATTTGCCAACATAGTTGAGTAGACATAACTATAGGATATATACAGAGAAGATGGAAACCTGGCATGTGCCTTGCATTGCTTACCATTTCTGAATTAGAGGCTCCTGGGGGTTAAAATCAACTCTCACGAAATCACGAATTATCCAACACTTAAAAAATTTCATCAATGAAATTAAGATGCATTAGAAGCATACAAAACCACATTACAAATGAGAAAATTCGAAACAGTATCTCAATAGCAATAACAGTGGCGTAGCTAGAAATTTGCAATCATTTGGAGGACCAGGGTTGGGGGGCTTGACCTCTTTGGGGTTCCCTACATTTTCGTAATATTTAATGTTAAATGTAAAGAAAAACACTAATTTGGGGGCCCCCCTCAAGTTGGGGCTCGGCGGGATTTTTTATTTTCTCCCTCTCTATCTCCCACCCTAGCTACGCTTCTGGGCAATAAGACCCCACGATGACTTGGTGATCACTGTCCAAATTCGGAAAACTAAAACTTCATAAGGTTCTCAGGACACCTTCCGCCATTGCCAACTACCAGGGGAAGAAGAAGAGTCAGACAGAGAACGCGACTGGAAGATATTACCAAATAGTAAACGCGCCTGTTATAAATTGAAAGCTCTGATATTTAAAAAACTGCTAAAAGGGGGGGGGTGAGTAAAAAAGTAATGTTCCCCTTTCAGACCTAGCTATCTATAGGGCAGAGGATGCAAAGTTCATCTGTTTCTGTGGCCCACGGTTAACGAGGGTGTCCTGTAGACAGCACAACGATCAACCACCTTTACTTTTCCACGACTATTGTCAGGTACCGAATAATGCAGGGTAGTCTCAGAGTCGGCCAACGATCCTGAAATTAAAAATCTCAGTCTTCACTAGGATTCGAACATTGGACCCCCAGTTCAGAAGCCAAGCGGTTGAAAAATAGCTAAGATTTTAATTTATTTTTATATGCACATTTTTAAAAGCAAATTAATACAAATCTATTTAAGTGTGAGGTCATTTTTAAAACGAGAATTTAGCACATATATATATAACATACAAATACTCTAAAATGATTACCACATAATTATTATAATTTACGAGTATGATTCTGGTCACGAGTAGCACTACGGAATACCGATTCGCTATAATCAGCAATTATGAATTCAGGTTTTGTGCAAGGGGTCAACAAAAAAAAAAAATACTGTCAATAGTTTTAAACGTTCCTAATAAAGCATAGATCAGTGATCTCTAACCCAATCGGGGGGGGGGGGGCATTTTTATTTTTGACATTCATTTCGCGGGCCATATCAACGAAAAGATACTTAAAGTAAGTGTACTTTTTCACCGACTTATGTTCTTGATGTCTCATACATCCTCCAATCTCTAGGCGTAGTTAAACATATTTTTTTTATTTGCGGTTTAAACCTAGAATACCGTCTTATTAGTTTCATGATGCCGTTTATATGTTGTTTTATTAAGCAGCCAAAATTTCTTTATAAAACAAACATATTGGCTTTTTATCATGATCCACAAAAACTTAAAGATCCACTTTTCCTGGTAGATTCTACATTCAGAGCTCGCACAAATGTTAAAGGTCATAGTACCAATCCATCAGAGACAAAGTGTGGACCCTAACGTAGGTAAAGAAACATTTTTTACTTCTTTTTGTGACAGGGGAGTTTTTCTACACTTTGTCGACGTTTCGGCGGGCCTGATAAAAACACGCCGCGGGCGGATCTGACCCGCGGGCCGTATTTTGGGCGTGATGGCTTAGATAGTTAATTATTATGTACAATTATTGAACGAATATTTAGAGCGCAGAATTCAATGGTACATGATATCGTGTATGGTGAAAAGTTATAACGATAAAATGCCATGGCAACTTTGTGTTACTATGTTTATTTCCTCTCGCTTAATCACATCAAAGAAAAGAGGCAAAAGTCTTATGATTCCTGGGCTGTAAATAGCTCGACAACTCATGTTAAAACTAGATGAGATAATATAAAATGAAAAAAAAAAACTATACAACTAAATTTATCCCAAAGAATATACACAAGGGCAGACAATTGAAAGTCAAAAAGTTGTAAGGATTTAAAAACAAATAAAATGTATCAAAAGACTAAAATCGTGTGAGTTGAGTATAAGGCGAAAGGTTCCCCCTGGAGTCCGCCTATAATTCAGAAATGGTAAGTAAAGCAGGACACATGGTAGGATTCCAAATTCTCTACCTATATCCTATAGTTTTATAATTATCTTGTGTGTTGCGCCAACGGTCCAACAGACTAAGGAATAGGCGAATAGGTTTTGTAATACATAAATGCAATCAATCTTGGAAATAACTGCCCAGGAGCTATAAGCTTTTGAGAAGGAGGGACTTAGCAGAAGGAAAACGGAATTTAAACCTCTGCTGCACAGGAGCTATAACCTAATGAAAACTATAATAGAGTGCAAGTAAAAATAAAACGTCAAGGCTAACATGTTATAGAATGTAAAGTTGCAAGCCTCTAATAAAGCACACATGGTCTCACATGAACTAGACTATTCTAGTTTATTACAATAATAGCTTATCCTTATTTACTTTATTTCAGTGGAAGCATTATATGTTAAGTGGCATCCTAGCAGAAGTGAATTGATTTGAAGGTGTAAAAAAAAAATGGCTAAAATTCTTGATAAGCCTAGGCTAGTATACTATAACTGTACTTCAGTCACCAGTGGAAGCACTACTTGTTCAGTTGTTATTTAGATTTTGATTGATCTGAAGGTGCAAAACATGGATAGAATTTGGCAGCCCAGAATCCAGGGGGGGGGGGGGGTGCAATTGAACCCCTTGGACCCCCCCCCCCCCGCGGGCGACCATGGTAGTTTAACATCACAATGTCCACTCCAAAAAAAAAAAAAAAATTAACTAAATTTCCGTCACGAAATTTCCACTCCCTGCCTTCGAGGAATTTCATTTCGAGGATGGTGGTTCAAGGTTTTAACTCTCGCCCGTGTGTTTAACATTTGGTTGATTTCTAGTTTCAGAGCAGGCAGAAAATCATCTACACACGTTACAGATTTATTTATAGTGTGGTCGTGGTAGTTTGAAATTAGACAAGGGGAAATAATTAGTATTTTATGTTTAAAAAAATATTCAAAATGTGTACAAATAAATAACTAAAACAAAAAAAATGAGTCGTTAATATTTTTTTGTATATGTGGCATACAATATGGATAATTAAAAATACAATTTTAAATAGGTACGCTAGGGATTAAAAAAGAAATTGCACTAATTAATATGAAATCTATTCAAACTTTATTTACAATTTAAATAAACCCATATAGATAGCACATAAATGTAACCATATTGGCGCCTCTTCTTAAATTTCGTTCATCGTAAATAGAGTGGAAAATTAATATGATTTCCTCTCACCACCGTAAATTATAAACAAAATTTAAGGAAACCATTACAGATCCAGTTAAAGATCAATGGCACGTTGTGTTAATTCTTCTCTAAAAATAATTATTTCAGACCTTACTGGGTCTCCACCAATGGAAGACCATTTGCGAATGCCTAGTTAGCGATATGCCCATGGCCAACCCTGTTGGCATATAGGCATATCCAATCCCACCAATATTCCCTGCTATCTGTATTCTTTACGTTGCGGGACACCAAGCACGCCTACTATCCAACCCGCTATGAAAAAGATATGGAAAGATAACTTTATTTCTGCAATTCGGACTAGAT